>OX463838.1:6532641-6908073 GCA_949825065.1 Odontocerum albicorne
ATCCGCTTGCTGGAAAACAAGAGTAGGCCATAGAAATGAGAGGGTGTGACTCGCAAATTTCAATATATCCTTCTATCAAAAGCTCTGAAATCTGATGCAACAATATTTTTTTCATAATTTAAAAAACTGCAAGTTAAGGTTTCTCCAGTTATAAATATATTTGAAGTTTAAATCGTTTATAAGAATGGATTACCTACAAGCCCTTAATATGAAAACTGAAATGTTCTGTTCTCAAAACATCGGCACTTTCAAAGTCGTCGTCGTTTCTGGACCTCGTAGTCAATAATCCCCTCATTAGTCTTACTTCAATTCAGTTTCAAAGCAAAGCTGTGTTGTGGATATTTTTTTTTGTGAGTGAGCCGTCGCACACCAGCAAACTGATAAATCACACCGCTGTACTAGATCAGGTGGCACACTTGAAGTGAGACGATTGGAGCACATCGATAGGGGTTTCTTTTTTTTTTAAATAATTGATATAACTGAAGTCATAGGTATACCGCCAAATACTAGGCGGAAAATAATGCCTTTGTTATTTGAGGTGAGTAGCACAGCGCGGATCTCTGCGTGGAAGTAGTGTTTTACCGTGCTGCCATGCACCTCAACTTTCAGATAATTAATTTAACAAACGATACATAGAGGTTCCTAAAATTTGATTTTCAACTATTTCCTTTCAGATAAAATAGAGTAGCTACGTAGTTAGGTCCAAAATTTTGCGGCCCAGTGATTTAAAAAAGTAAAAGAATTAAGCAAGAAAAAAATAACCCGTTGTAGTTGAATACATTTTTACAGCGATGAATTAATGTTTCAATACGACTGAAAAAACATCCTGAAGTTTCTGAATACTTCTGCAAGTCTGCCTTGACAAGGGTTGTCTTCAATAGAGATACTGTTAAACCTTTTGTTTCACTGCGGAATATGACGGAAAAGATTCTCTTTACCCAGCATTTAAACGTCGTTCAAATTTTGCCGGACTTTTCCCTTCTTTTGAAAGAAACTTGAAAAATGCGCTTTATTCAATTTTTAACATTTAGCCCTTCAAGTGCCGCAAGGTATTAGTATGGTATGGCTCATCCCGGAGGGCTCTGAATTTTTTAGCAAAAATAAAACCTAATTGAATTATCTTTTTTGTATATGATATACGGTACATATATTCAAAGGATATTATGGAGACTTACAAAATATGTACAATATGTGTCGCTTATGCCGCCGTTTACTCAGAAAAACACAACTTAAACTTAAGACAACTTAAACAAAATATCAGGGTTGTCACAGCTTATCACAGAAAATGCGGAAACATACATTTATAAAATATTTGATAGAATTAAAAGTATATGTAACACGAAAATATTAATTATTTTAATAACGCACGGAAAGTAAATAATGTAACTTTAAAAAAAAATCTAATTTCAACGGTTACATAAGTAAAACGCAAAACTGACAACCCTGTATTAGAGATATCGTCGACCGTCATGCGAAGCTTTTAGGTAAATCTCTGTAAATTCGATAATATCGGTAAACTGTAATATTAAAGTATTTATTCATCATCTTAATACATGTCTCTATATGTTCCATATTTTAGATTATTCCAATTAGTACTAGACATTGGCTAGAAACAGGCATAAAATTGAGCGATTTAACTCGCAAATTTTGCATGGTTGGCCCCACGGGCACGACAACAGAGAGCAAGTAAACTCGCTAACTCACCTAACCGGTTAAGAATACGACGTCTCCTATCGGCTCTAGTTGAAATACTATCAGAATATCAACGAAAGCCAATAGAAGACGTGTATGGTAACTTCGTTACTAAGGTAGCTATACCTACTTGGATAAATATAGAAAATTGTAGCATCACCTGACCATGCACTGGGCATGACCGTACACCATCGTACTTGTTTAGTCCATATACTATCTTACATGTTTAGTCCGGAAACTTTTCGACCTTACTTCGTATATGTAAAATAATCAAGTAAATTTTTCCAAAAAAAAAATATTTAGGTTCAGTAATAAATAATATTAAGCATATATTTTTTTCAGAAATAGTATTTTAATGATAAAAACTTGAAGTTACAATTTTTAGATATTTTACACACACGAGGTCACTTGCCGAGCGAAGGTGGTGTATTTAATGGTTAAATTTATTTCATAAAAAAATGTCATACAAAGGGGTGTTATTTATTAACCTTAAATAAAGGCTTAATAAGATATTGTCATGATTCACTTATTTTTGTGTTTCATTTTTTTTTAACCTGGCGAGTTTATTGCCATGTGGCAATCTCTTCCAACCAACCAGAAAGATGTTTTTTCATAGGCCCTAAGTGTTAACCAGACTGTAATCCTATTACAAAAAATCTGGGTTCCAGCAGGGATCGAACCCGCAACCTCCGGATCGGCAGACAAGTGTCTTACCACCAGGCCACGGAGGTCGTCATTGACCATTTAGCAAACATTCCAAATGTTTATATCGTTGATCTCGCCCATTTTTTTTATTTAACAATGAGGGTGATTATGAACTTAAATTAACCTTATGAATTTAAACTATAATAGAACGTTTTTATTCATAAGTTAACCGTACAACTATGCATATTATGGAAATTACATTTCTTGTCCAAACTGGACTAAAACAGAAACTTGATATTCTTACGCATACAATGATTTTTAAGTTAGTTAAATCCACAGGCACTCCTTTCAAATCAGAATATGTTTGGCACGGCTCATGTTCCAAGTTTGGAAGTAAACACGTAGTAAAATTAGCATTTAGCGACACGACATGAGGATGTGAGAACTCCGGTATTGATTAAATGGAGCTTTTCACATTCAAGTTGGATGTCACTAGCATGGCGCGACGCCCTATTGGAAAACAGACGAGTTAATCATGACGCAATTTTTTTCAACCCTTTCGAGAATTGTAATAAAAATACTTACGATTCTATAATATTAGAAATGAAGAGTTTTTTCAGTCGCTTTAAGAAGCGACTGATAAAACTCTTAATTTCTAGTCAGTAAAATGTGTTTTATTCCTGATTTTTCTTTTCCTTTCCTCTCCACCATCCTTTTCTTTCCTTTTGATTGATGATATCTCACTTTATATAAAAAATAATGTTCGGGTGATTGTCCGTCTTTGTGGGATTCGTGGGCATGTTTTCGCGTTTATGTTTATGGATTTCGTGAGGATGGATAGTCATTTGAATGATTTATGCGACCACGTAACTTGCTTCATTTACTTTTGTCTGGTTGGTTGGAAGAGATTGCCACCTGGCAATTAACCCGCCAGATTGTATTGCAATAAGTGTTAAATAAATAAATAAATAAATGATTTTTCTTTCCTAACCAAAAAACATTAATTCTAAGAAAATTTTCAATAACACCACTACTGACTTGAAGCATCATTTTAAATAATTACTAAAAATTACACCATCCCATAATCTACTTGGGATAAAATCCGAGACGCCTGAATGATAAATAAACTTTCCTACAAGTAGACCACGTTGCGAATGATTTTATTTTATGATCGACGTCATGCTATTTTATCAAAATTTAATCAAGAAATTAAACATTTACTTAAAGAAATTCAGAGCTGTTTGTATCGTACTTCATAATTTGGTTTCATATACTGCAACCTAAAAGGTTTATTGCCTTGAGGCAAACCCTATCATAAAAATATCGAAGAGGTTTTGAAGTAAAAATCAGACTTTGAACTGTTTTTTTTTAAGTAAAAACGAGTTCCAGCATCGTTCAAACTCGCAATGCTCGATCTGTAAACTTACCTTGTCATTATTTTCATCAATATCTATGATAAACATTGAAACTGGAAAATTTTCGAATCGTAAATTTATTAATTGAAAAGAAGGTTCGAAAAATATAATATCTAACTAAACGCCAAGATTTTTTATTTTTATAAAAAGGATTATAAGGCGACCTCCGTGGCCTAGTTGGTGAAATATTTGTCTTCCAACCTGGAGGTTGCGGGTTCCAGTTCCGTTGGAACCAAGTTTTTTTTCAAGGATTTCAGTCTTGTATTCACTTCATCTTTTTGGTTGGCTGGAAGATATTTCCACACCACAATAAGTTCATTAGGTTGTTTTGTACACAAAGAAAGTGTTTTATGACATAATACAATACATCTATGTTCTTATAACTTTCCCGTTTTCTTTGAAAGTGAAAAGTGTAAAATCCTGTTCATCAGGTATCGAATTAAATTATACATATTTTGCAACGTCAAGCTAAGTCAGTGAATTTCCTCATTGTTACAATAGTTGATGATGTAAGATGATCATTCGATTTGTCGAGTCTTTATTGGGGGAAAATACAATTTACCGGCTTGATAAAGAATGAACATATCGAAGACAAAATGAATGCATGTCAGGAAAATGTATCGATGACAACATGTATGAATTTCAGGAAAATGTATCGATGACAACATGTATGAATTTCAGGAAAATGTATCGATGACAACATGTATGAATTTCAGGAAAATGTATCGAAGACAACATTTATGAATGTCAGGAAAATGTATCGAAGACAACATGTATGAATGTCAGGAAAATGTATCGAAGACAACATGTATGAATGACAGGAAAATGTATCGAAGACCAAATGTATGAATGTCAAGAAAATGTATCGGAGACAACATGTATGAATGTCAGGAAAATGTATTGAAGACAACATGTATGAATGTCACGAAAATGTATCGAAGACAAAATGTATGAATGTCAGGAAATTTCATTATTTGTATAAAAAAACGACCTTTTGATACAAATAATGAAATTGTTGAGTGAGTCCACGAATATAATATCTGAAAATCTGACTAAATGATTAATAGGAACAGATCTCAAGATACATAAAATAGAGATGGCACGAAGCTGCTTCTTATAAATGCAAGATATCTGCAAAAACAGATTTCAATCTTGACTACCGTGTGAATTTTGTGTTGCTACATACGCTCTTTCATTCTTTATGGCATTGAAGCATAGAAGCTTACAAAGACCACCATAAAGAAACTAGAAGCTTTTGAAGTGTGGTGATATGAGAGAATGCTGAGGGTCACACGTGTTGACAAAGTTTGTAATGATGACATCTTAAAACAGATAAATAAAGACAAAAAGTGTTGTCTTTCATCTAATGGAGAAAGTTACAAAAGGTTTCGAAAAAGTTGTGGAAAATATGAGATCCTTCAGTTGATAATGCAGAGGAAAATTCAGAGCAAAAAAGTATGGAAATAAAACTCATGTCTTGGCTGGAAAACTTATGACAGTGGTTTCATTGCGGTAATATATTTGTGAACAGAACTGCTGCCTCAAATGTTAAGAAATAGTCATGGCGATCGTCAAACTTTGAAGAAAATATGTTGTTTATAGTTAAGGCATTAACGTTGTGGAGGTTTAAAGACATTGTAATTTATTTTTAACAAACACTGTTTTATTCCACTTTTTTGTGACGGTATAACCCTACCGGTTTCAAGGCTTTCACCTCATCTTCAGGGGAGCGTAAACAAGACTCTTGTTTGCGCTCCCCTGAAGATGAGGTGAAAGCCTTGAAACCGGTAGGGTTATACCGTCACAAAAAAGTGGAATAAAACAGTGTTTGTTAAAAATAATTTACTTTGAAGAAAATATGAATTAAGAAACTAAAATGATCCTTAGGTACTTAAAGCGTTGATGTATATTTATTCGATTTTTTAAATAAATGAAAATTGAATTGTTTTTTTTGGATCATTTTTGCATAAACACAGATTCAAAGTAAGATACCATCCCATCCATTAGTCATGAAATATAAAAATTTTCTCGGTTACATTTAACCTAATGGTTTTGAAAGTGTTACAAATAGATCCTGACCGGATTTGGAGATGCCGTAAATAGAAATAGTGAATCGTGAAACAGAGGTCACGTGGGTCATCAACATATTCAGGCCCGTTACCGATTTACGACATACTTCGAGACTTTATTACATTTACTTTTAAAGTCGAATTTAAGTTTAACAAAAGGCGGGCAGAAGATTCAAATACGAGTAACGAATGTATGAAAGTCAAATAAGTGTCTTATTGGGCTTATATAATATATTATATTAAGTCATACTTATAAATAAATAAGTGTTTAGATATTGAGATACAGGGTCTTTCAATGGACGGACGCTCAAAATTTGTTAGGTTATAGCGGCCATGTTGTTAAAGCAACATCTGTCAAATTTATTGTGAATTGTTCAATAGTGTATGGCAAATCACCATGGAAGGTGGTGTTAAACAACGTGTGCAAATTATCAAATTTTATTTTCAAAATCCGTTCTCCGTTCGAGAAACGGTCCGCGCGTTACGTGATGTTTATCCTCGCTACAACCGTCCTGCCGAGTCGATTATTCGACGTTTGGTGGTCAAATTTGAATCAACCGGTTCAATAAATAATCAGTCAACACCCGTACGTCACAAGTTCTGCTCAAAACATTGCTGCTGTGCATGAGAGTGTACGGGAAAACCCGAGACAGTCAATTTCTCATCGTTCACAAGAACTTGGCTTTTCTGCGACTTCAACTTGGCGAATTTTGCGTCGGGACTCGTATAAAATCTGCACCCGTATAAAATCCAACTGACCTAGGAACTTAAGGTAAATGACCATAGACAACGCTGTGTGTTTGCTGATTGGGCTCTGGGGCGGTTGGAAGTTGACCCGAATTTCGCCAAAGAAATCATTTTTAGCGACGATGTCCATTTTTGGATGAATGGATGTGTGAACAAGCAAAATTGTCGGATTTGGGACGATACCAATCCACACGAGATACACCAGCACCAAATGCATCCCGAGAAAGTCACTGACATTCTGCACGAGCGATTTGAGGGCATGGTTATCTCGCGCGGTGGTGATGTGACTTGGCCACCGAGATCGTGCGATTTAACGCCTTTAGACATCTTCCTTAGGAGTATCTTATATCTTATATCTTATCTTATCTTCCTTCACATATATCTCAAATCGCAGGTATATGTGTATAAACTGCAAACAATTGATACCTTCAAAGTCAACATAACGAATGCCATCCAGCAAATTCAGCCAAATTTGTCTGTCATTCTGGTTGCGTGTCCTGCCCATTGCCACTTCATTCTTTTGCACACCTTTATAACGTCTTCTACCTTTGTTATATTGCGAATCCAGGTGTTTCGTTAACGGTCTCATTTAGTATATCCCAACATGCATCTCTCCATGCCCCTTTGTGCGGTCTGGAGCTTTTGTGTGTTCTTTAATGTGAGCGTCCATGTCTTGCAACCACATGTAAGTACTGGGAGAATACACTGGTTGTAGACCCTTCGCTTCAAGGATATTGGGAGGCTATTTTTGAAGATGTTGTTCAAACGTCCAAATGAGCTCCGCGTTAGTTTTGTCCTTTGTGCTACTTCCTTCGATATGCCACCTACAAAGGAAATTAGTTGATCCAAATACATATCTTCTCGTAAATAATTAGCAATTAATACTAACCACCAAATCGAATCCACTTCCGGAATAAAAAAAACCTCCTATTTTAGTTAATAGCTTAAATTTTTCATCTAATTCCATATCACGTTGTGCCTCTTATGTGCCTCTACATATCTCCACGCTTTTTGATTAAAGAACATAACTTTCGCCTCTTCCACATTCACACACCTTATCACGCACATTCATTTATTTCTCATACTTCTCTATTTACCTTCTTTGAAAATCTGGTCCATTTTACCCATCCAAGGTCTATCTCTTGCACACACGCGTTGCACTTTTGATTTGTACATTTGCTTAGTCATTATTTATCCATTCAGTTTTTCTATATGTCTTATCCGTTAAAAAATTCCTTAGTTCATCTTACTTGAAGCATCCATATTTTCCATACATTCAATTCAAATGTCTCAATTCTTCATTCTTTCATACATTTCCACATTTTTTTCTTAGTGTACGCATCTTCACAGCATTAATCTTATTTTAACCCTTATCTTCAAAGGCTGTATATCCGTACATCAAGTTTGTCCCCAACACACTATTATTTATTGTATTTTTTTGAACTTTTGATATATAACTATACAAAAATACTCGGAATCACTCTTAAATTCGAATATTGCGTATGTAGTTTTATAACATATTTTGTATTCTCAATTGACGAATGCACCCCAACATCGCTCACTGACTAAGATCACCCAAAAAAATATATATGAGTTCCTTTAATTTTAAACACATTCAAACACATAATGCTTTCCTTTTTTAAGGTAGATAGAAAATACAGGTGTCAACATATTTCTATCTAAGCAAAATCTAGAAGTTTCAGACTGGACTTTTTATTATATTAGGTCCTTACATATGAAATTGGCGTTTTGTTTGGGAGGAACATAAAGTTGATTTTTTTTAATATAATATATTTATTTAATTAAAGTATGTACCATTGCTATCTATGCACTTTTGCCATCTCATAGGTAGTTCATCGATCCCTTTACTAAAAAAACCATTCGGACGGGAATCAATAAAATCTTTGAAGTCGGTTTGGACTGCCCCATCGGAGTTGAATTTTTTCCCTTGCAAGAAGTTATCCAAATTTCTAAAAAAATAGTAATATGTTGGGGCAAGGTCCGGAGAGTACGGTGGATGTCTTAGACATTCCAATTGAAGCTCTTCTAATTTGGTAGCAGTCTGTTGTGCAGTGTGTGGTCTAGCGTTATCATGAAGCAGCAGTGGCCTAGAGCGATTAACCAGCCTCGGTTGTTTAGCAGCTAGCTTTTCCATCATGGTTTGCAGTTGCTGACAATATACATCTGCCGTAATCGTCTGGCCAGATTTAAGAAAGCTGTAGTGAACGACACCAGCACTAGTCCACCAAACGCTCACAAGTAACTTTTTTGGAGTCAATTTTCGCTTGGGGCATGGTTCGGCTGGTTCGGCAGGGTTCAGCCATTGCGATGAGCGCTTCCGATTATCATACAGGATCCACTTTTCATCACAGGTAATGATTCGATTAAAAATCCCTTCATTATTGTGCCGGTTGAGTAATGCAACGCAGCAGTCAACGCGCGTTTGTTGATTTGCTTCACTCAATTCGTGAGGTACCCACCTTTCAAGCTTTTTCACCTTCCCAATTTGCTTCAAGTGGATTAAAACAGTTTTATCACTAACACCGCAGCCTGCAGCTAACTCGGACGTGGTTTGCGATGGATGCGCTTCCACAATAGCCTTCAAGTCTTCATTATCAACTTTGGTCTCCGGCCGTCCACGGGGCTTATTCTGCAGGTCGAAATTTCCAGAACGAAAACGTTGGAACCAAAAACGCACTGTGTTTTCTTTTGCGGCACCGTCGCCATACACATAATTAATCCTTCGAGCCGTTTCTGCAGCACTGGTGCCACGGTGGAACTCGTACTCGTAAATAACGCGATATTTCAAGTTTTCCATTTTGTAAACTGAGTGACGCAAAGAAAAAAAACAATTGAGGAAAAAACAAATGAATTATAATTTTCGAAACACAAATACTTGAGTAAATAGCTGTATAAATTTGAATTTGGAATTCCTAACCAAAGAGAAGATATTTGAGATCAAAGTTGCCAGTACGGCAAAACGCCAATTTCATATGTAAGGACTTAATAAATTTTAAATAAAAGAAAATCAAAACTTAAATTTTTATTTTGTGTTCATGACTCTTTATTTGAGTTCACTTCTGGTTTCAAAGACCTCCGTGTTCCTCGTCAGGGGAAGATAAATTAAATTATGTATAAAATATAGTTTTTTTCTTGATTTAATAAGTACAGCGTAGGGATAGGGGAGTAGTGGCTAATAAGGGCAGGGCAGTAGATAGACGTCAAATTGATGGCTTTTGAACGGGAAACATATTAACCGGTTAGGTGCCGTAAGCGAGTTTACTCGCTCTCTATTGCCGTGCCTGTGGGGCCGGCTATACAAAATTGGCGAGTAAAATCGCTCAACTTTATGCCTGTTTCTAGCCAATGTCTAGTACTAATTCGAATAATCTAAAATATGGAACATATAGAGAAATCTATTGATATGATGAATAATAACTAAAATATTACAGTTTACAGATATTATCGAATTTACAGAGATTTACCTGAAAGTTTCGCATGACAGTCGACATGTATCTCTAATACAGGGTTGTCAGTTTTGTGTTTTACTTATTTAACCGTTGAAATTTGAAATGATTATTTATTTATAATCAATTTTTACTTTCCGTGCGTTATAAGTTTTATTAAAATAATTTTTTTTTTTCGTGTTAAATATGCTTTTAATTCTATCAAACATTTTATTTATGTATGTTTCCGTATTTTCTGTGATAAGCTGAGACAACCCTGACATTTTGTTAAAATTTTAGTTGTGTTTTTCTGAGTAAACGGCGGCACAAACGACACATATTGTACATATTTTGTAAGTCTTCATAATGTCCTTTGAATATATATACAAAAAAGATAATTCAATTAGGTTTTATTTTTGCTAAAAAATTCACGGCCCTCCGGGATCAGCCATACGAATACCTTCCGGCACTTAAAGGGTTCAGCTGAAGCTCTTTATTATATTTCTGGTTGGTATGAAGTGATAACCACAAGTTAACAAACAGTTCAATTCAGTTAGATCTCATCTCCACCCTCCACCCACGCTTATGGGGGGCAAAATAAGTCCCAACCCAGCGTGATCTACGCTAGAAGATCGAAATCTTCTTTATTTTTTTATGAGCGTGACTTCAAATAGTGACAAGGAAGAAACTGCTAATAGGGAATCCTTCTCTCCGATAGCGACACACCTAAGTCTAAAAAGAAAAGTAGTGACGAGCATATTACATAAGCCTTGACGATAGCGAACAGTATCTACCATTAATTGACCGCCGATCAGCATCTGAGAGCCAATGCCTGTATGCACAGCACCTGGCTGCATGGCACACAATTTCCAAGAATACTGCACTCGAGTAAAATCTGCTTGTACGGAACAGTAGACCCCATATGGGATTCACCAGACGTGAAACAGTTTGATAAGCCTTTCTTACACTCAGCAGGGACGATTTTATGTGGGATAATATACCCAAGCTACGGTCTATTGTCTATCCGAGTTGTCTCCCACACGACACGAACATTTGTTCATCAAAATAAAATTGTAGGAGCGCGTGCAAAAGACCCCTTCAACAGTATACCACAGGTTTTATGCGGAGTGAAGTTTAGCCTATTTCTGGACCCTCACTCACAAAGCCGGGCTAAACAGACCGCTGAGAGGCTCTTGATCGATGCTTTGGCATTGGTTCTGATCAGGACCAGATAAAAAAACAATTAAATTTGCTTCTTCGTGATATATTTTTTTAAGAAAACCTAAAACTTGTTGCTTAAAATTAATATCAGTATAAACAATCAACCCGCCAGATGACGCTTGATATCTATTTCCTTTTTGCGATGAATATTTTGTCTTAAATATTGTCACTTTTCCTTCAACATTAAATTATTTTTTATTACAATATTTAAGACACGGTCCTATGACCGAAATAGTTATCCATATACCACTTACAATTTTGAAACTAAAACTAAAAGATAACGCTTTCAAGCATTAAATCTGCCAGATTATTTTTACATATGTTAAATTAATAAATAATAAACCTGTAAGGTTTTACGGGAGTAATTTGAAAACTATCAAATATTCTATTTGCTAACGCTTATTCTACGTAAGAAAAATCTTCCATGTCGCTTTTAGAAATAAAACCGCAATTTACTAGCTTTAAAAAGTTAACAGTTAACTTTAACAGTTAAAATTAATTATAACAAAGTAAAATCAATAATTTGATACTTTGGAAACATGAATTTATTCAATATTTTTACTGAAACATATAATGTTTCAAAAACTGGAATTAAATTGTGATAATTATTTTTGTTGTTTTTATTATTAATATCGTTCTTACTACTATTATTATTTATTTATTTATTAAACACTTTTATTGCAATATAATCTGGAGGGGTTATTGCAAGGCGGAAATCTCTTCCAACCAACCAGACAAAAGTAAATGAAGCAAGTTACGTGGTCGCATAAATCATTCAAATGACTATCCATCCCCACAAAATCCATAAACATATACGTAAGAACATGCCCACGGACCCCACAAAGACGGACAATCACCCGAACATTAATTTTCATATAAAGTGAGATATCATCAATCAAAAGGAAAGGAAGGGATGTTGGAGAGGAAAGGAAAAGAAAAATCAGGAATGAAACACGTTATTTTACTGACTAGAAATTAAGAAATTTTTCAGTCGCTTCTTAAAGCATGCCAAGGACGAAGCGAGTCTTATATTGGTTTGTAACTGATTCCAGAGTCTCACTGCATGGACAATAAAGGACGATGTAAATAAAGAGGAGCGGTGAACTGGAAAGGCCAATAAACAATCTCTGTTATTATGACTTTAATAAATATAATTGTGGTATTCTATTTATTACTGCCAACTTCTACTGAGGAATCACGTAATGGTATGAACGAATATGTATAATACAGTGGAACCTCTTATAACGAGCACCTCTCATAACGAGTAATTCGCATAACGAGCTAAACAGATAGTGAATAAAATGCTCCCTTAACGAGCGACACTTCGCATAACGAGTGACGTAGAAAGGGGAAGTCCCATCTTCACATCACTCATTTGTGAGCCGGGATTTCCGTGCCAGTGCGCCAGTCTCTGGTTAGCACTCGTTCCGCTAGCACGTTAGTGTCACATGTGATCACACATTTTTCCAAACTTGTGTTCAGACATTATTTGTAAATTTTTTTGTGCAAAGTTTAATAGCCCTTGCAAAAATGTCCCTGAAGAAAAAGCCACAAGAAGACAGCCATAAGATAATAAAAGTAACTGTAGAAATGAAACGTAAAATCATTGAAAAGCAAGAACGAGGTGTGAGTGTGGCTGATCTAGCGCGCATACAATCGGTCTAGATCAACGATTTGCTCTATCCTCAAGAACAAGGACAAAATTAAGAAGATAGATGCTTCAAAGGGAGTGTCAAGAATGTCTACGAAACGGTTACCTATTCTTGATGATGTTGAAAGGTTGCTTCTCATATGGATAAACGAAAAGTAATTTCAAGGCGATACTATTAACGAAAACATCATTTGTGAGAAGGCGAAAGTTATTTTCGCCGACCTCGTTAAGAAGACGCTAGGATCATGAACTGCCAAAAAAGAAGTACAATTTAAGGGAAGTCATGGATGGTTCAAGAAATTTAAGAGAAGAACCGGCATCCACAGCGTTGTGAGGCATGGTGAAGCAGCAAGCTCTGACACAAAGGCAGCAGAGAACTTCCTCAGCGACTATAAGAAGCTCGTAGATTCTGAGGGTTACCGGATTTTACTTCTAATAAAAAAGAATTAATTATTTGTCATTAATTCATAAACAAAAAACTAGTTATTTCGATTTTTTTTATTGTTTTTTGCAAATCGAAATCGCATTCTGGTTTGTTACGCTCCTTAACAATTTATAAGTATGTAATTTTATTTGAATAAACGTTAAAAATAAAAAAATCGAGTATTTTTTTCGGCATGGAACGCATTATCGTATTTTACATTGATTTATATGGGAAAAATTGTTTCGCTTAACGAGTGTTTCACATAACGAGTAAGATTCTGGAACGAATTATTCTCGTTATGAGAGGTTCCACTGTATAAACAGAGTTAAAAGTTAACTGTTTGTAAACCTAAACACCGGTATTGCTAATTTGTGGTAGACTTGATTGATCTTGACAAGTTTCCCAATCTATACGAGTTATTTGTATATAATGTGTAACAAACGCGTCTACTTTAATGCTGACAACAAATAGCGCGTACATGATACTGCAAATCACCAATCCATTAAAATAATGAAGTGAAATTCATTACGGAGCGAACAATGCATTAGCCTGGTGGGAATTTAATGGGTGGCCATATTTCCTCCGTTTCGGTGCCAGCGGGGTATATGAATAGATGCCTCAAATATGGTGACCAAATATTATTTTAATTATTTATTCTACACAATAAATGACACAGTAAAATTTATATATCAAAATATAACGTTTCAAAATTTCTTTTAAATGACAAATAAATAAATAAATGTAGGTTAAAAATAAATATAATAACAGCCTCCTAGTTAACACATTAGGTTGAACAAACGCTGGTCAAGAACCCTCCTGAACTGAACTACGAGTACATTAAAAAAATTCATCAAACTGGACATGAAGTTACCCAATTGAATTTTTACAATGTATGAACAACACAACATGCGTAGTGAAGAAATTGTTATTTAAAAAAAAACAATTCTAACTTTACTCGTAATGTGATAAAAAAAACACTTTCAGAGATACTGATTACAACTATTGAATAAATTCAGTCTGGCATTCTCAATAAAGCACTTCAAAGGTTAACTTAAAATATCATAATGTTTTCAAGCGGTTGAAATTGTTTTCAATATATCTTATCTCTTGTTTTTTCCTGTCTCACTGTAGCTATTATAGTGGATTAAAAAATAATTTTATTAAAAAATAGCCTTAGCAATTCTGTAAAACAAAAAGATAAAATATTTTTTTTTTAGTTGTCCTCACATTTGCTATGTATTGTCACGCCTTCATCTTCTCATTGTCTTGTGATATTTTGTTGCTACTTATTTTATTTAGTGTATTTTCATTAAGTTTGAAAGATTTATTTTAAACGTTAAATCGATTAATCATAAAAAGTTATTTTAGCATTTACCAAAATCATTATTTTTTTTTCATTTCCTGTTCAAAAACAATGTTAACTTGATTTTGTACTTGTAAAAGTTAGTTTTTTTACTTTGTGTTATCGTATTATCTTGTTATACAGTAATAGTTTTTTTTAAAGGTATATATTTAAAAATGTAAATTTGAACAAAAAGTATATTTAAATAATTGTAAGTATATTTTTGATATTGTAATTTGTTTTATCAAACACTGTTTATTCCCCTTTTTGTAACGGTATAACCCTACCGGTTTCAAGGCTTTCACCTCATCTTCAGGGTAACACAAACAAGAATCTTGTTTATGCTCCTCTGATTTATTATTTTTTTTTTTCAAAACAGGCTTAGCCCAATTACTTTGAAAAATACAAGACATTAAAAAAGAAGAAAAATTACAAAAAAAAATATATATATAAAATAAAAAAATAATGTATATGCATACAAACGAGTATATACACACAAACATATGATACATATATATATTCACAGTCACTTAAGTATGTTGATGAGTGCTTTCTAACACGCTCAATCTAAGAAGAAAATTGACTTTTGCTTTTGGTAATATCATATGAAATATGTCAATATCCGAAGTAGTCCCGTTGAGAAGAGTTAAGGCCCTTCCAACAGGCATAGCGGCTGGAAGACCCGTTCTTGCGTATGTTATTGAGAACAGTTCTTGCCGGCGCAGTCTAGTGTAATTGTTAGGAACATTTAACGCTAATCTTTGTAGTAAAGCTGGACAGCTCACAACTCCTCGAACGAGTTTGACAACGTATACCAAGAGACGCAGATCTCTTCTTAGGCTCAAGGAGTTATACCCGAGCATGCCCAGCAGAAACTGAGTAGGATAAAGATGATGAGGTGAGAGCCTTGAAACTGATAGGGTAGTACCGTTACAAAAAGTGGAATAAACAGTGTTTGATAAAACAAATTACAATGTATTTAAACCTCCACAATGTTAATGCCTTAAATATTATTAATATATTATTGAATTTATCAATAACTGAAATACATATATTGTCCAATTTATTATTTTTCAAAGGTAAAAAAATATTTTCATTGAATTAATTTTTTAACGATTAAGTGTTTAACAATTTACTATGAAGAAAAAGTGTACTTAAAGTTCGTAAATTTTTTTTTATATTTTCATTCGAATGGACACCCTAAGGCAGATGTTTCAAGAAAAACTCGCTTAACGACTCGACAGAATCAAGAAATATTTAAGGAAGACTTGCATTATTTATATGTACGCCGTCTTCAAGTTTATGAACATTTATTTTAGGATTATTCGTTATTAATGTGAAGATATGTTTTTTTTTTGTCTAAAACAAAAATGTTCAAAATTATCATAATGAGCGTCAGTAAAAACTATGTAGTTTTTAAAGGATATCAATTTCAACTTATTGTCATCACGGGATTTAAAAATCATAAAGCGGTTAAAGCCATCAATTCATTCAAAGTGTATTCAACTTATCGGAAACAATAATTCTTTTTGACAGCTAAAAAAATTGAATTCTGATATCGTTGAAATCTTACTTATAAAGGATTTTTCAAATTGAGCGGTTTTTTAATTCTTGGGTAAAACACATGGGCGTCACGAACTTGCCTGGGTCTTGTGATATTTGTGAAGTTATGAAATTAACATATAAAGGGTCTTTCAAATTGAGCGATTTTTTTTTTATTCTTGAATAAAACACAGATGGTGTCGTGAACATTGCTGGGTCTTGTGACATTTGAGAATTGTAATGTATGACATTTGAGAAGTGTAATGTATGACATTTATAAAGATGGAGTCGTCTACAATACAACAACGCGTTCAAATTATTGAAAAATTTTATGAATTATAATCTCCGGAAACGGTGATATTAATTTGCCACCAAGATCATGTGGTCTGAAACCGTTGGACTATTTTCTCTGAGGTTATGTGAAAAGCCAGGTCTATAAGAATGACCCTCGATCAATTTATGAGCTGAAGGACGAAATTATTTGTGTTATTGGTGAGTTAGAACCGCAATTATACCAAAATGTCATCGAAATTTTTGACCAAAGAGTGGTCATCTGTGGAGCTGCAAGAAGTGAACATTTTGCGGATATTGTTTTTTTTGTTTAAATGTCATACATTATACTTCAATGACCAATAAAAAGTTTTTTGAAATCAAAGCAAATTGTGTGTTTTATTCAAGAATTAAAAAAAAAATAGAATAAAAAAACCGCTTAATTTGAAAGATCTTTTATATAGATAAAATGGTCCATGTGAGATGATACGTTGTTCTTAAGCGTAGTTTAGTGATAGTAATCCTCCTAAGGGAGCATTGATGACTGCTTCCAGATGAAATGTAAGCTAAGTTATATCTTAGTTATAACACAGCAATAATTGTAAATGATTATATTCAAAATGTACAATATGTACTACACAACAGTCTGAGCTGATAGCGCACAATCAAGGAAAATTTATTGTAATGTTTTTTTGGTTAGACATGGTACATTTACTTATTTATTTATATATTGCTTCCAATCAGCTAATCTTGGACTCATTAAACTTTTTTCACCCATAACATATTTAAAAAATAAGATATATATTCTGATTGACGACATTAATCCACCAGTCTTTCTTCAATGCAAACCTCTCTTAGTTTCCAACTAAAAATATTTCGCAGTTTTTCTCAACTCCAGCTACATAATTTTATTGTATCCTCAGTTATTTACATGTTTCAAATTGTTCGTTATAATTTTGCCAGAATCGTTGCAATTTCTAAGTGATGTAATTTTTTTCCAAGTATTTCTTGGACAAACACAGAACTCATGAATTTTCTTCTCTTTGAAAAAAAAATATATTTGTCCCAACCCTTTATCTGATAAGTATTTAAAAAATACATTTTTATTATTTGCTAAGTTACAGGGGTTTTAATCGCAATGCAGAATTGATGCAAAAGTTTTATCATAAATTGAACCACTGCCAGTAGATTATTTGTAAGCTTGTTGAAATATTAAGAATCTCGAATTCAGTTCTTAGTTAAATCCACTTTTATACTTATTTGCCATTCAGCATTTTCAAGATTAATTTGCATTTATGGTTTTCACTCTGTCACTTTGTTTAATTACATTATTAAAGAACATAAAGCAAACAATTTCAATGATTTTCAAATTTATTCCACAAAAAGTAACAGTTCATTGAATTGTTTATCGTAATGTGAACTTTTGCACGCGTAAACCAGATTTCATCTCGCAGGGAACTACGTTCGATGAAGTGCAACGACTTACAGAAATTAAAACAGCAAATACAAAGACGTTTTAAATTTTCGAACGTTGTCCATCTGATAATAAATATACTTCAACTGCAAAAAATTACGTATCATCATAACAAACATTGTAATTTATTTTTATCAAACACTGTTTATTCCACTTTTTTGTGACGGTATACTCCTACCGGTTTCAAGGCTTTCACCTCATCTTCAGGGGAACGCAAACAAGACTAAATGCTGTTCGAACTGGTACCGATATACATGCTTCAACGGTTGGGAGCTGAGGGGTGAGGGAGGCATGATAGAAAAAGTTTGGTTTTCATGATTTTCACTAAAAACCATACTTTTTCTATCAATGATGCCAAATTCTTACATATCAGTAGTAACGGAAATAAATTGGACAGATAAGAGACCCTAGAAATTTCTAAGTCAGTACACCGATCCGAACATCTGTTGAACAGTTATTTTCCAAAAATCTCTCCGCCCTTGGCCGAAATTGTCCCATGCCTCCCTCACCCCTCAGCCCCCAACCGTTGAAGCGTGTATATCGGTAACAGTTCGAACAGCATTTAGTCTTGTTTACTTTCCCCTGAAGATGAGGTGAAAGCCTTGAAACCGGTAGGGTTATACCGTTACAAAAAAGTGGAATAAACAGTGTTTGATAAAAATAAATTACAATGTCTTTAAACCTCCACAACGTTAATGCCTTAACTATAAACAACATATAACAAACATTATTTTATATCAAAGTAATAAAGATGTCAGATTATAAAAATGGAATAAAAATGAATGAAACCCTTGTAATAAATTACTTCCATAAAGCATCTCGTGATTTAATTATTTAATATAAATCACAAGGACAATAAGGACCCAAATTGGATATTCGGGAGGACATTAGGACTCCTCGAAGTGCTCTACAGAATATAATGAGTGTCCGGCAGAGATGTCTACATCTTCAAATTAACCCTTTTTAATCTCATCTATGGTGAAGGCAACAATTATCTGTTGCGAGGACAATGTCGTATAAGAGAAGAATGGAATCCCTCTTTTGGTTTTCTGCGTTATTTTCGTTGTACATTTGGTTCTCAATGGCTCAAGGATTTTATTCCTTATATTCAACGTTAAATATTAAGCTGCTAAATTTTAATACTTATAGTCAACGTTAAATCCTACTTTGCTAAAATTGATTACGTATACTCAACGTTAAATCTAAATAAATTTTATAACTTATACTCAACGTTAAATCCTAAGTTGCTAAATTTTATTACTTATACTCAACGTTAAATCCTATGCTGCTAAATTTTATTACTTATTCTAAACGTTAAATCCTATGCTGCTAAATTTTATTACTTATACTCAACGTTATATCCTAAGTTGCTAAAATGTTTTACTTATACTCAACGTTAAATCCTATGCTGCTTAATTTTATTACTAATACTCAACGTTAAATCCGTCGCAAAATTTTGAGGAAAATAAGTATAAGTTTACATTTTTATAATTATTGAAATAATAATTTATTATTTAACTCCGGACATGATACAAATATATACACACCTACCATGATTCATCTTTATTGCTGGGGCAAACAGAGAGGACAGAGTACCAGATTTCCCTATCTCGACTTACATATTTCGAATTTTTTTTACATTCATACAACTTCTCATCATGCAGATCCTACGATATCTCTTATTTCTTTGTTTTTGTTCTTTCAAAAAATCAGTGGAAAATAATTTTGGGAAATAGAATACTTCTTATTGCGATCTTAAAGTCTCAATTTAGATTGTTAAATAAATTAAATCCAAGTAAAATGGAATTTCTTTGGGTGGCTTTACCGCGTGGACCATATTTCTTGATGGGAATGCTTTATTATTTATGGGTGTTAGTATATTTTCAAAAAAAAAGTAAGACATTACTTAATGTCTGTCTTGATAATAAGCTTTACCGAATGAGGTGATAAAAACGTTTAACTAATTTATTTATCGGAAAAGATAAATTGTTTGTACTCTTTATACAGGTTTCTTAAGTCTTTAAGGGTTAAAATTCCAACTGGGGAAATCGATACTGTACAACGAAATCGGTACTTAAATATATATTAGGTAAGTATGACACCCCGTATTTCGCACTTGGCGGGAGATTAGATTTACATTTTTCCCGAAACGTGTTGTCGCGTCGACACTTCTCAACGTACTGACCTCGAACCGGTCTCGTTGCGGAGGGGAAGGGTCAGGCTACACGGAAGTATAGCCAACATGTCGAAAAATAAAATCCATTCGGTCGTGAGAGCCTCAGTACACTTACTTTCTGGAGACGCCTCGCAGTTTATCATAAGCAGAATATGATACCGTTTGAAATATATTTTTATCACATTTATAAGATTGATATTTATATATGATCAATTGTATAAACGGTACACATTTTGCGATATTTCATATTAATTAAAGCTATTGTTAATTTTTAACCGTTAACGAAATCCAGAATATGGTCTTAATTCATAGTGCGACCTAAATACTAAATAATAACTATTTTGTTACTTAAGTTCGTAGTTTTCTTTAATAGTGAGTCACGTAGTTTCATTACACAACTTGAGAGTTTGGAGCGCATAAGATTCGATTCGGAATAAAAGTGATGACATTTTAAGATTAGAAATTTATAATAAAATTGGCCCCGAAATCTGACTTCAGTTTTTTATTTCGTAATTAAGAAAATATTCTTTAAAACTTTAGAAATATAAAACTGATTGATAAATTTTTTTATGATAATTTATTTTAACCGACGTTTTACTTGAAGAATTACAACTTCTAATGAGTTAAATAAAATCACATTGTTTATTGCATGTATCAATTTAGTGGCCATTGAGTTTGTGTTTTATAGCTAAAATATATCCCTCTTTAACTCTTTAATCTTGCAAGAAAATAAACCCCAAATAACAAAGTAATATTAACAAATAAAAAATGTTTAAGATACTCGTATCCTTATCAATCTCTACCAACGAACTTATAAATTATTCCATCAAACATTTTACTACAAAAATAATACAAGGAATGTTTATTTTTGAGTTATATATAAATGACTACATTCTTTATATACTAGTTTATATATAAATAAAAATTTCCCTTAAAACAATGTTTGCTGCCACAAAATATACACAATTTATTTACACAACAACTAAACTTAGTGAGTCGGATCTAATTAGTCTTTTCTATTCCCGCAGTACAGTTTCCCCCTTACATAACCCAAATACAAAGAACCTTATACAAACACACCGCACGATACTTAATGTACTTTAGTCTTCTTCAAGAGTTTTCTTATATATTACATATATCATATAATAGAGAAAACCCAAAAGAATTCTTCATAGAGGGAAGTTAACCGCCTGATCATCTAAAATATTATTCAACCAGCCTCTTTCCGCCTAAAATATAAAGATTTCTTTATTATTAGAATTCTCTAATATATTATTTATGGTTAAGGCATTAACATTATGGAGGTTTAAAAACATTGCTATTAGGTTTATCAAACACTGTTTATTCCACTTTGTGGAATAAATTGTGTTTGATAAAACCAATAACAGTTCAATAATATTTTACATGTTTGTGTATATACTCGTAACTCGTATATTTAACAAAAAAAATCCCTTTTAATTATTTAAGATTAATGTGAACAAAAATGATTTAACGAATAAAATCAAGACAAAAAAAAAATTTTGTGTTGCTGGGTTATCTAGTGTATTAAATTATTGTTTATAAATTATAACAAGATGATGTTGTTTCCATGTGGCAATTACTTTCAACCAACCATGAAAAATTAAAGAGACGTAAAGGAAAACCCATAATTAAGCCTTGCTTTTTAAATAAAAATCGGGTAAAGAACATTTATCGAAATCCCCATGTCAACGGAAATTGTACGTACTAAACCATATTGCCATTTTTTCTGTTAAGGTAGGTAGAAGGACAGAGTGCCAGACTTTCCTAACTCGATACACATATTTCGTCTCTTCTACATCTTATGACTACTACAAATCCAATGATTTCTTTGACTTCATACCGTATTTTGTCACACATCATCACCCCAAGTGTTATCTTCAATGCACCTTTTCTACGGCATTTGTGCAGCTTCTTTAAGTATTTTTAAAGTCCACGTATCACTACTATACAACGAAACTGCTACTTAAATAGTTAATCATAAGTAGAATATGATTCCGTTTGAAATATATTTTTATCATATTAATAATATTAAGATTTATATATGATCAATTGTATAAACGGTACTCATTTTGCGATATTTCATATAAATCAAAGCTATTGTTAATTTTTAACCGTTAACGAAATCAAGATTATGGTCCAAATTGATAGTGCCACCTTAATAATAAATAATAACTATTTTGTTACTAAAGTTTGTAGTTTTCTTTAATAGTGAATCACGTAGTTTCATTACATAACTTGGGAGCGCATAAGGTTCGATTCGGAATAAAAGTGATGACATTTTGAGATTAGAAATTAGTAATAAAATTTACCCAGGAATCTGACATCAGTTTTTTATCTCGTAATTAAGAAAATATTCTTTAAAATTCTAGAATTATAAAACTGATTGATAATTTTTTTTTTTGATAATTTATTTTAACCGGAGTTTTATTTGAAGAATTACAACTTCTAATGAGTTAAATAAAATCACATTGTTTATTGTATTGTGTTCCATTGCTCTTTCATTGTATACATAATTCAAATTTTATGCAATGTGTCAACCTCTTACAAATAAAGGGAAATATTTTTATGTACCTTATTAAAAAAATATTTTTGGACGCTCTTTTACGGGTACCATCAAAAATCGTATTTTTAATCTTACCAAAACATGAAAAGAAGTAAATTTAAAAAAATTAAATTGATACCATTGGGAATAGAATCCGCAACTCTTGAGTGAGATGTTATTTTCACTAACTATGCCATAGAGATAAGACACCTGTCTTAAAGTCTGTTGTTAAACACATAGTGCAAAAAGGTTTTCTTTCAAACTTAATAAAACAACCATTATTTAAATAACAAAAATGAATATTTCGTTGAGTTTATTTTGTATAATACATTCTTGTTCATATAATCACACCGTAAGTCTTGTGAGCTAGGTAGAGAGAACATATCGCCAAACTTTTCTGTCTATTCTAAACAAAAAAAAATCGGTTCCTCCAAATTTACATATCAAGCCATGTACAACCTTTTATTATTCATATATCTCACTTAAACTTATTTCAAAATTTAGTCCACTTGATCCAGCAACGTTTTCTTTTGTCTACCTCTTCCGCACACACCTTATACTTCTCACACGTATATTCGCATAGTCATTATTATGTCATTCATTCTCCCACATGTCCAAACCCCCTTAAAGCTCCTTTCGCGTCATATGACTTAAAACATCCATTTTTTCTTTCTTCTTCTTCTTAAACTTTCTATAGACTCAAGAGTATGTTACTGCATGATTGTCCTGTGATGCTGAGCTCCAGCTATCTCTCCATCGTTTCGGGGGTCTCCCTGGCGGACGCCCTCCATCTGGCACCCCATGCAGAGCTATGTATGGAATTCTTGTGGAATTCATTCTCTGTACATGTTGGTATCGTCGACGCTGTCGTCCCCATCTGACCACATCTTGGACCTCACAGACCTTTCGGATTGTGGTGTTCCTTACACGATCACGCAAAGTCTTCCCAGCAATAGCGCGCAGAGTTCTCATTTCCGTTGTCCTTAGCATACTTTTTATCCTGACAGTGTCCGCTCTCGCTTCGATGCCATATGTGAGGATAGGTCGCACACAGGTCTTATAAATGCGTGCCTTGCTATCCTTTCTCATATCTTTATTCCTCCATTTTTTCCATATATTTATTTCTGATGGCTTAACTCTGATGCCTTCTTTTATATATAAGATTCCTCCTATTTTGTTTTAAGTGCAAGTATCTCCGTATCATTAAACTTACTTTTATCAATATTCTGCTAAATCTTAATGACGCTTCCGATAAATCAAAGTGGGCACCAGCACACTAAAATGAATTTTATTTTTTGTTATTTTGATCAAGTGCTGTTGTGCTTTTACATTAATTGCTCCCTTTACACTATCGTCATTATTGCTGGGCTTCGTACTTGAAGATCGAATCGCCATTCTTAAGTCAATTCAGTTGTAAGCAAAGCTGTGTTATACTGAATCCGATGTTACACCTGAAGTGAGACGATTGGGGCATACCGGCGTGTATTTTTTTCCTTTTTTAAAGAATAAATATGACCAAAGTCATAGGTATCCTTTTACCCCCGAATATTTGTCGGAAAAAAATACCAGTGTCACTCGAGGGGAGTAGCACAACGCAGGGTTCGAACCCGCAACCTTCCGCATGCGTGGCAATGTGCCTCGTGTACATTTTTTTGTACGACACTTTAAATTATTTTTATAAATAATTATTCGCATTGACTATTAACCAAACAGCTTTTGTAAACTGAATTGATTTATAATACCAAATAAATGTATTGTTGAAACAAACACAGAGTGCTTTTGAGAATCAGAAATTGAGGAATAGCTAGCGAAGTATGTTAAGACTAGATTTTCTAAAAAAATTGAGGTATTTAAAGTTGTTGTAATTTGTTTAATCTGTTCACCGCGTTAAAAATCAAATTCCACGAATCCTGTGCGCGGCACAATTTCGGCGTTTTTTTAATTTCTAAGTTTAAACACGTATTTTGTTTAGAACCACTGATATTTGATTACAACACCAAGTAAATATGACACATAAGTAATTTTCTGATAATAAATAATAGTCATTACTCTTAAGGAGACTCATTAAATAAAGGAGATAAACTAAACATTACGTAAAATAAACAAAGGAATGCTACGATCAAAGCAATGATTCATTACACTCACCCAATCAAATGCATATAGCACTAATAATGTTTATTTACGTAAGAGAGACTTAGTAATGTTTGTTTACGTAAGAGAGACTCGATCCGCGCGACAGGTCGTTACATGTGACGCAATAGCTGGAAATATTGAGAAACCAAAAAAATTCGGCGCTCTGTTTATTCAACAATATCTCATAAACTAATATATTATTTGACAAGGTTTTCAGAGATGTCGCTAGAATAAAGATCATTTTAAATTTTAGTTCCATTTTCATTCCGGTTTTGTGTCATTTTTTTTAAGTATTTGTGATTTAAAACTTGGATTGTTGTCAGATCACAGGCGTTTGTGCTTCCCGCGAGGAACACGTTAAATAAACACTGTTTATTCCACTTTTTGTAACGGCATAACCCTACCGGTTTCAAGGATTTTACCTCATCATCATTGATAATGAGGTGAAAGCCTTGAAACCGGTCGGGTTAAACCGTTACAAAAAGTGGAATAAACAGTGTTTGATAAAACAAATTACAATGTCCTTAAACCTCCACAATGTTAATGCCTTAACTATAAATAAAATACTTAAAGTTGTACGTCACTGAGTTTTAAAACCCTGATATTCTATCCTCTTAGCCTACCAAGTAAAAAATAAATACATTATTAGTGCAATCGATCAATGGATTACAGTGAAAAAAATACGTTAGATATTTTCAACATGAAAAACGTACGCTTTTTTTCTTCTCTTATGTACTCTTGAATTATATAAATTTATTTTTTCCGTAACATCCAGACCTCTATAAAGTCAATGTGTTATGTGCCGCTGAAATCACAACAATAATAGTGCGTTTTCATTTTCAGGTCGCGGAGGAAGAATACACAAGAACTGTGAAATAATGAGACATCATCTCCGGAGATGGATGGAGAAAATAGGATCATACTTAACGTGGGAGGCATAAGGTATTTATTTATTTATTATGTACAATATACGATATTATATCAACCATTTAAAATATTTAGAATAGTAAAATTCTTATTGGAAGTAGAAATTCTTATCAAATAAATACGCATGAATACAAAATCAACAAACAGTCAACATTAACATGACTCCTATATTATCAGAGAGGAGTGAGTATAAACAAAACAAGCATGAAACAGGCCAAGGTTCAGGGATTCAAAGTCATAATTAAATAAACAAAAATAATATGTTTGAAACAAATTTAATTTTTTTTATCGTTTATCTTATCCACTTTATAATACACATCAAAAACTTATATTTACATTTCAAAACAATAAAAATAAATTTGATAATTCATAAAACTAAGGGTCAAGGAAGGAATGGTAGAGAGAAAAGAATTATTGGCGATAAAATAACCTACATTACGGACATCAAATTAAGAGTTTTTCCAGCCACTTTTTAGAACATGCCAGTGACAGGGCAAGTCGAACATTAGTTGGTAACTGATACTAGTCTTTTTGCATAGATAGTAAATAACGACATAAAAAAATAAAATATCTAATTGAGTGTAGTAATTGAGTGATTGTAATATATATTAATTTAAATATTAATATACAATACATATTATAGTATATACGGCATGACTGCATTACTGATACTGCCATATTTCAGAATCATAATGCAGTCATGCTGAAGATCTTGAAACATTAATGTTGTCCGTCTTAATAACCGAGATTTTGGGCTCGAACCACTGAAATATCGCACTAACTTTTATAGCCTAGTTTGTATGACACTTGTCTTCTGATTCCTTTTGGGGTTCAAATTTTTATAAAAATATGTTTAAGTCAGACATTGGCTTCAAGTTTTTTAATAATCTTTCTGGTTGATTGAAAAAGGTTGTTACATGGCAATAAATCTACTTTGTTGTTCTGCATACCAACAAAGCGCAATATACTCGTAATAAAATAAAAAATATTGTATTCACATGTCATCGTCGTGCCTGTTGGAAATACTAAAGTGCGCGGTAAGATAGCACCATACGGCTAGAATTGGAAACCATTATTACCATACGGTCTATTTAACCAAATTAACATAGATGCCTTTCTTCAAATCACATCCAAACCCCTCAGATAGAATATGAAACATTGTATCAACCAGGCTACGAATGAAGCATTGCTGAAATATCAAATTATATTGTAATTGTGTCAACAACACCCGAAATGTATTCTATAAACACAGGAGATACAATTACCATAAGGGGTTCAGGGGCTCCTATCTGCAGTTTTTTTGAACAGCTAACGAGGCAAAGTAGGCAAACCATCAGATGTACAATATCATTGAATATCACCGCACTTACATAGTAGTCGATCCTTTGCGCTGATCATTCACATGATATTTTTTTTCTTTGATTTATATACGTAGGCGTGCGTTGGCAATTTAGAGATCTCCAAATGGTTCATTGTAAGTCGGGGCTCGCTGGAAGGCACCCGACGACTGTATCCACGTTCGTAATTGTTCAGTCTTAGTTCTTCAGAAATTGACACAATCACGTTTCGAAGAGCTTTCAAAGGGTTTGTGGATGATAGTTAAACTCTTCCCTTACCTCAGTCTGAACTGTATTGGTATTTAATCATACATAAGATATTTGAAATAATTAAGTTGCATGTGTTTCTCACTCCTGCCCACAATATTACGGCGAATATCTGAAGAACGTATTACAGTATACAAGGTGTCCCAAAAAATATATTATATACACTTTGAATGATTATAAATTCAGTATTACTAAGTTATATCTTAGATACAAAATTTTTATTTAAAAAGACAAACGTTAAATTATCGCAAATACTAAAATTGATGAGCATTCCGGTCCATGTACTGCTGATACCGTAGAGCAGTGGAATCACAAATCATTTGATTTTGTATTTGGGTGCATAATCTTTTAATAGCTGATTTTTATTCATTAGCTGTTGCGAGTGTTGTGCCATAAACTTTATCTTTATTGAGTTTCCAAAAATTTATTGCTGTGAGGTCTGGGCAGCGCATGGAGTATTCAATGCTCTACGTCAGCAGTCGGCAAACATTTTTCATAATGGGCCAAATAGTTCATATTTTACGCTCTGTGTGTAGATTTACTTAGATACCAAGAAATAAAAGATTAAACAAATTAATTGAACGCACTGTAACGTAATAATAATAAGTTGGCTACAAAAGTCTACAGTTATTTGAAATTCTAATAAGAAGAATATATTCTCTTTTTTCATATAACATTTCCCCAAATTGGGGGTCAGCAATACTCGTCATACTGCGATACGCTGCCGAATTATAACTGCGTGGTATCACAACGATGCAGTAATTGTTGTGATGCATATTGTGATTCACATAATAAGTTCACTACAAAAGGCTCTAGTTATTTGAAATTCTAATAAAAAGAATATATTCTCTTTTTTTGATATAACATTTCACCAAATTGGGTGTCAACGATACTCGTGGCACTGCTTACGCTGCCGAACTATAACTGCGCGGCGTCCCAAAAGAGGCCACCGAAGCAATAGGAATGCCACATTTGTCGTACCTCACAACTCCTCAACTCGTTCCGTTATAGCACGTTCATTGATATTTTAACAATTTGGAATATCAAAGTACATTCTTAGTCCGCGGGTCACACAAAAAGAAGTAGAGTAGTTTGCCGACCTCTGTTCTACGTCCATTATATATGTTTGGGAAATCATCATCCAGATAGGGCTTCACATCACGATGGTTATGGTGAGGTGAACCATCTTGCTGAAAAAAAAAAAACGTTTTGTTCATCTTTAAACTCCTCACGAACGCGTGGTATGACAAATTCCTGCAGTAAGTTAAAGTAAACGATATGATATTTAAGTGTGTACAGTACCCGGTGGTAAGTAATACACATGGGGCATAAGAAAGAGACTGTCGGCCATAATCGGCTAACTTTGGCTTTGTAGAGCATCGTTTTTGTTATTCATACACGTGATCCGTCGCAATTTGTCAGTCGTTGTCAAGCATTCTAGGGTGTGCGTGCGACAGAGACGACGCTCTGCAAAGCCGAATTTAGCTGATTATGGTCGACAGTCTTTTTCTTAAGCCCGATGAGTATTACTTACCGCCGGATACTTGTATATATATATTGTTGGAGCACCCTATACCATAAAGATATTCCATTGATGTTGATCTGAGATATCCAATTATAAGCAAATAAGCGTCATATTCAAAATCCTAAAGGATTAAATAAACTTAACCAAACCTCTAAAATAGATATATCCAATATGAGTATACCTTTACATATTCACCTTATTTGAAAATCTCTAGTCATTATCGCTTCCAGGCTCATTACGAGGAATCGAGTCTCTATTTTATTATTCGACTAAATCCTTTTATTATGCTGTAAATGACATTCGAAAACTGTTTTCGTAACGTTAATGGTAAAATAAATATCACATGCTCCCATTTGGCATGCTCTAATGAGACGTCAGATGTAAGTAGAAAATATAGCAATGGAAATTGTATCTCCTTGAGAATATCTGGCTCGTTACCTTTAGTTCGTTGATGATACACGATTCATTTGATCTAAGGGCATTTTTAATACATACAAAAAAGGAAAAAGTATAAAAATATGAATGAGAATTTTAGAGAGCATTTTGCTTATATGTAAATAGTTTTATTACAGTAATGTGACTTCGTTAGCTCTGTGTTCCGTTGTTGAAATGCGTGCTTAGCATTTAAGTGTCATCAATTTTAGTCGCGGTGTGGTATCCAGACTAGCAAACATATGTACGAGTATATGAGTGTATAAACATCACATGAAACCGTCACAGGAATCCCTTTTGGGATGTGCAGAAGTTCGATTTTTCCTATCATGACATACTTCCTTCGCTTTTCTCCACATACATACACCTTTCTCGTGCAATTTCTACTGATTTTCTTACACCTAATTTTTCCTTATTTCTTAATTTCTTAACCTTAGTCTCATCATAATTTTCTTTGTCGACCTCTACTTGTCAGTCGACTGCCACTTAAGCATTCTTTACAAATTTGTTTCGTTAATCATAAAACAAAAGCGTATTCAAAATTATTAGAATTTCTTAAAATTTATGTCGTAACACTCAATATGTATTTAATTAGGTTTATAATTTTGAGTGACACGTGTGCCGTTATTTTATTTAACTTTTTTATTTAAACTTCATCAAAAATTCTAATTTAAAAAAATCAAATACATATATAGCATTTTTCCTAAGAAAATCTTTATCGGGGTAGCCAGATATAGATATGAATTATTTTACTTCCTTTTGAGGGGTGGAGAGCCATATGTTCTCGAGCTGATGACGTCTCAGCTGCTAGACGTATGAGAAACAGTCTGCACGCTGCGAACATGCGTCAACATGGCCAGGCGGCTCAGCAGGGTTTATATGTATGTGGCATTTGCGGGAGGGAGTGCGCGTCCAGGATCGAGCTATTCTCTCAAAGAAGATTACACGATCGACGTGGGAGAACGGTTCAGAACTGACGTTGGAGTGGCGAGGGGATCCTCGACTGCGAGGCCCGGCAATGATAATGATTTTACTTCCTTTTAATCTCGTATACACATTTCGTTACAACAATGTCGTTATACCTCAGCACACACGCTCTATTACAAAAGATTATTTTACCTCTAAAACATATTTTTATACCAAAATTACTGTTTGCATTTTTCATGCATTATTTCATCACCCATTCGTTCAACATGTTTACACTACTTCTAAATGTTCTTTTTCATCTTAACACTTCTCTTACGGTGAAAAGCAATTAACCCAGACCCATATAAATTGAGTGTCCCTTTTAATTAACCTTTTTTTTTTGTTTTTCACTAACTATGTATACTTTTCATATTAATAAATAAAATAAATTTCTATGGTTGTAACTTGGTCATTATGAAAAAAAATCAGCCGTCGTTGTCAGCATGTTTGACGATTCACTGTTAACCCTTCCCTTACGGTGATAAAAATAATACGCGTGTTACGGTGTTGGGTAGGGAGTACGCAATCAAAAATTAGTGATTTTAAATCGGAAAAATAAGAACATTCATAGATAATCCCCTTAATTAATTATAATTGAAGTTAAAAATTATAATAATTGAGATTTATTTGCTGAAAACATTAAAAAACCATCTGAAAACATTAAAAAACGCTCACGGAACGGGCGTACGTCTAACCTATTTGCAACCCTAGAGGCAACTAGTGACGCGGAACGTCAGTCGCATACCCCGGCGCATACGCCTTTCCTTGCGACGTTGAGACAGTTCAGCTCCTCGCAATTCAGTCTAGTATGCAAGAGTGAGATGCGAATATAGTGTCGCGCTTCCCGCATACTATTCACCTATCGTCAAGACGAGGCACTCGCCGCGTTTAAATGCGAATTTGTTTTCGATCTTTACAAAACACCTCGATGTAGTCGATAAATTCTGATTATTATTAATATTATTTTTTAAATCAATGCGTAAATATATTATGGAGGAATACCTAAAATCTTAACCTTGTTTTATTATATTTATAGAGATATTGATGGTTATTAGAAGCAACGTGTAGAAGATACCCAACACAGGGAAGGAAAGGTTAATAAAGATATCGGTATCGATCTCGGATTTCCTATCCTGTCATATTAGCCCATTGAAACCTTTTTATTTTTCTTAGTTAATGCACTTCCACCGCATTTCTTCGGCTATTATATTAATATTTTAACATCCACGCTTGAATCCCAAATATCAACTTTTGCACGAATATATTGTTATAGATCGTTCAGCCAGAAGAGTCACTTTGCAATAGGGTGAGTAATAGTGCGTTTACAAAAACTTGCCATTTTATTTTTTTAATGAAGTGAAAAAGCGAAAAAATACAAAAATTATATTTTATATTCAAACATTGAAATGAACACACACGTTTTGTTAATTAAAAATGCTGTCAGTTTAAATTGTAATAATCATAAAAATAAAACGAAAGTAAGTTTATTTCACATATTAATTGTTTAGGCATGGCAGATTCTAGGAAACATTAAATAACGATAATGGAATTTTTCAAGGTTAAAATTAAATATAGGTACAAGTATTTTAAAGTAAAAAAAATCGTCAACTTTAATTAGATTGCATATAAAAATAAAATGAATGTAAGATTATTTAACATATTGATTGTATCATAATTACAATGCCAATGAGTGATATTAAATTCTAGGAAACTTTAAGTTAAAACAATGTACATTCTAAGCTTTCGAAAATTTTTGAATTATACATTACATTCGACAAAAATCTCACTCCTTATTTCGACATGGTATTGTTTTTCTAATCACCGAGTATTTTAACAACAATACAAACGTGCGCTTTGCGCGAATCAATCGTGTGGTATTCTAAAACCAATACCACTACACAAGTTGTGTAATACAGAGTGTTCATCACACTATTGCAAAATGACTCTTCTGGCTGAACGATCAATACGTGGACCATCATTTTGGACATATAGATATATGGCTTCCTTGTGCAACTTGTTCAACTTTTCCAAATTCCAAAAAGGGTTTTTTTTTCATCTAAATTAATTAATGCACTGGTGTGGTATTAGCTGACTAATATAAGAGCGCTTTTAAGGTAACCGGTTTTATAAAACAACGCTTTATATTTAAAAAACATCAATGACGATTAATGATTTAATGATAATTTATTAAAATATAAATTCTCAGTAATTTAGAAGTTTTCCTTTTATTATTGTATGTGTTTATATTACAATTTCGTTATATACATAATAAAATTATCTTCCAAATAACTAGAAAAGTGTTAAAGAGAACACTTTATAAAAAAAAAAATTCACCAAAAGGAATCAAACTCCCAACATTCAAGATGAAGGAGAGGCATTTTACCAACTATAATAATAATACAAAAACAATTTATACAACGCCGTTTCGAAACCAGACTTCCTCAAGGGCGTTCTTATTTGGGATTTGAACCCGCTATTATTGATTGTGAAAAATATTGCAAACTAACTAAAGGTAAAGAAATTTTGATATTTTTAGACTCACAATAAGTGGAAATAATTTAGAAAGTACTCATCCTTTGTTTCACGGGCTGTCCCTTTTGAATGAGGTCTCAGATATTGACATATTCAATGTTAAAAGAAATATTTTTAAAGTGTTTTAAGCTTTTTAATTAAGGAACTTATGTTGGTTGTCTTAACAATTATTTCTTAATTATGAAACTTTATTTTCCGTTAACCCTTCCTGTCCTGAGATGTGTAACTAGTACACATTGCTTCTAAAAACTTTAATATCTCTATAAATATAATAAATACTGGGTTCAGATTTTAGGTATTTCTCCGTAATACATTTACGCATTGAAAGAAAAAAATATTATTAAAAACAATTATCACTTATCGGCCACATCAGAGATATTCTGTGAAAATCGGGAATAAATTTACCAATACAATCAAACATGTGCCAGTGGTTGACGTAGGTATATTCATTATAAAAAACAGCTATGGGTGATAAATCGACGCTATTCACGTCTCACTCTCACTCTACTTCGGTATATGAGAACGCAAGAAATAGAATCTCAGTTCGCTCGCTTCTCTCGCTTCAGTAACTCGCGGGCTTTTGTTTGAGGTGGTCGCTTCGCCCGTTTTGTGAACGTCGGCCGTTGTTTTTTTTAATGTTTTCAGCAATTAAATTTCAATTATTATCACTTTTGACTTCAAATTTAATGAATTTAAGCGATTGGCTATGAATAATTTTATTTTTCCGATTTTAAATCGCTCATTTTTACATGTGTAATTGTTGTGTATTGAATACACAGCACCGAAACACGCGGATTTTTTTAGCACATGAAGGGAAATGTTAATGTTTATAATTTTCTTTTAACGTTGTATGTTATTGAATGTAACTTGTATATAATACATAAGCTTTATAAACGATATAAATGTATGGAGATTGTAGCTATGGTCATTACATAAGTTAATTCTCCGCATCTACGTGCGTTTAAAATAATCTTATACATTTGGTAAGAAATCAATTTTTGTTGAGAGTTAGGCAATGGAAATAGTCTATTTATTAAAAGGGACAAGGGATCAATTTTGTGGCAACCATTTCATGGTAATATAAACATTCTCACTAAATCTATACTTTGGTATAAATTTAGGTGGATTGATTCATTGAAAACATTTAACCCGTTCAATTCTAACTGCCAGCTCACAGAATGTTACAATGGGCAAAAATAATTGCCAATTTTCACTCCATTATCTCAAACTCAGATTCCATATCAGCTTAATTGGGTTACCTCAAATTTATATCGGCATGTCTGGAACGCGAGTTATTTACGAAATTCGTCTGCAAATTCAAATGTCTTGTAATATATAATTAACATTTTCTTTATAACGTCATTGGTGTATATATGTATGTTCACGTGCCAAAATAAATTCCTTTGTTTCCCCATAAAATTACTTAAAAGTTCATCTCAAATTATAACGAAATTCTCAGACTTGTTATATAACGAAATTCTTAAGCTTTTCAAGTTCGCCGCACTTATTTTCTTCTTTGCATCTCACTTCACTATTAATGACGTTAGACTCTGGAATCAACTACAAACTGATATAAGATTTAGATCCCCATTGATTTGCTTATAAAAACACTTAAAATAAATTTTGTGACAATGCGTGTTATCCCAATTCCCCATTATATTTTTTTTATATTCATGTCTTTCCCAAGCCATTGGGGATATTAAAAAATAGTATTTTAGTTTTTTCATTTAATTTCCTTGTTCTCTACTTTCTAATTATTTTATTGTTATAATTTGCCTTTTGTTTTTTTGTTATGATGTTTTCAATTTTTTTTCTTCTTTTTCTGTGTAATCCAAAAGCTATGTAGCCTCTTTTTGTAACTCCTGTCTTATTTTAGGGCCTAACAGTGATCTAGAATAAGTAACTATTATAAAGGGTGTTTAGGGAATCGGTCGTTAAGGAAGAGATGATGATGGTTGTTGATAAATAAATAAAACACGTTAGATCGCAATGCGGAAAGAGAGAGTGTTTATTTTTATAGTAACGTAGGTATTTATATGTTTTTGGAATGTGCGCGGGAGCGCACTCGCGATATGCCTGTGTCTCGTTTCTGCAAATGCAAAAAACGATTTATATCGTATGTGGGTGATATTTTATTTACGAAACTGGCGAGACAGCGTGGTGCGTTCTCTCTCTAGTATGGAATGCGGCGCGATCGCTCGGCCGGCGTTAATGGCCGCTATGTGACCTTCGGACGGTTTACTATAATTTATCAACGAATCCGAAGGTCGTTTCATCGGTCATTGACCGTATGTATGCGACAATATTCAGCGACGACCGTGGTTCCCCACAGGTCTTTTAAATTGAGCGTTTTTTTAATTGGCACAGATGGCGTCGCGAACTTGCCTGGATCTTGTTATATTTGATAAGTGTAAAGTATGACATTTATAAAAATGGAATTGTATTCAATACAACGCGTTCAAATTGCTGAATTATTTTATGTATTGTAATATCCGGAAACGGTGATGTTAATTGGCTACCAAGATCATGTGATCTGACAGCGTTGAACTATTTTCTCTGGGATTACGTGAAAAACTTTGTCTATAAGAATGACCCCCAATCAATTCCTGAGCTGAAGGACAAAATTATTCGCGTTATTGGTGAGTTAAAACCGCAATTATGTCAAAATGTCATCGAATTTTTTGACAAAAGAGTGGACATCTGTGGAGCTGCAAAATGTAGACATTTGATGGATATTGTAATTTTGTTTTTAAATATCATACATTATACAACAATGACCAATAAAAGTGTTTTTAAATCAAAGCAAATTGTGTGTTTTATTTAAGAATTTAAAAAAATTATTAAAAAAAAACGCTCAATTTGAATGACCCTTTATTAAACGTTGACTAACAATTAAGCACAAATACTTTCATAGATATGAAAGATAGATATCTTGATACGGTTATTTTGATTTCTTAATCCTGCAGCGTATGATTATTCTTCAAAAACATTATTTCCTTATCAATTTCTGATATTCCATTCTTATTTGTAATCATACAAAAGATTTGTTTGTGAGCTATATACACTGACCTTTTATGTATAAAATTTTTGTCTGGAAGGTTTAAAGAGAATATCATGTGGCAATTTTTCTGACAGATTGTAGTTATTACAATAAAGAAAAAAAAATAATGCCCTATGAAAGTGGTGTTTTTTTTTTAAATACGATAAATAATTTTTAGAACAATCAAAAGTAAATTATTTGCTAAATTTATATCATTTTTATTTTCTCCGTGATAGAAGTTTTGCCATAAAATGGCCTTATCAAATAGTTTTACAACAACTTTGATGTATAAGATTGCGTTGTGGATTTAGAAAAATACTAAAAGGAGTCTAATAATAAATGCGGAAGATACAATATAAATGCTGAAGATACAATATAAATGCCTTACAAGCCAATATAAATGCTGAGCAATATATCTAAAGAGTTGCAGAATTCTTTGTAAGTTGATCATTAAGAATTTATCAGATGCACCCAACTTTTCCATGATAAACATTAGTTCATATTACCGTTTATGGGAAATCGATACATCTTATCAAAGCATCACATTTCAAAAGTTGGTATTCTGCATTTTTAGCTTTCTAGTTTAGTCGATCGTTAGCCTAATTAACTAGAAAGCTAAATATTACAGATAGATAATGCCTGATGATTCCAGTATTATCTATCTTTCAGAAATTCAATATAGTATTTTTATACGCGTGGCATTCACAAATATCCAGAGAGATTGGACAAATGTGTAGCAAGCGATGGGCAATACTTTGAATAAAATATTTTTTACCATTTTCATACAATACGGGTGAATTTTCTATAAATCTATAAAAAATCCGGTTTCATATTTACAGACCTATGTACATATCCATAACATGATGCTGTTATTCTGTTGTAGTAGGCAGACAGGACAGATCATCAAACGTTCCTATCTCACCACACATGTTTTGACTCTTCCACATTTTTATACCACCTCATAAAGCTCTCATTTATTTTACTTTTTATTTTTTTTCTTTCAAAATATCATTCATTAAATCCAAGTGTATTATCATTAATATTTTTCTACCATGACTTCCACTTACTTTAACATTGCATATTTGTTTTCTTTGTCTTTCTTCATTCAATCGTTTCACTTTAATAAACCATTTCAGACTACTCTTCTTCACCTTACTCAAATCATCAGCTTCACATTCAACCATAATCCCTTCATTTCGTATTCTGTCACTTTATTACATTGACACCGTTTTCATTCTTCAAAGTGCACGCAACTTTTCACCACTTATCTAGTTCTTTTCAGTATTTTCTATATCCACGTTTAACTCCCACTCATCAAAGTTGATATTAAAATTCTGTTGATATTATTAGTCATCAAAGTTGATATTATTACTCTTCTTCATCTTACTCAAATCATCAGCTTCACATTCAACCCTTATCACTTCATTCCGTATTCTGTCACTTTATTAAATTGACATCGTTTTCATTATTTAAAGTGCACGCAACTTTTCACCACTTATCTAGTTCTTTTCAGTATTTTCTATATCCACGTTTAACTCCCACTCATCAAAGTTGATATTAAAATTCTGTTGTGGACTATAATAATCTTTGTAGATTGTGATATTCTTCGGTTCGAGTCTTGTTCTTTTCCCTTGCCTTATCCCATCCAATTGGAGTCGGCTACTTGGACCTTTTCCCTTAATTTCTCTCAATCACTCAGGGATAGCCCTAGTCTTGTCATGACCTCGTCCACTTTCTTATAACATCTAGGCTTTTATTGGATCTCCCTCCGCGTCCATTTGGACGTTCCTAATTCATGACTGTCTTTAGCGTAGATCCTTCATCCCGCCGTTATACGTACCCGTACCAGCGTAGTCGTCTTTCCCAGGCTTTATCTACTATTGGCGTCACTTAGATTGATCCACGAATTCGTAAATTTTGAATCTTATCCAATCTTGTGACTGTTCGGTTCGAGTATATATATTTTAGGTACCTCGTTGACTTTGTTTCCTATCGTAACACAACGTTCGATATCCCTCGATACTATAACATCATCTGAAAAAGGACCACCTTAACAGTGGATTTCTTCACCTTTTTCTATTTTTTCATTACTCACACAAGTATTTCGTTTACTTTTCCTTTGACACTTTTCTATCACTTTAGATTACGCAAAATTCATTATCAAATCTTTCTGTCACACAATTTATTTATCAAATTTTGTTATTTATCCTTATTTTCTGCTAACAAAATTTTATCAGCATAAGGAAATCCGCACACATTCCCATTTGATATATACCATATATACCACACATTGCCCTCTTTAGTTCCTTTACACATGAATCTATATAAATATTAAACAACCATTTTTTTATTATAGATTTTTAAGTATTCAAATAATTATTTTTACGGTGCACGCCGCTGTCATTAAAAAAAATATCTAAAGGTTTTTTATAAAAGCTCTGTATGAAAATTTGTTTGTATTATTTAAAATATAATAGTAAAATTCACTATTATAGTCAACTGAGGCAATAAAATCATGACCATAACAAAAGCGGTTGTAACCCCGATTCTGAATAACATATGTTGTGTAACGTGGCCTGCCTTTTTTTATCTTTCCCAAGTCAGCAGTAAACAAAAGTTTTCGCAAACTTTTAGAAAAATATCTTTTGTAAACTAAATTCACTATGGGGTCAGATCATAAGGGAGCCACAAACAACAAAATTGACTTCACCAAAAACCGGTTATATTTAAGTAGTTAAGTTAACCGCTTATTTTTAACAACTTTATATCATTTTCGAAAACTTTTTTTTACATTTTAGAATAAAGCTATCAAATAATAAATGTGAGATATGTTGTCTGATTTTATGTTCCCTGTACTTTTTTCTGGCTGTATAAATGCGTTTGTTAATGTTTGGTTTACGAAAAATATCTGATAATGCATGTACTGTAATATAAAACTTTTGTTGTATATATTACAAAAGTTTTACATGAAAACGCATGAGAATCATTTACAAAGGTCAAGATCTTCCAACCTACCAAAATTAATTTTATAAAGGCCTTAAGTTTAATGGGTAAGAAACTCGCAACCCCGGGCTGAAAGGGCTCTCCGTGGTTGCAGTCCTAAGACTGGTTTGCAGCAATTTCAACTCTTCTCCTCCATTCCCCCCTGTCCTGTGCGGCTCTTTTTAAATCTGTATATGTTGAGCAGCGCACGTCCACCAACAGGTCCTCCAGGTACTCTCGGCGTGGGCGTCCCCTAGAGTTTGTCCCCTCGGTCATACCCTCCATTATGGCATGCAAGAGGCTCTCTTGTCGTATTATATGACCGATCCATCTTGCACGCCTTTCGGACAGGATCCTGAGCAGGTGCCTTCCTCCTTCGATTCGTTGGAGAACCTCTTCATTTGTGATGCGATCTCTCCAGGAAATTCCAAATAGTCTTCTATAGGACCACATCTCAAAAGCCTCTAGTCTTCGTCTATCTCTTTCGGATAGGCACCATGTCTCGCAGCCGTACATCAAGATACTCCATACATAGGTCTTGATGAGGAGTATTCTCAGTTTTAGGTCTATATTATTTGATTCTATTATTTTTTCGACCTTTTATTAATAACCTCTTATGGTTAAGCAAGGAGAAATCTAATGAGTCAACACTAAAGATGGATGTTTTAGATAAATTAAGAAAAGTATCTTAAAATAATTTGTAATTATTGAGAAACTGAGTTAGCCAAAATAAGAAAATGAGTGAAAACGGAAGGAGATACGTAATAAAGAAAAAAAATTAAGGATATGAAAACAAAAATATCCAAGAATATGTATATATTAAATTTATACAAGACAAACTGGATAAATATTTTTACATTAAATAAGTCGGTTTGAGACTCAAGTCACACAAGTTACCCTTAGGAAAGAACCGTTCCAAGTAGTTTTTAGAGCCATGTTTCAATTATGTTATGAAATCGTTAATGTAATTGATTTCATTGAAACAATTAATTGTCCGACTAACTGAGGATTTAACGATAAAAGTAAAGACGCTAAAGTTCTTTCTATACCTAAAAATATTGATATAACCTCAGATGACAAAGGACCTGGCGTGACTTAAGAGTTTGCTGTGGTCGGTGTTGGACCTTGGACGTTCCACTTTTGTTTCTTTTTTTTCAAAGAATATTTACAGGGTTTTGCCACAAAAATATCCTTGGTGTTTTTTTTATACGAAGGATTTCGATTCCAATAATCAGTGTTTATCTCAAGTATTATATTTATTTATTTTACACATGACAAAAATATGCATAATTTGCGAAAAAACAACAGGTAATTTGTTTTAGACGCACAATTTTAATAGGTCTTGGTTTATTGCCTTTCATTTGTCGTGTCCCCAGTAAGCTAGGTTTTCGCCTGTATCTCACTGAGGACATAAAGCATAAAAAATAAACCGATACTTCTTTCCGCTTTTTGATTATATAAAACTCCATTCGACATTTTCATCAACCTGACAAATAATGACACACAATTACACATGTCCACATCACGTGAAATCAAACTCCTCACACTTCATAACTCCATACAGACCAAAATGTTAGTTATAGAACAGTATAGTTCCATTATATCAGCTGGTCAGCGAAACTGTTACAATTTATCTTCAATAAACTCGTATGGAAATAAAATAAAACACACATTTTTCAATCAACTCAGCCACTACCCTTAACTCTTACAGTATTGAACTAAATTTGTCTATGTTTGCTTTGGCTGCTGTATTTTACTCTTGGCACATTCTTACTGGTTATATAGATGACGATGTTTCTTCACAATGTAGCATTTTCTTAATTAATTATCATTTCTACTTTCAAAGTTCATAAGTACATCAATAAATTAAGCATTTAAAATAAATTAACATTTTCGATTCAACGAATCCCTTTTATTCGTTACAATGAGATGTGAAATTTTCCTTATCATCAAATAAGATTAAATAGTCCTGTAAAGGGATTTTGGTTTAATCTTATACCTCAAGCTCTTTCGTCTTTTGATCATTGCCCACCTCGAGCCACATGACCCAGCTAGCCAAAATGAGTGAAGTGGATAGAATGATTTTTTATTTTATTTACACATGATAAGAAATATTCACAATTTGCCAAAAAACGACAGGTAATTTAATTTGGACATGCAATTTAAATGGATCTGGGTTTGTTGCCTTTCATTTGTCGTGTCTCCAGTAAATTAGGCGTTTGCCTGTAACTCACTAACGATATTTAGCATGAAAAAATAAATCGATACTTCTTTCCGATTTTCGATTACGTAAAAACAAAACCCCGTTGCAAATAAAACTGGAAACATCATGCAAAATCAAACTCCTCACACATCATCACTCCAGAAAGACTAAAAACGTACATCCCACAATATACCGCACACAATCACAAAAATAAAAACATAAATACACAAAAATACAAATATAAAACAACAAAAAAACCCACACTCGAGAGCTCACACAAACCTTTTCCATATGTCATTCATATTGCAAGCCCTCAAACTCGTGTTGCAATAACAACCACGCTCCGATTGACTGCCTAAATGGTTTTCCTCCCTTTACCTTTGTTGAATTCGACACCCTATTGTACAAATGGTGATAAAGATTGCAGAAAGTGTATGCGTTTGTGCCGGCTTACTTCTTCGTCGATGCCTTTTTCGTGGGCTTACTCGAAGGAGCCGCAACCAGGATTCGAATCTCAGTAGTACCAAAAACTAACTGGAAATTATTATACCATAACAGGATTTGATTTTTTTTTCAATTGGTTTGGAAGAATTATTATATGACAATTAGCTATCTTAGTTATAATGCTTTCAATGTTAGAGCAAAACATCATAGTATACCTCCTTTAATGCAACAACCAAACAGGTTTATTTATATTTCAAATTGAAAGACAATGGAATAGTCGATTATGATTTCTTAGCGTGAAGTGTGTTTGCTTATTCACATTAATTATGTTTTTGCGTTAAATCGTTACCCACTTGAAAGCACTCTTAGAATCACAATGGTTAACCAAAAACCATTAATTAATATCTTTATAGATACATCTTCCTTTACAAATATTAAATGAATATCATTTTGTCTTTTATTTTCATTATATCCTTGAATATATAACGTCTTAATTAATATAACGTTAAACGAGACGAAATAAATGGTGTACACAGTATTGCCTGTAAGAAAAACACAAAAAATAACGTCAAATCAAATGTGAAGAAACATTTTTTTAACAATAATTTTAATCTAAAAAAAAGGGTTTCATTTAAAATATATATTTATATATATATCAGTTCTGATGTCTAAAAATTAGAAAGGAACAGCAGCCAGGTGGCAATTTTCATTAATCATTATTTGTATTAGTTCAAATTAAAGGGACTTTTTTAATACGTGTACTCGTAATATTTTCCAAAGGCAATCATAACATAACACTAGTTATATTGTTCTTGACACTTGTTATATTTGTTCCGTTCAAATGTCATTGGTGCAAAACTTTATATTTTTGTTGTGTATACTCGTATATATGGTAAATGATTTCTTATTTATAGTTGAGGCATTTACGTTGTCGAGGTTTAAAGACATTGTTATTTGTCTTATCAAACACTGTTTATTCCACTTTTTGTGGAACAAACAGTGTTTGATAAAACAAATTACAAAATAAATGACATCTGCTTATTTTTGTTAATTTACTACTTTTCCTTATACCCGAATGCATTAATTAGTTCCTGGTGAAAATAATTTCATATTGTATTGTCAAAGTTGTATCGATTGTTGTTACCAAGTTTCACGAAAAACTCGTGGTTGATGATTTTTGGTATTTTTAGTATCTCAGAAATCTCTCATTTCAATAAAATTATATTTTATCCAAAAAAATTATATATGTCATACCACTATTCGTCCTGAATAAGTATTGCATTTGTTTAATTTTTATTCAATCATCTTTCCCTTTTTCCCAACTCTCAAATTAAAAATTGATCGAAAAATCCCATCAATTCATGTCAAAAATCACAAGTTATATATTAATCATTAAATTTTGACATCACTTTGGCAAAAATCAATTTGATCTAAATTTCACTCGCTTATAGACATGAATTCCTGCCAAGAATTTTGGGTCCATCCCAATGTATGGATAAGGTCCCTTGTTATTTTCCATTACAAAATTCTATTTGACGCATCCCATTAGCTGGCGGGAAATAAATTTAATTACACCACCAGTCCACCCTCACTCAGAGTGACATTGCGTTGAGCAGAGGTTTTCAAAGTAAGTTTCACTCTTTTATTATATTTTTTATCCTCTTTGTAATTGAAAATAACTGAAGACGATCTGGTGCGCTGTATTATTTAAAAAAAAATAATTGTCATTATTTCTATCTCTCGCAGTTCTTCTCATTATTGTCTGACTACAGAGGTGTAGAAAAAATCGAAGTTTTCTCTCTTTCCCTGAACATTTCAACATTCTAGATTATACTGAAACTATTTGCACTTTATTTATTTAACACTTTAATTGCAACTATAATCTGGCGGGTTTATTGCCAGGCTGCAATCTCTTCCAACCAACCAGACAAAAGTAAATGAAGCAAGTTACGTGGTCGCATAAATAATTCAAATGACTATCCATCCCCACGAAATTGTCACGCCTTTCTGCTGTATTTAGGAAACAATAATTATATGTACACAATTGATTATTTAAATCAATTCACCAAATATCAATCTTACCAAGGAGCGACAGGCCCGCACAGGTCAGTCGGCTTCTTAACGAGACAGGAACTCTTTAGATCTCTGGGATTCGTTGGGTTCTCTTAACTCTGAATAAGTCTCTCTCAAATCTCGCTGGGACAGGCGACACAATTAAACAAGAACAATTTGTAATGAAACAGTTTATTATATTGTAAAAAAAAAGAAAAAAAAGAAAAAAGAATATATAAAAAAAACTCGACGAATTTCGAGAAAAAAAAGTTAAAAACTGGCAAGAAGAAATGTGTTGTATTTGGCAAGGAAGATTTGAATAACAATTTGAAATTATTTTTTTACTCGGTGGGTATTTAGCGTGGCGATGAAATCCACATTCAAAATAGGAGAAATAATATTCACCCGTAATCAAGATGGCGTCCTGGAGTTCTGTGATATATGAGGAAGAGCAGTGTCGGACCAACGTCTGTATCTCAGCACGGTCAGCCCGGAATAGGACGAGCCAGCTAGCCGGCCTCCCCTTGGCAAGGAAGTACAAAGGAGCAGGGGTGCCAATCTCGACCTAAGTCGCCCGTGACAATGTTGTCATAGAATAAAAATGTACCTGACTGCAAGGGTAGTTACCCTTATTTTATTGTCTTTAGTATTTTAAAATATTCAAGTATTTCATAATATTTTAATCTTCCTGTTTTCAAGGCAAGCACATGGTCTCGACACCACAAGTTTCATAAATTATGATATGTCGCGAATTAACAATTTCGAGGACGCGAAGTATGCAATTTAACAAATATAGTCGTAACACCCCACCCGAAGTTATTGAAAGAACAAAAAAAAACAAACAAAAAAAAATTATCCTCCGTATATCACAGACGCATCAGTCCGAGAGATGATTCTAAGGAGCGAGGGGTGTATGTACCCCTCACCGGATACGGTTTCGTGGCCGATTTATCTCTAGTCAGCATTTGCCATAGGTGTAGTCTTAATTGGTGTAAGACCGACCACGAGGAAGGGAACCACGTAAAACCTTTCCTTAACTAGGCTCCTAAACAATTTAACTTCAACACATAGCCGGTTACACAGGAGCGGGAAACAATCCTTCCCAACTCCTTACACACAAAAAAAAAATACACAATGGTACAAGATTACAAGAAATTGATACAAAACAAGACAATGCACAATGGTACAAGATTACAGGAAATCGATACAGTATTAATAAAATCAAATCACACAACAAGGAAATTAAAATAATTCTATACAATCGGGTAATATAATTAATAAAATATTAAACTGCAAGGTCAACTAACAATCAAATGTTGACCAAGAGGGAAACAAATCAGTTAAGCCATTCTCTCATTACAATATTCTGAGAAATGGACACAGCTTAACCAAAATAATAAAACAAATCTGCAGTCTTCTCCCAAAGGCTGACTTTAGTGGGTTCACTGTAGGTCACGGGCCAACCTATGAACCAGCTGCTCTTCAAAGGTGATTCCTGAAATTCTCCCCTTTCCATGTGGATTATCTTCAAAGGTGATTCCTGAAATGCTCCCCTTTCAATGTGGATTATCTTCAAGGTGATTCCTGAAATTCTCCCCTTTCAATGTGGATTCCGTCCAACCAACCACCCACATGGCTCAACACAAAATTAGAATCCCCCTTCCCTTGATACACCAAAGACAACACTTTACAACACATTCCTTTCCTCGCCCTTCCCTATACTGCACAGTCGGGAACCGATAAATTTTAAAGCGGCCCCATATCACGGGCGCTTTCCACAATACGACCGCCCCTGGCACACAGCACAAGACGGTCCAAACTTCCGGCCACTACCGGGCGTAGTGATAACAACAATGATAACAATAAATTTCGCAATTGCCAATATTTATCATTTAAAAATTTCAAGAGGTTCACACAGAACCTTATACGTCAAATTACAAATATCCTATGGTTCACACAGAGCCACTTTCGAGGACTTGTAACTCCTTAAGTTCAGACAGAACTTTATACATTGAATAACAAATATCCTATGGTTTACACCGAACCATTTTCGAGGACTTATATCTCCTTAAGTTCAGACAGAACTTTATACATTGAATAACAAATATCCTATGGTTCACACCGAACCATTTTCGAGGACTTATATCTCCTTAAGTTCACACAGAACTTTACACATAACTTGGGTTTCCTCAGACTCCAAGGTCTGGACAACCGTTGCAGTAACAATTCACCACCACACAGAATGGTAACTGTATAAATGGAGCCTTAGTTCCCTTTAAAAAGAAAAATACAAAACATAATACAAAATTGGCGAGTAGCCCCGGTTGAAAGCAGGACGCGTCTACGGACCCCCAGAACAGAGCCAAGAATCACGTGATACCACATACACAACTTTGGTCATCTAGGATCCGAGCGACAGACACGCGACCCTCACGAACCGAAGCTACCTTGGCCCGAAACGTGTACATGACAGAACATATCTGTATTCGCAATTGCTAATATGGGTTCATGAGGCCCGTGATGGAGACACACAGCAATCCATCCCAGATGTATTCTCAGGCCATCTTCAAAACCTTTATCGGTTGGGAGGCTAGCTTCCCCCAACCCGGACTCTTAAGGCTGCCCAAGGCCTCTCGGTGATTTACACCGAGCCAAAGTAAGGAGACAATAATAAACAACAAAAATCCGGGAATTCAATTTACCGAGCGAGACCCACCATACGTCCGACCACAAGGGCACGGGTTCGTTTCGAGATTTAACTATCCAAGAAACGCAGCCCCCAGTCATGACGCATGCTGCCAACACTACAGTAACCAGAGCTCTTATCCCAAAACTCAAAACAGAGCAAACAATACAATGGTAATCATTGTAACAGTTACATAAAATCAGTACAAGTTTTAAACAGAACAAAAATACAACGGCAATTACCGTAACAGTTACATAAATTCTGTCAAAGTTCATTCGAGAACGCACCATACTCTTATCCTTATTCCTCCCAGCAGCACCACTACAACCTCCACATTTCCCATAAACCTTTCATTGCGCTGCCTCACAGACTAACTTGCGACCCCGTACTCGGTGAGTGCTTTGACAGAACAAATTATTTTATAACATTTTACACAACAACAACAAAAAAAATAATTAATTTTCTTTTTTCAAAGTATATACTCCACACTCAACAGGAGTCAATTCGTCAACAAGATGACTTGCTTCAATACTATAGCCCTTCAACACCGTGGAATGCTACACTTCCCCAACAAGAAAACTCCGAACACATCAACGGCTATTATCATCATGGAACCCCGTCCAAAAACTAACATTTACTGCGTGCAGCTATCCGAAACGGATATTCCACTGTACCATCTGTACAATCTTTTCCAAAATTTAACTCGGTGGAAAGCAACACCTACTCCATAGCACTACTGAACAATTCTACTGCTATTAAACTTGCGGGCCACTGTCCAGCGATAGCATTTGCGCAAAGCAATTATCCACGATGGATACTCTACTGAATCCTCAGTACAGTCATTGGAACGCTACTCTCGGGGGAAGGGTACACCCCTCCGTCAAGAAGTTCGGAATACCTCACGAATTCTTACCAGATAAGACAACAATTAGGAAGACAATCCTATTCTAGGCTCTCAGCATTCCGCCACTCGTGGTCCAGGCTTAGGTTCATTGAACGCCAGGTATTCTTTGGTTAAGTCACCGGGTTGAATACCAGCCCATACATAAAACATATGGAAATGAATCCATACGAGATTGCCCACGGCCAGCCCACTTATTCATTCACCCTTGTGCAATAATAAATTCGCACCGGTGACGTCACTTGACATACTAAACTGACATTCACCAAGGAATCGACAGTGTATACCCTCAAGGTATTATAACAAAATATTTAATTTAATTATTTTAAGAACCATTTTCCTAACCATGAATGACTCCCAATTAGGCGCTGACGAACCCATCACTACACTGTCAACTATTAGCTTATCTATAATCCACCCGGGCACAGAAGCTGTGCTCAGGACCGGACCCATATCATATGTTTGCGTCCTTATCGCGTGACGACGGACTCACCGCATAAGGTCTATTCTAAGCTATACTGTATTCAATAGTCAATTTATATAATATTTATGCAGCGACTAAACTTCAGCCGTATTCTTATAAGAGAATAACCCCTGTAATCCTTCCCTCTTACAAGACAAGAATGGTAAATCAAATAATTTGACTCTTGGTCACGCTTTCCAGTTCCAACCGAGTTCCAAACTGAGTTCCCAACTCCGTTTCTGGTAAAACGACCAGAATTTTATAATCTCCAGCTATCACCTGGCCACGCTTTCCAGTCTACAATGAGATAATACGCTATCAACTTTCCTGTTACTACAACCACAAAGAGGCTATACTCGCACTCTGGTTACCTAGCCACGCTCTTTAGTTCTACGGAGCGAGTACTCCTCTAACGCTCTGTTTATTAAGACAATAGAGGGCTCTATGCACAGTTATTGGTCACCCGACCACGATCTTTAGCTTAAAGAGTGAATATTCTTCTAACGCTCTCTTCATTAAGACCGAGTTCTCTACTGAATCACTGGTTATCCGACCACGATCTTTAGTTTAAGGAGCGAATACTCCCCTAATGCTCTCTTCATCAAGACAGAGTTCTCTACTCAATCACTGGTCACCCGACCACGCTCTCTAGTTTCTAAAGAGAGATTACTCAAATAACTCTCTCGTTATTAACAACGACAAAAGAGTGCTATAAGCGACTTCCTGTCACCTGACCACGTTCTCTAATTTCAAAAGAGATAACAAACTAACTCTCTCGTTCTTTACAAAGACAAAAGAGTGCTAAAATCGATTCTCATCACCTGGCCTCGTTCTCTAATTTCAAAAGGGATAACAAACTAACTCTCTCGTTTTTACAACGACAAAGAGTGCTATGATCGACTTGTGGTCTCTTGGCCACGTTCTCTAATTTCAAAAGGATAACAAACTAACTCTCTCGTTTTTACAACGACAAAGAGTGCTATGGTCGACTTCTAATCACCTGACCACGTTCTCTAATTTCAAAAGAGACAACAAACTAACTCTCTCGTTTTTACAACGACAAAGAGTGCTATAATCGGCTTCTTGTCGCCTGGCCACGTTCTCTAACTTCAAAGGAGACAACACAAACTAACTCACTCGTTATAACAACGACAACGAATGCTATAATCGATTTCTCGTCACCTGGCCACGTTCTCTAATTTCAAAAGAGACAATACAAACTACTTTCTCGTTATTACAACGACAAAGTGACTTTACTCGACTTCTTGTCACTTGGCCACGTTCTTTAATTTCAAAAGAGATGACAAACTAACTCACTCGTTGTCACAACGACAAAGTGACTTTACTCGACTTCTTGTCACTTGGCCACGTTCTCTAATTTCAAAAGAGATGACAAACTAACTCACTCGTTATCACAACGACAAAGTGACTTTACTCGACTTCTTGTCACTTGGCCACGTTCTTTAATTTCAAAAGAGATGACAAACTAACTCACTCGTTATCACAACGACAAAGTGACTTTACTCGACTTCTTGTCACTTGGCCACGTTCTTTAATTTCAAAAGAGATATCAAACTAACTCACTCGTTATCAAAACGACAAAGTGACTTTACTCGACTTCTTGTCACTTGGCCACGTTCTTTAATTTCAAAAGAGATATCAAACTAACTCACTCGTTATCAAAACGACAAAGTGACTTTACTCGACTTCTTGTCACTTGGCCACGTTCTTTAATTTCAAAAGAGATATCAAACTAACTCACTCGTTATCAAAACGACAAAGTGACTTTACTCGACTTCTTGTCACTTGGCCACGTTCTTTAATTTCAAAGGATAAGATAAAGTAACGATTTCTCTGTTACGCCGACAAAGAGTTCCATTCTCGAGTAGTGGTCACCCGACCACGCTCTCTAATTTCAAAAGAGACAACACAAACTAACGATTTCTTTGTTACGCCGACAAAGAGTTCCCTTCTCAAGTAGTGGTCATCTGACCACACTCTTTAGTTTCTAAAGAGAGAATACTCAACTACGATCTCCCTATTACGACGAGAAACAGTTCTATACTCGACTACTGGTCACTCGACCACGCTCTTTAGTTTCTAAAGAGAGAATACTCAACTACGCTCTCTCTATTACGACGAGAAACAGTTCTATACTCGACTACTGGTCACTCGACCACGCTCTTTAGTTTCTAAAGAGAGAATACTCAACTACGCTCTCTCTATTACGACGAGAAACAGTTCTATACTCGACTACTGGTCACTCGACCACGCTCTTTAGTTTCTAAAGAGAGAATACTCAACTACGCTCTCTCTCTTACGACGAGAAACAGTTCTATACTCGACTACTGGTCCCTCGACCACGCTCTTTAGTTTCTAAAGAGAGAATACTCAACTACGCTCTCTCTCTTACGACGAGAAACAGCTTTTTACTCAAATACCGGTCACCCGACCACGTTCTCTAATTTCAAAAGAGAGAATACACAAATAACTCTACCGTTATTGTAACAACAAAGAGGCTATACTCTATTTATTACTTGGCCATGCTCCCTCTATGTGCTTTGACCACGAGAATCCGGACTAATTCTCTCCTGACTTTTATGACATGGAATGGTATACTCGACTACCGACTACCTGGCCACGCTCTTACGTAAAAGGAAGCGAGGCGAGATCTTTTATCTTCCTTAATTATTACCTCGAAAACTGAGCAGAGTTTTCACAAATCCTCAACTAATCACGACTGGACAGACAATCACTGCGCCATCTTTATGCTATCACTTCTTACACCCGCGATAATTCGTTATCTGACAAGGGTGGCTCTAAAGAATGATTTTAAATTCTCTATTCTTGGAATATAATCTGTAAGGGACTCAACTGTTTCTATCCATAAGCCTGTCTAGTCTGCACTTTACCCTAAAGTCTTCCGACCCATACCCTTCTAGGAAAACCCTATAGACTACCTGGCAATCACTACCTTTTTAACCTTAATTCTGAGAAGGTTAATGCTGCATCTCACAGGAACTATGGCTAGTTGAAGGAAGTCTAATTACTTCTACTTCAAGGATAAACAAGCCATCTGCTTTGTACCCAATGCACCGACACAAAACAAAGGAATCTATTCAAAACGAAATTCTTTTCGAATTTCGAAACCAACCGTGTTATCCAGATGTATTGTCAGAAACAAAGGAATCTAACCAACCGAAATTCAATTCAGACCAGATAACAAACTTCTCTATCAAAAGACATTGATACGAGAACAAATGAATTTATCTAAAACGTAATTCCACTCAGTGTTTAAAAACAGCGCATGTAAGAAAACTCAGCATCGACTGACTGATTATCAATAAGATACAACAGCCCTTTCTAACAATCCCTCTGTCAACAAGAACAGCCAATATTATCGAACGACAACAACTATGACGCAATTCTTTTCACATCTAGAGCCTTCTACAAGTTTTTACTGCTTGACACGCTGCACCGTTAACAAAATAAACTATCCATAATTACGACGCAATTCCTGTATTATTTAATCTGTTTCAAAACACGATACCAAGTGCGAATCAACTTCCTCAAAGAAAAACATCGGACAGTATTTCCAGCCGCAAAACAAAATGGCGTCCGTCCATTACGCACGACCATTCCATAATTTAAATTTTCTAAACATTGAACTCCTATCCTTTATCTCCTTCTTGTTCTACTACGATCCGCAAAATCACTAAACTGACCACTGAGATAATAATTCTTATTTATTCTTAAACAAAATTCGTAAACTGGATCATTTACGCGATTGGAATATTTCTTACGAAAGTAGGGCGCACATAACACTTTGCCTAGCCATCCACCACAAAAATAAAACAATTAAACAGGGCTCCACCAAAGCAAATCAAGACCTCACTAACAAAACAACAATTCTAACTCGATCGCTTTGTTAAACAAACAAGGTTTCTCTAAACAACGTAGTTCAAATTTACAAACAACTATAGACCAAAATGTAATTCAATCTCTATAAACAACTGTATCGTTTATAGATCCATTACAGAAAGAAACTATTCAATGCATGATTCGTCCATAGAACCAAGATCGAAACCAAAAATAACTTGCTCCAACGGAATCTTTTTAAGTAAAAGAGGAATCTAACTTAAGCGAAACTTCCACTTCTTTGTAATACTAAACCGTTGAAATTCTCCATATTTCGACAAACCGAGCACCAAGAAATGATTAATCCTTTAAAGAAAACCCGAAAAACTTGGCCAACTGAACAGCGAACTATTTCACGAAAGATAGGCGTTTCGTGCGCTTTGCCTACCCACGAACTCTCTTAATATGAGATTGGTCTCAAATAAATCAGAACACAATTCTCTTTACAACGAAATATTTTAGCGAACGTTAACTAGAAAATCTATTCTTTTTCTTCCTTTGATTAACTAAAATTCTATTCACAATTCAAATAATGAAAAAACTCGAAAACGGCTCTATACCAAACCGGAGCCCGTATACACGCGACAACAAAGACCGCACGCGGTCGCGAACAGCGAAAACAAACGCGGGGGAAGCATGGTTCAAATCTCCAAACACACAGACTTTTTAAATCAAATTTGATAAGGAACACACAATTCTTAACAAGAAAATATTTGGAAAAAGTTAGCTAGAAATCTATTCCAAAAAGAGTCGAAAAACGGCCTTTCCAACTCGGAGCCCGTAGCACATGGGCACAAGGAAGACCATGTGGTCGCGAACAGCGAAAACAAACGCGGGAGAACAACAAAAAAAAACAATGGCAGTAAAAACAAATGATGCAAACACGTGGTTCAAATTTGCAAACACAGAGAAAAAAAAAAAAAAAAAAAAATACATATAAAACACTTTCCTGAAAATAAATTAATATTTAAAACACACAAAACAAATTATAAATAAAAACCTTGTCCAACGAGAGATCAGAGATACAAAGTATGCCCCACGTTCGGGAGCCAATTATGTCACGCCTTTCTGCTGTATTTAGGAAACAATAATTATATGTACACAATTGATTATTTAAATCAATTCACCAAATATCAATCTTACCAAGGAGCGACAGGCCCGCACAGGTCAGTCGGCTTCTTAACGAGACAGGAACTCTTTAGATCTCTGGGATTCGTTGGGTTCTCTTAACTCTGAATAAGTCTCTCTCAAATCTCGCTGGGACAGGCGACACAATTAAACAAGAACAATTTGTAATGAAACAGTTTATTATATTGTAAAAAAAAAGAAAAAAAAAGAAAAAAGAATATATAAAAAAAACTCGACGAATTTCGAGAAAAAAAAGTTTAAAACTGGCAAGAAGAAATGTGTTGTATTTGGCAAGGAAGATTTGAATAACAATTTGAAATTATTTTTTTACTCGGTGGGTATTTAGCGTGGCGATGAAATCCACATTCAAAATAGGAGAAATAATATTCACCCGTAATCAAGATGGCGTCCTGGAGTTCTGTGATATATGAGGAAGAGCAGTGTCGGACCAACGTCTGTATCTCAGCACGGTCAGCCCGGAATAGGACGAGCCAGCTAGCCGGCCTCCCCTTGGCAAGGAAGTACAAAGGAGCAGGGGTGCCAATCTCGACCTAAGTCGCCCGTGACAATGTTGTCATAGAATAAAAATGTACCTGACTGCAAGGGTAGTTACCCTTATTTTATTGTCTTTAGTATTTTAAAATATTCAAGTATTTCATAATATTTTAATCTTCCTGTTTTCAAGGCAAGCACATGGTCTCGACACCACAAGTTTCATAAATTATGATATGTCGCGAATTAACAATTTCGAGGACGCGAAGTATGCAATTTAACAAATATAGTCGTAACAAAATCCATAAGCACAAACGTTAGCAAATATGCCCACGAACCCCACAAAGACGGACAATCACCCGAACAATATTTTTCATATAAATTGATATATAATCAATCAAAAGGAAAGGAAGGGATGGTGGAGAGGAAAGGTAAAAAAAATCAGGAATGAAACACGTTATTTTACTGACTAGAAATTAAGAGTTTTTTCAATCGCTTCTTAAAGCATGCCACGGATGGAGCGAGTCTTATACTTGACTAATTGTTTAAAAAATATTTGTTACTTTTAAAAATGACGACATACATTTTTCATAATTATTCATTAATTTACCATCAAAACATTTTTACTGAGAATTGAGTCCGTGTGTGTTTAATAAATTATAATAAGCAATGTTATTAGTTAATTATCTATGTAAGATGAATGGCGTTCCTAAGAGACTTAAAATTTATTTTCAGTAAGAATTACATATATCACGAGTTATCAAATTTAAGGTATTGATTTACAAAAGGTTTCAGCTTTGACCTTATGGAACTCTTTACTACAATATTTCACAATAAATTATTGTATTATTCCACTGATTACATTAATCCTCGCTACACGTATTTCTACATCCTTTCCCAAGGCTCATTACGTCTGAAAAAACCCCCCGATATAAGTAGTAGAAACAAATATAAACAGCTTTCATACAATAAGTGGAATAATAAATAATTTGTCGTTTAATTTTCCAAGATGCTGAATTCAAATTCGAAAATAATAGTATTGGCAAATTTTATTTATTTTATACTTGTATCGTACCACCAAAAGATTTATTAAATGCTTTATTTTCCCGTTACATAGTGACTTTGAAATAATTGTTCTGAAGCAGACAGTACATAACATGCTAATATACCGTCACACCGTTTCCCTGTCGGATTAAGTAGAGGACATAGTCGACTGCTCTATCACGACACTCATGTCTTGCCTCCTCTACACACATACCCCTCCAAACTTTTCTTTAATATTTTTAATTTCCTTCGTTCAAAATATCGTTTAGTTAACCCAACCATACTTTCCTCGGTATTCATCGTGTTTTTCTTCATCTTACTCAACGCATCATCCTTGAGCTCGCATTCAACCCGAAACACTTCATTCAGTATTCTGTCATTGTCCCTCCACGTATTCTTCAAAATGCACGCATCACAGCGTTTATTCGGCTTCTTTCACTGTTTTTTTCCACTTTTAACTTTCGTACATCAGAGTTGGTATTATTATAAAATATTGTTGTGGTCTATCATCGTAGCAGATTTTGATTCTGTCCAGTGTTAGTATAAACGTTTTAGTGACTTTCTTTCTTATCGCTAAATATTAACCGATATATCTCATAACTCTTCATCATATGAGAAAATACAACATAAATATCATAATTCTAAAGTTATGACAGAAAATGATAAATTCAAATTTCTAGAAAACTAGTGTAGAAACAGAATGCACAGGTTATCGAAACAGGGACGTATGTTTGCCTAGATAAGGTGTTTTACATTATTTTAATTGACAGTCAAAACTAGACGTATTTTCACACATTACTTTAGAATATTATTTACAGTTAAGGCATTAAACATTGTGGAGGTTTAAAGACATTATAATTTATTTAGTCAAACACTATTTTCTCCACTTTACAAAGCGGTATAGCCCTACGGGTTTCAAATGGTTTTAACCTCATCATCAGGAGAGGTTAAACGTGACTCTCATATCTGTGCTTCCTTGATGATGATTTCAAAGTGTTTTAACCTCATCATCAGGGGAGGACGAACGTGACTCTCTTATCTGTGTTTCCTTGATGATGAGGTGAAAGATTTGAAGGTAGGGTTTTACCGTTATATAAAGTGGAATAAACAGTTATCGATTAAACAAATTACAATCTTTATTTTGTATTACAGCTTTCTTAATTTTTTTTCTTTGTATTTAAGTGAAAATTAGTATTTCCATAGGTTTATCAAAGTGTTAAAAATTCAACATTTTGGAAATGCTGAAATTAAGCATTGTTGTATGAACCTCTGCTATTTACACAGCGAAGCGGGAGACTGATTAATTTCATTTGGAGGAGTTTTCCGGAACTCCACTGATTGAGGACCAGATGTTAAATTTTTATTGTTAAAAATTATCCACGCTTTAAGGGCACCGTTTCAAACTTTCCGTGAAAGGTTGACGTCAAAAAAACACCAACTTTTTTAGAAATCCCTTTTTAAAATGATATAATTATATTGACTTTATATTTCAATGTATAAAAGTCTGCTTTCAAAAACCTTTTATAATTTATTTAATTTTGAAAAAAATCTTTTACATTTTTGCTGTTATTGTCAATTAAGAAATAATTGTAAAATAGACTTGTATCATTATTTTCTTGAGAAAAAATATATTTTCACAAAAGTGGTATAACTATAAATGCCTTTTTTAATGTGTTTTTTTACTATTTATTAGATATTTACTGAGTAGCTTGAGTGGTTTTACTACTTATAAAATATTTACTGAGTAGCTTGAGTGGTTTTACAACTTATAAGATATTTACTGAGTAGTTTGAGTGGTTTTACTACTTATAAGATATTATATTTACTGAGTAGCTTGAGTGGTTTTACTACTTATAAGATATTTACTGACTAGCTTGAGTGGTTTTACTACTTATAAGATATTTACTGAGTAGCTTGAGTGGTTTTACTACTTATAAGATATTTACTGAGTAGCTTGAGTGGGTTTACTACTTATAAGATATTTACTAAGCAGCTTGAGTGGTTTTACTACTTATAAGATATTTACTAAGTAGCTTGAGTGGTTTTACTACTTATAAGATATTTACTGAGTAGCTTGAGTAGTTTTAATTTATTTCTTAAGGTTCAATGTTTAAACTTGTGTCTTAAAAAACTTGTCTTGGTTGGCTTATTAATATAAAAGAAGTGGTAAAATACAGGGTAGGTCGTTGCAAAATCAGGAGAAGGCACCTGTTTTGGTTACCCAACATTTACAAATGGACAGGTGTCCAGACAGTCGAGGAGATGTTCCGTGTCGCATTAGACAGAGTTTAGATAAACATGTATAGTCTCAATAGTGACCGCTAACGTCAGAGAAGTCGGACACAGCACATAATGAAGAAAGTTCAATGAAAAAGTCTTGCATCTTAGAAAAGACATTTGATTCACTTTGTGGTGTCATGTGAAATAAATCAAAGATACTTCCAGGGCTGTAAGTAAGTAGATGTTAAATTATTGAAATATTACTTCAGATCTACCCGTAGATCCATCAGCAGACTTCCTTACAGCATTATTATTTTTTTGGCCTGGATGGCATTTTTATAGGAACATTGTTCTCTGTTTATTGCATATACACCAGACGGTATACATTAAATTGGTATTTTATGGACTTGTGACCATCATCTGGTTGAGTTAGAGTGTACACTTCACGCCTAGGCAACGCTCCTCATTTCTACCATAGATCCATAACACACCCAAAATAAAATATTATTTTTTCAATATTTTATTCACCATTGTAAGACAAAAAAAAGGTGAAAAAAGAGTAAGGAAACATTTGAGATGTCTAAATAAAAATATTTTTTTTAAATTAACTTGGTTGCTTGAATTTAAGAGTCATAACTGGAGGCTATAAACAAAAATGCAATTACTGTTCATATTTTGTTATAGGCAAGACGAAAAGAAACTTTGAAAAATAAAGAGTTAGGGAACATTTGAGATGTCTTAATAACATTTTTTTTTCGGAGTTTGCTAATCGCTTAATCAAAATAAACTATTCGTTTGATATCGTTCGTGGTTTGCGGATTCTGCTCACGAGTCGGGTGGGGGATTGCAGCTAAATAACTTAGAAATTATCGAAATTAATCTTTCGCTTCCTGGGCTAAAAAAATCCGTGCGTTCCGGTGCTATGTATTCAATACAATTGTAAAAATAAGATATTTAAAATTAAAAAAATAAGAGTATTCATAGCCAATCGCTTAAATAAATTAAATTCAAAAAAAAGTCAAAAGTGATAAAAATTTTAATTTAATTTCTGAAAACATGAAAAAAAAAACATCGGCCGACGTTCACAAAACGAGCAAAGCGACCACCTCAAACGAAAGCCCGCGAGCTACTGAAACGAGAGAAGCGAGTGAAATGAGATTCTATTCTTGCGTTCCCATATACCGAAGTAGAGTGAAAGTGAGACGTGAATAGCGTTGCATGCTCACCCAAAGTGTTTTTTTAGAATGAATATACCTACGTCACACACTGGCACACGTTTGATTGTATTGGTTAATTTATTCCCGATTTTCACAAAATATCTCTGATGTGGCCGATAAGTGCTAATTATTATTATTTTTTTTTTCATTCAATGCGTAAATGTAATACGGAGGAATACCTTAAATCTGAACCCAGTGTTTATTATATTTATAGGGATATTGAAATTTTTAAAAGCAATGTGTACTAGGTACATATCACAGGACAGAAAGGGTTAAAAAATCTTTAATTTGGATCTCAGCTCTATAAATAACCAAGTTAATTTCAATAAAAGTCTTCTGCTTAGTATGTTTCCTTTTCAAAAGCCATCCTTTTGACGTCTACCTACTCCTTTGCCCTTATTAGCCACTACTCGCCTTAACCTCACCTATACATATTACAATTAAAAAAATATATATTTAAGGCATAATTTAGTTCATCTTCCCCTGATGAGGAAGATGGAAGGTCTTTGAAACCGGTAGTGAACTCAAATAGTGGTAAATACAAAATTTAAAAAACTTAATATTTCTTCATCGTTTTTCTCTTCCTTTTTCTTTACTTCCACGTTTTCACTTAAATCATTTTCTCTTGTTCTCAATAAGATACAGAAAAAAGCTTTGTTGACTGAGGACACGATAAATGAAAAGCAATTAACCCAGACCCATATAAACAAGTGTCCCTTTTAATTCACCTTTTTTTTTTGTTTTTCCCTAACTATGTATACTTCTCATATTGATAAATAAAATAAATTCATATGGTTGTAACTTGGTCGTTATGAAAAAAATCAGCCGTCGCTGTCAGCATGTTTGACGATTCACTGTTGATGTTTAGAAAAGATCGATTCGGATAAATGACATAATTAATTTGGGCAGTCTTCTTCAAGTTCTTCATATTGTTTGAATGCTAAGGACTATCATCAATACTTAACCTGGTTACAAAACCTTTAATTTTTCTTTATTTATTGTTAAAAATGGGTTCACTTGAAGTCCTCAAGTAATGTAGCTAAGTTTTCAATTGTATGTAAATAATGGCATTTCACTTGTTTTAGAAAAGTGTTTTGTCCGTTTGTTTAATTTACAATAGAAGATCGAGACCAGAAATCAATGGACTCAACATCAACTTGTTATATGTAATTGAACAAGATCAACAAATTAAAACTAACCGAAATATATGCAATATTTTAGTTAAATTAGTTTACATAGTAGAAAAATCGTGTTTTATTAATCTCACATTGCTTTAATAATCCAACAACCCTTTTGAATATTTTCGTGTTTTTTTTTAATTGAATTATTCAATAACCTTTTTTAAATTTTAAAACAAGTAACTAATTTATTATAATTTTAATGCTGTGAAAGTTTACACTGCAAATAACACATTAAACACTTGATTACAATCGAACATTAAAAGCAAGTAACTCACTTTGTCCTTAAATGAACAAAGATTGAATAGAAAAAGGTTGTAGTATTAACTTATCAAAGAAAAAAAAAGTAATAATTAAATTAATTATATAGGTTTTCTTTTTAAATGTGCTTGGTAAGTACAACTATAACAAGATAATGTTTTTTTTAACACTGTTTACTTATCAATACTATTTTTATTGTTAATTTCAAATGTAGTATAAAATAATTGTGCATAAGTAAACTTGAAAAAGACATACCGCGTGATAATAGGCAAATTATTGAAAATACTTAATAAATATAGCGTTGAATGTAAATTCATACATAGTATTCATTATACGTCTAAAGTGGCACATGTATTTGAGTGAACGGTGTCTTGACTGATTTGATTTCAATAGGGGTAAAGCAGGGATGAATTAAGTTACCCTGATAGTTTAATATTTATAATACATAGCTTCATATGTGAAGGAATTACGAAGGTCAATAGGGGCACACAAATATCAAATGGAAATAATTCTGGGTTGATATTTGTTGATAAAATAGTAGTGTTAGCGGAGAGGTGCATGATCGTGCGGTAACGTACTGGAATTCCGTGCGAAAGGTCGTCGGTTCGAACTCCGCACTGTGTTATTCCTCTCAAATGACACGGGTATTTAGTCCACCTATTATTTGTGGGTATAAGGATACCAATGTTTTTATCCATATACATTCGTTCAAAAAAAGAAAATGAAAACATTCCCGTGTACTCCAATCGTTTCACTTCGGTGTGCCATAAGATCCAGTACAGAAGTTTCTCTTCCGAACTGAAAAGACTTTAAAATTGCCAGAAGATCCTTTAAAATCACGACGTTACCAGAGAATGAAGATAAATCACAGATAAAATGTGGGAGGAATGCAAAATAGAAGAAGACTGAAAATTATGGTTCTTCTTCTTCCCAGTGTCATGTCAGGTCCCCCCAACGTTGAATATCACCTGGGAGTAGGCATCTTTATCCCCAGCATCCTAATAAAGATCCCCAACGCTCCTTATACCAGTCCAATCACGTATATTGCAGAGCCAGGAGATTTGCCTCCTGCCAACACCTCTTCGGCCCTCTATTTTGCCTTGGATGATCAGGTGCAGTAATTTGTACTTCGCTCCTCTAAGTACATGGCCCAAATAGGATACTTTTCGGATTTTAATATCAGTCTGCAACTCTCTATCAACTTTGGCTCTTTGCAAAACCCTTATGTTGCTGACCATATTCATCCAGGCTATTCGTAATATTCTCCGGTGCATCCCCATTTCAAATGCTTTCAGTTGGTTCATACTACCAACTTTGAGGGTCCATGATTCCAAACCATGCAATAACTCTGACCAAACGTAGCATTTGACTAACCGTTGTCAAAGTATGGTTAGATATTATGAAAAAAGAAACGTGGGAAATCAGGGAAATTGTAACAGTTGAATAAGACGTTATAAGGATGTGGTAAAGAGGCGAATAATGTGTGTTGAGATTGCAAAGTCTAGCGCCATGTTCTCTCTGCCTACCTTGAGAAGGAAATGGCGCAATGGTATGTTATTTTATCATATTTTTTTGTGTTAAAAGGATTACTTGGCCGTTTTTTTTAATATAAATAACTTATGATATATTTTTAAAATAATTGCTATTAATAAATATCTAATTTAAAAATACCATATTAACTAAGTGAAATAAAAATATTTTATGTGACCAAATTAAGATAATTGTATTTTATTATCAATCGTAAATAAAAAAAACTCACATCTATTTAAAAGTGATATTAATCTTCAAATCAAAGCGAATTGATGGAATTAGGAGATTAAATCTGGTAAACATAAGCACATGAGTTATATGAGGAATCCATAATCCTACACTGCAGAGGTTTCGAACCTTCTACACATGTAGAGGTTTATTCAAAAGAGAATTAATACATTTATAGGAAAATTTAAAACTATGTTATGTAGCATAGTTTGTGAAAAATTAGAACCAAAACTGGACTATTTATAATCGTAATTTATTTAATAGTGTGTAAAATGTGTTTCAACTATTTGTAAAAATATTTGTTTGATAATTACTTATGTTTACATATACACATACTATCACGTCTTCTGCTTCATATTATAATTTAAAATTTTTTTTATTTTATGATGCGGTATTGCTGAAAACACTGTCTTCGTCAATGTTTCAGGCTTGGAACCAAATAAAGAGCACGTAATTGATAATTATCGCGCATCTTGAAAATACAATATTGTATGGGAACTTTCGATTAACTTTAAACCAGACAATAAATCCTTATTTCTACCAGTAATTATGACAAAGGACTACGTCAAATATTTTTCATATATATACCTTATCGTTTGTGTGTAATTAAAAATACTTTTCATTGTGTAATAACATATTTTATAAAGTACGTACTGTTATAATGTAAATATTTTATGTAATAAATAATTTTAACGAGTATCGTGTAAAAATATGTATCGATTCCCGTTGCAGTTCAATTTATTCCCAAAAGTGTTATCTGGTTTTCATTTTAAACTTCTTTAACATTTTTATGATTGGTTGGAAGAAATTTTACTTTGTGTACAACGAAAATTTTATGGCAAATGATTATGGGAATGAAGATGTATAAGGATGAAGACAATATGGTACTTAAACATGTAAACTCAAACCGGACATTATATTCGTAAATGGACATGCTGCATGCTGCCTGCAACCAGACATGCTGCATAATTAATTTATAAGTTATATAGATAACGTATGTCTATTATAAATATTGTATATATACGTTTGACAGCGGATAAATGCCGGCAAATTCAAAATTTCAGTTCTCGTTTTGCCACCCTATATAATGGGGTTGTGGTGGCTTTTTACAAAATGATGAGTTCTGATATTTTTATACTAATTTCCCTTATTCTTCTTCTCAGTGTCATGCCAGGTCTCCCCAACGTTGAATATTACTTGAGAGTAGATATCTTTGTCCCCGGCAGCCCGAAAAAGATCCCCGACGCCCCTTATGCCAGTCCAATCACGTATATTGCGGAGCCAGGAGATTTGCCTCCTGCCAACATCTCTTCGGCCTTCTATTTTGCCTTGGATGATCAGGTGCAGTAATTTGTACTTTGCTCCTCTAAGCTCTTTGAAGAACCCTTGTGTTGCTGACAATATCCGTCCAGGGTATCCGTAGCATTATCCGGTGCATCCACATTTTGAATGCTTCTAGTCGGTTTACACTACTTACTTTGAGGGTCCATGATTCCACTCCATGCAATAACACTGACCAAACGTAGCATTTGACTGACCGTTGTCAAAGTTTCAAGTTTAGATTATTATCGCAGAATACGTTTCTCATTTTATTAAAAGTCTAGTTTCACATAAGTATTAAATATAGTGATTTTTTAATGTCACTATATTGAATACTTATGATTTTTAATACATTATATATTTATCTAAGTCTTCGTTTTTTTTGTTTATTATTTGGTTTACGTAAACTTTTCTGTTTATTATTTGTTTTATATAAAGTCGTCGTCTTTGTTGGGTCTCGTATCAAGAATTCGCTCACTATTACAACCTTAAAATGAGTAAGCTGTTACATACCAGCAAATTCACCGGTCACACCGTTGTACCGGATCCGACGGAACACTAAATGGAGACAATCGGAGTTCACTGATACATTGTTTTCTCTTTTTAATTAATGAATAGATATGATTGAAGTCATAGGTATCTTTATACCCCGAATACTAGGCGGAAAAAAGTATATGTTGTCAACCGACAACAGCACGAGATTCGAACCGGTGACCTTACGCAAGGAAGTCAAATGCGTTACCGCGCGGCCATGCACCTCAATATGCAAAGTACCTTAGGATGGGCATACGCTTAGTAAGACAGGAGAGTGCTTTGCATATTTAATTGTTAAAATTTTAAAAGTATAAATACAAATCTGTTCTCTTTGTCTACCCTGCAGGAACATGACGTGATGATATTAGTGGATGTAAGTGTCTAAGTTTTATGTATATTTTTTCCGCTCTCAAATCGTTACTTAACCACATCTGATGTCTAGATTAATATCCGGAACATTGAACAGGCATGTTCTCCTCATCAATCACCCATTGAGTATGCGATAGAGTGTGCAGCATATATTGTATATATATGTAACACTGTTCGCAGTACAGTCTTAGAATCAGCGCTTCGTAAGCGACTACAAGTATGCATAGAACAGAGGCATACAGGCATGTCGACACTTGATAAAAGACTTAATTGCTATTAAAACAACACAAGGATATTATTAAATTCGCTTTACATAATCCTATATTGTTGCTCACAGTATAGAAATATTTAATATAGATAACTTAAAATGTCTTACATGATTTCAATTTATACATTATCCTTTTTTAATCTTAAAGCTCGTGGTTGAATGTCGTGATCTGCAGTTTGAGGTCTGTACAATATTTTTCCAACCATTTTTGTTTCCGGCCAGATGTGAAACCTCGCACATGAATCGATGATATCCTGAATTTGGTCTGTCCAACGTAAGAAAGCGCAGTCTTATAGCTTCCGACCCGCAACATTGCCCAGCATGGCAGTCATTTCGAAATGTTTCGATAATTGCGATTTAAAACGCAATAGCCGTTGTTGACAAATTGAAAATTGACGAGTGTTTATATGAAGAGCCAGTTTATTTATCTTTCCGTCTAAGTCATCGATTTACATTACTGTCCGCGTTTATTCGGTTCGGATTGATAAGCTTCTCTGATTTAGTGGTGTCAAAGAATACTTTCGTTTGATTAAAAATTTTCAACGAAAGTACTCACAACTTCCTAGACTGTTGAATTTGAAGTAATTTTCATTATCCTAAAGTATGTCGTCGCTGTCATTCTATCAAACTCAGATGTGTCCTCGTTGTCGCTGTTATTCTACCAAAATTTGGGCAGTTCTATGTTCGGCACTACTTGACGTTGCGCTCAAAAAATTGATGAAAAAAATTGAACATCTTGTGTTGAATGAACTAAATTATTACTTATTTTGTCCACATAAAATACCGTGGATGGTGGTGTAAATAAGCTTAATTGATTGCATTTCAGTATTTAACTTTTGTTGTATACAATACACCCTGACGAGCGTATTTCCATGTGTTAATCTTTTCCAAGCTTCAAATTAAGATTTTTAAGAAGCTTGAAGCAAAAACCAACTGAAACCCTTTTTAAAATTTGAGTACCTATATAAATTGATTTTGCAGCCCCCGGACTAGGAGACAATCATACTATACAGATCACCATAATTTATGGTAACAGGTCTTTAAATATCGATACTACGTGTTCTTTTATGTAGTTAATTTTAATTGCTATGTCATGCATGCTATTAATTACTATTGTTGTATTATTAAACAAGGTGATTTAAAAAAATATCCAATTTAAGGAAAGTAACCAAGGGCTCGTTTATTCATTATACGAGTATGTAAATAAACGCTTTTATTTTTTCCCAGAAAGCTTCCAGATTATTTTCAATATGTAGCTCCAGTTATTATTTATTCAAATAAATGTGTTCAGCTCTACATAAGGCTCTATCGGCAAACTTTAAGTTACATGCCATCTTTGGATCAACGACCAGGTCAATATATGAGATAGTGGAAAACAAAGCTCGATATCAAAGTTTTAATTGGGTATCAACAGGAAAGAGCTTCGATATTAAGTCAAGCATTATTTTCGTGAAAAGCCTTAAAGATCAAGGGGTACAATTTGTAAAATAAATATCTCCACTCACGTCAACCATTGAATGCAGTAAGTTGCTCCATTTTATTGACCTAAATATCGTGATTATGAACAATGAATAGGGTCAAGCCATACAGAATCTAGCATGCGTAAATAATTGATCGAGACTTGTTTGTGATTAGATAACTACCTCCGTAATCTAGTTGGTAAGACTGTGTGTAAGTGCTACCTTTAAAATGTACGCTGGTGAAATTTTAATAAATAATGCTCTATTACCTACTCCAGTTGTACTCGAAGGCTCTGATTAGGGATACCGTTGTCTCCCGGCCACGTTTATAATAAATTCGATTATGTCAAAGAATACTACTTGGATGAATGAAGTGATAATAGAAATACTGAAAGTCGAACGAACTATTTATTTGCATGCCAACTCTGAAAGAGAACAGCGGGTATTTTGCAGCTTCTCGTTAGTGAAAATATAAAATCATCCACTTTGAGATTGGCACGTGGTTTTGGAAAGTAATACAAACCCCATTAAAGCTTTGTCACAACTTTCACATCAATTTTCCATTAACAAATGGACGCTTTTCTTTTTTTTTTAAAAACATATATTTTAAGAAGAAAATACTTGCTGACTGAAAATGGCCAAATGTAAATTATCGAAAAACTTATCGTTATAAAAATATTACAAGACGAAATGCTGAGAATCACAATCTTTCAACGGAAACAAAATATTTCGATAAAAAAAGGTGATCAAAGATACGTTATTTAGGAGAAACATTCTCGGTAAACAGGTGAAATAAGCCCCTTGATTTCGTTCCTTGGCGTGAAATTCAATTTATAAAGGAAATGAAAAACAAATCTCGTATGATCCGCTTATATTATTATTATTTTTGTTTTTAGTTTACCGGGAGAATATTCGAGGAATTGCCTCTGGTTCTTTAGCATTCCAGATTATTTTTCATGTGATTTAGGTCAAGGTTTACCTATGCGGTATTTCTGAATGTACAATATACATTTTATTTTATATATTTTTTTTATAAACAATACTTGGTTTCTTTAAAGTGATGTTTTTCGACTTTGAAAAAATAATCGCTTACATTTGATACATTTATCAATATTATAATAATAACCTATGTAACTTTGTAATTTAGATATATGTTTTCCTATCCGGATGTGGCGAACCAAGTTCTCGTTTGTACCCATTTTTTTAATGTGTTTTTAGTGTGGTTTTCATTTAAGACCTGTTTAGCATGTTTCTTACTCGAAAATGATTATTTTTCTTTATCGTGACCTCAATGTTGTGGACCATGACCCAGCAATTGTTGAATATATTCATGAAGTGTTCTTGGAAAAATGGTGCAATGGTCTATTATTGTCTTCTGCACCGCAATATTTATTATAGAAATTGTATAAATATTGTATATATTTAAATCTCTGCTGTCAACACAAAGTATTTTGTGGTGAAGTATTTGGTCATATATGAAATATGTACTTGTGGAATTTCAATTGAATTTTAGAAATATTTTAGAATACAATAATGTTGATATAAGAGTTGAAAGGATTGGTACAGAAGTCGTAGCTAGTACAGGCGTTTTAATCACGAGAGGCGGAAACATACCAATTTTCTTTGCAAATGAACCGTTCTTATTTGTGATACGAGACGAGAAAACTAAATTGATCCTTTTCAGCGCCATTGTTTTCAAATCCACGCCTAACTATTAAATTTATTTTTTAGATGCAAATTATAGTACTTATCTGTAGTTGTTAAACTATTTAGATTTAATATTTATTTTTTATAGACTATCATGGTCAGCTGGTGTGTCCTTAAGAGACAAAATAAAAAGTTCACGCATTCGTGGAACCCTAGGTGCTACAGACATCAACAGTAAGATGGAGGAGAGGCGGTTGTATTGAGATGGTGTGGGCACGTTGGACGCAGAGCACCCGATCACATTGTGAACCAGGCAATCTCCATGGATCTTCCTCGAATAACAACCAGAGGAAGACCAAAGAATTCGTGAAAATTCGTGGAATTCGTTCAAAAAGATAACTTGATGCAGAAGCACGGCCTGGGGGACGTAGTCCGGGACAGAAGAGCATACAACCTGAGGACGAGGAGAGCTGACCCCAACAGTCTTCGCAGACAGTGAGTTGGGATGGAGCCAGGGAGAAGAAGAGTTGAAAGGATTAGGAGAGATAAAAAGAAAAACACAGTGGAGAAGTAACCATCCAGCCTTTATGTCCCTCCACCAAGTTTGTCCTGCATTCTCCACAGTTTCTAGGATGTGGCCGCTGTCCGTGCACTGACAGCTACTTGAGGCAAAGATGAAGAGTGCAAGTTATCAGTAAACAAGAGTTTAGGTACTATCTAGGTGAACCGACACTGAACAGTACTATATTGTGGTGCACAAAGTACTGCAGTTTAACATCTCACTATTTCCCACTAAAATATTACAGGATAATGAAACCCATCAGAGTGTTGTGTATGTAATAAAAATGTAAGAAGTATGTGATATAAAATACAGAAGTTCATTAATTTATAATGTTTAAATGTATGACAGAATAAAAACGATGTTATTTAGGTTGAATTTGAGCTAAGTGTAAGAATGGTGTTCTAAGTAAAATGGTGTTCAAAAATTCTACGAAGCTTATGAAAAAATCGTATTTTAAGATTGTGTTAAAATGGCAATACATGTATTAAGATTATGTTAAAATGGCAATACATGTACAAGTAAGTGGCTATCTTGACATATGAAAGTAAATCTTTGCTTTTGTAGGAAGAGGATTCAATTATGGTTAATGCGTCCTCTTAGAAAACATGTGGAATGTAACTGTATGACAAAAGGTGGAGTAAAGAAGAGTTTAGAATTCAAAATAACTAGGTGCATGTGGAATAAGTAGACCGAGAAAAACGTGGCTAGATCAAGGGGACCAGATTTTTATAGAAGGAAACGTGAGATGTAGGAATAATAATATGTTTATGCATACATATACATGTATTATTTTTATTTCAAAACATTTAAAAAAAAAGTTTTTATATAACTAATGTTTATTTCAGTCTTGAAAACTTTAAAATATGTTTCAATCCCTTGAACACACTTAAAGTTAAGAAAGAAGTTTAATAAAAATGTTTTTTATCCTTTTCCTCGGTCATGAAGATTTCGGGAAGAATATTCAAAGACTTCAAAAAGTTAGCAAAACTTGTGCTCTTCGCATCAGCGGGGAAAGGTTAACTTTCACAATTTTCATATTTCGCACAAAAATGCGAAAGCGTTTTATGATTTGCCATTTCGCAGCATGAACAGCCTTTTTGTATGGCAATATAAGACCCGGCAGGATATTTAGGCCATTTACAATACCCCGCTGTGATAATTCCTCTGGCAAGTCTAATAAAAATCCCAACGAGCTATTTACAATATAATGTTGAACAGTCGCACGCCTTTCCTGACGATGGACGAGTTCATATTTTGTTTCAAATGTTTTATATACTACGAAAAACTTATAAACGTACGAGATTATTTCTGTTACACATGATTCGCACTTCAAATTCAACCTTCTTCACTTCAAATTAAACCTTTTGCACTTAAAATTTACACTTTTACAAATCAAATTCAATCTTGATGAGATCAAATTCAACCTTTTGAAAATCAAATTCCACCTCTTCATAAAACATTCAATGTTTTATAGTTAAAACATGTATTCCTTTAACTACAGTATTTGTTTAACCTTTCCTTCCCTGTGTTGGGTATCTTCTACACGTTGCTTCTAATAACCATCAATATCTCTATAAATATAATAAATACAAGGTTAAGATTTTAGGTATTCCTCCATAATATATTTACGCATTGATTTAAAAAATAATATTAATAATAATCAGAATTTATCGACTACATCATAAGTGTTTTGTAAAGATTGAAAACAAATTCCCATTTAAACGCTGCGAGTGCCTCGTCTTGACGATAGGTGAAGAGTATGCGGGAAGCGCGACACTATATTCGCATCTCACTTTTGCATACTCCACTGAATTGTGAGGAGCTCAATTGTCTCAATCGTCGCAAACGTAAGCCACGCCGGGGTACCGCTCCGCGCCGCAGTATCTTCTGGACTTGCAAATAGATTAGACGTACGCCCGTTCCGTGAGCGTTGCCAGATGGTTTTTTTAATGTTTTCAGCAAATAAATCTCAATTATTATAATTTTTAACTTCAATTATAATTAATTAAGGGGATTATCTATGAATGTTCTTATTTTTCCGATTTAAAATCGCTAATTTTTGATCGCGTACTCACTACCCAACACCGGAGCGCGCATTTCATTTTTAGCACCGTAAGGAAAGGGCTAAAAAAAAATTGTGTTCTTAAAAAAATTGTACTTTCATATTTTCCCTACATTGCAAAAAGGGTATTTTTACAGGTCATCGTAAATAAGTCTTTTGATCAAACGCACATAATTTGAGTAACAAATATTCACTAATATCAAATTTATTAAAAAAAATTATTTACCTAATATTTTGCTATCAAACAAATAAAAACTAATTATGTATTTAAAAAAAAATTAAACACGTTTACTGTTGAATAATTTTAAAAGCATTGCTATTAAATAAGTATTAGTATGTACGTATTTGTATTATGAAATTCAAAACATGTTAATAAAAGGGAGAATTAGATTTACAAAGGTTGAATTTGATTTGCTAATGTTTGAATTTGATTTGGAAAAGAGTGAATTTGATTAGCGAAAGGGTGAATTTGAAGTTGTAAATGTTGAATCTGATTTGAAAATAGTTGAATTTAATTTGCAAAAGATTGAACTGGATAAGCAAATGGGGAATTTAAAATTCTAAATGTTGAATTTTATTTAAAATGCAAAAGGTTGAATTTGAGGTAGAAAATCTGTTTCAAATGTTCATAATTTGCATAATCTATTTCAAATGTTCATAATCAACTAGTATATTTTGCGTACATAATTTGATTTTTGTAAAATTTATTCAATGGGGTTCGTCATTGGAAAATATAGCGGCAGAAAAATTAGAGTATGCCTTGTCTGACCAACGAGATCAAACACTTCCTGGGTCTTGTAGACTTTCATGTTGTCCAAAATTAAACACACGTCCTCAATACTAAACAAGATGAAAAATAGCACGCTTAGATGGTTTGGGCATGAAGAACGAATGAAAAGAGAAAGACTAATAATAATCCTCCATAGTCATACATTTTGCTGTTGCCAAACTATTTAAGACACATATTAATCATGTGTTAAGATCACACAGATTCCCACATTTTTTATTACCATCACAGTTTTTGAAGTGACAAATAAATGGTATTGACTGATTTTTTATTACACACACTTTATACTGGCTCTCGAATTAATTGCTCATATCATTACTTTGCAAAAGCATTTGAGAAAATCATCGAATTCTACTAACAAAAATACATCATGTTATTGTAATAATCAAAATATTATTTTTCAACTTTTTAAATAGTCTGTATTTTTTCAAATAAATACTAGTTTGTGTGTAAAGGTATTTTAGCAAAATGGTTCTTATTGAAAGAGACGATGATAGTAGTTGGTAAATAAATAAAACACGTTAGATCGCAATGCGGAAAGAGAGAGTGTTTATTTTTATAGTAGCGTAGGTATTTATATGTTTTTGGAATGTGCACGAGAGTGCGCTCGCGATATGTTTCTGTCTCGCTTCTGTGAATGCAGAAAACGATTAATATCGTATGTGGGTGATATTTCATTTACAAAACTGGCGAGACAGCGTGGTGCGTTCTCTCTCTAGTATGGAATGCGGCGCGATGGTCGGCCGGCATCAATGGTTGGCATGTGACCTTTGGACTGTTTAATATAATTTATCGAGGAATCCGAAGGTCGTTTCATCGGTCATTGACCGTATGTATGCGACAATATTCAGCGACGACCGTGGTTCCCTACAGTATATTCGACTCCAAATTTTTTGCTGAACTATGAGGTGTTCCGCAAGGTTCCGATATCAGTCTGAAATTATTTTTAATTTTCATCAATGATATCGATCAAGTCATCAAACATTCCACTTACACTTACTGTTTATCGATTATTTAAAACTATTTAAACGAATTGATTCTTTCCAAAACTTAATGGAACTCCAGATTGATATGAATGATGTCTGAAAATGGAATGGGAGTAATAACAACAGAAGTAATAACAGTCTTCAACATCTTTAAATGTAACCTCATGGCTTTTTTAAGAACTGGGACCCAGCAATACTTAATCGATGATCAGTTTCTTGTGCATGTCATGTATTTACCGTTGACCAAAACGCCTAGGTCTTCAATGGACACTATTGAAGACCTAGGCGTTTTGGTCAACGGTAAATACATATTCATTTATCAAACGGTCATAAAAAGTGAAAAAGCAAAAAAAAAAGTTTTTCATTTGAATTGGTTATTTGGTCAATATATGTTAATGCCATTCGGATAAAAAAATGCCATTTTGGATGGCTTTTCTTATGAGAAGTGTCTCATTTTTTAGCTTAAACGCATGTTTATTATATCGTACCAAAACAAACCATTTTGACTTTTTGAGTGCATTATTTCACCAAATATCACAAAATGCAAGATAAAAGAACCTTTTTGATCGAAAAACACGTTTTTTTTTTTTTACCAAAAATGTTTATTACATTTCAATTAAACGTTGTAATTTTGGATGCATGTTGTAAATATGAACTGTCAATATTCGCATTTTATACTCATTCTGGTCTTTGGACAATTTTTTGTTGGTAAGACTTCAGAGTTTATTATTTAATGCTAGTGTTAAGCTAAAACTCACATTTACGAAAACCATCACGTTTCAATTTTTCATGCGATCTTGCATAAAAAAATAAACGTTTCATACATTATCGCAAGTGTCAAATAAAAAACCTCATTTCTCTAATAACACGGTGTTTTGTCAAAATCGTGCCCCTTCGATCAAACACAATATTTAAGAAATATTGTTCCATGTTGATGATGCATTGCGTGATTCCGGATACATTTTTGCAATAAAGACCAGTAAGTGCATCGTTTAATGCAGATTTTTTACTGAAAACATATTTTTCTGCAAGCTTTGTCTATTTAGATGCCTTCTTGTACCAAGTAAGATACAATACTTTTATCCTTAAAACACATTATTTTGTCAATATCGTGTCATTTGTCAATATCGTGTCATTTCGATCAAACATTTTTATTTTCGATACAGTTTATCAATAAAAACCTCCAAGTACAGTTCTTACTCCATGCTTTCGACCTTAAAAACATATTTCTAGTGAATATCGCGCCATTTTGAATACATATTGTCATTTCGAACACAGTTGTGCATGCAAAACAACCGAGTTTGTCATTTATACCTAAAAATTGTTTTTCTTTATGTATCATATTGATAATGTTTAGACTTTTTTAGTGCACTCTTGCAGGAACATACTTTTTTATTAAAAAACACCTGATTTTGTTCATATTGTGTCAATTAGGTCAAACATTGTCATTTTAGATGCATTTTCTAAATAAAGAACTCTCTCTATGTGTTGCATTTTAACCTGTTTTGGGCCTAAAATAGTTTTTTTTTCAATGTCATCGTATTTCGATAACGCATTGTAATTGCACACACATTATTGCAATTAAGGCTACAATAATAACATGGTAAATATTTTACCATTACAACCACGCTGTGTCTCATTTTGTGCATTCTTGCACCAAAGATCACAATGTGCCAGACAACATACATTTTTCACCTAAATACACGTTATTTGGCCTATAAAGTGTCATTTCCACCAAGCGTTGGCGTTTTGGGTGCATTTTCTTTATAAATACCATAAATGGTCAACTTTTGTTTTGGTCTAAAAAACACATTTGACTCTTAACGTTTTGTCATTATGACATTGCATTTTAATGCTACCACTAAAAAACCACAAGTATTTAAACCTTGAAAACAATTTCTGTCAATGTCATGCCATTTGAGTACGCGTTATCATTTTGGACATATTATGGCAATATGGACCACGAAGTATCAAATAAAAAAATAGGTTTTTCGGTCAGTATCATCTTTTCGTTCACGTTTTCTTTCTTTTTGGATAAATTCTTGCACTAAGAATCACAAAACATCAGATATTGTACCCTTTTTATCCCTTAAAATACGGTTTTGATAAATTTTATGCTTTTTCGATCAAGTATCGTTATTTATTTGATTTTTCACTTTTTTTTTCATCAACGGTACCAATGTGTCTTGAGAAAATAAAAAAAGTTGAGTGATTCAAGTATCGTATATTATCCCTCATTTTCAGCTTTATTTTTTTTGTCAATGTGCTATTTTTTTTGTCAATGTGCTATTTTTTTTGTCAATGTAATTATGAAGACATTATTGCAAGCATGACCACAAAGTACATACCATATATGGTATGTATATATACATACTCGTTTTTTGTCGGAAAACACGTTATTATGTCAAAATTTTCCCATTACTATCATGTTTTGCCTTTGTTGATGCATCCTTGCACCCAAGTTCATAAAGTATGAACTAAAATTCCTTTTTTCCCTTTAAAATGTGTTATTTTGTCAATATCGTGCTATTTTCATCACCCATTGTCATTTTAGGAGCATTTTCTTAGTAAAGACCTATAAGTGTCATATTTTGTCCTTAAATCACGTAATTCTGTTCAATGTCATGACATCTTGTTAAAGCATTTTTATTTTTGATATATTGTGTCACTTAAAATAACAGAGTGTCATATTTCCCACTCTTGTCTTTCCTTGTCAACAAGATTATCTGTTAATATCGTACCATAACCATTAATGTATTATTTTTTCTACACTTACAATGTTTTGTTATTTTTTCGCAATGAAAGCCTTAAAGTTTTATATTTGATCTTCTTTTTTACCTTTTTATAACCATGTGTATTCAACAAGGTGCAATTGTATGAGTTATTATCATTTTGGATACAATATCGCACTTAAAATCAGCAGGTGTTACGTTTCAAATATTTGTTTACCTTTTTCAACACGTTGTTTTGTCAATATAGTGACTTAAAAATCCTACACTTAGTGTCAATGTAGTGACTTAAAAAATCCTACACCTCAAATTTCAATCCACTTTAGACCACGAACATCTCACACTTGTGAACAAAAAAAAAACACATTTTTGACTTTTTTTCCATAGACACAAAGTTTTCTCTGAAGATTGTGACGTTTGGAGCACACATTGGGTCCTTATGGAAATATTTTTGCGCTTAAGACCATGCATCATCATATAATATGTTTTTTCCCCCGCATATACCTCTAAATATCGTAATTTTTTATACATGCCTTGTCTTTTTGGATGTATTCTTATACCAAAAACCACACAAACCACATTTCATGTGCTTTTTTTTGTCTAAAATATCAGTTTGTTGCAATGTCGTGCCGGTTTGATGATGAATTCTCAATTTGAATATATTTTTGCACTACCAAGTCTTGCATTCCATCCTCTTTTTGGTCTTTAAACACTATTTTGTATTAAAATCGATTTTTATTCATTCGTAATACTCGTAATTTTGTACATTCTCGTATATTCTTAAATTAAGGAACACAAATTGTTATTACACTGACGACCACTCAGGGACTTATTTCATTATCATTGTTCTATCAACATGATCCCGTTTCGATCAATCATTGTCATTTTTGTCATTCCATTTTATTCATTCCACGTTCGAAGACCACAATGTGTCACATTCCATTCACATTTTGTCATAAAATCACATTTTTCTCTCATATCATCCTAATTTGTCCACGCTTTGACATTAATGACTAAATAATGCACTAAAGACTACAAAAATTTCATATTTTGATTGCCATTTTTTTTATCTCATTTTGAAGCTATTTTATTTGTAAGAATACCATTGACATATTTCATATGATTTTTAGATTAAAAAAAACGTTGATCTGTCAATATCAATCCATTCACATCAAGCATTTTCATTTTGACACTTTCAAGCACTAAAGTTTACCAGTTAATTTTCTATAGGCTTTAAAAACACTTTCACTACTCAATACAGTAATATTTATATTTCGACTACGCATCATCTTTTTTTAAACATTCTTGCACAAAAAATCACAAAGTGTTTAATTTAAAACAGTTTTTGGCCAAAAACACACGTGTTTCTGTAAATATCGTACTTTTTTTATCACAAGTTATAATTTTTAACTTTATTTTGTAGTTGTTTAAAATTATTTTCCATTTTGATTATGCGTGTTATTTTGAATACATTCTTGCACCATGTATCACACATAGTCGTATTTCTTACGCTTTTTTGCCTTTAAAACAATTATTTCTTTTGTTTCATTTAAGAAACATTCCATTTCGATCACGTGCAGAAATTTTGGATACCTTTTTGAACTAAATACCACAAATTATTTGCTACAAGTTTGTTTTGTCAATATCGAGTGATTTCTTTAACTTATTAGTAATTTTAAATATTTTATTGATCGGAAAAATCCAATCACTCATTTGTCATAATTTTTCGTTGATTTAAACCAAACCGTATTAAAAAAAAGTAATTATTAAAAACATTAATTATTGACCGCAATTATAAAGATAATAATTTAAAACCGTTTGGGTTTTCATTTAAATAAAATATTCTTTTTCAGTAAAAATAAATCATTTTTACTTTTGTTTTAGATGTCATTTACAATTTTTGACCATACAAACATTCACTTTTGACCACAAATATAGTTTTTTTTGACAAAACCATGAAGTCATGTAATTTATTAATATCGCAGAATTAATTTTGACAAAATGGCTTTCACCTTAAAATACGAAATTTTTTATTTTCGACCAAAATGCCATTGCTGACCGAAAAAATATCCGATATCTGCCTAAAATAAATCTGTCCGATATCTATCCGATATCCGCCTAATCTATAATAAATCTGTCCGAAATCTATCAGACGTCCTCCGTGGCCTGGTGGTAAGAAGCTTGTCTGCCGATCCGGAGGTAAGAAGCTTGTCTGCCGATGCGGGTTCGATCCCCGCTGGAATCCCCGCATTTATTTAAAAAGAATTCCAGTCTGGTTCTCACTTAGGGTCCATTTAAACATATTTCTGGTGGGTTGGAAGAGATTGCCATATGGCAATAAATTTGCCAGGTGGTAAAAAAAATATCTGCCTAAAATAAAAATATTATTCGTGACCGAAAAAATATCCGATATCTGCCTAAAATAAATCAATTTATGACAACATTAAGGATAAATATCATCTAAGTGTAAATATTGCCATAAACGTGTCATTTAGGCAAAAGGTAAAACAACGACAATGTTTTATTTTGATTAGAGCTAAAAGTGATATTTCAAGTTTTTTTTAACAGCTGTTATGACTTGTTTTTGAAAAGTGAAAATATATTATATTACAAAAAAAACTTACCTACCATATCAGATAATTTTCAAAAAAGCATTTAAAACAATTCACAGATTTTTTTGATAAATACTTAAACATTTGAGTTTGTTAAATGTTCAAATCCAATATTTACCAAATTTTCATTCAAAAACATTGACTGGGTGAAAGAACATCAATACACATGGTATGTTATAATGTGTCATAGAAGAATAAATTTGCTGTGTGTTGTACTGTCATTATGGTACCAGTTTGCTACCGATCATGTTATGGTACCAGTTGTTACCGATTGCGCAAACAAGAAAAATGTGTCTTATAATATATATTATATAACAAGTGTTACTTGAAAATTGTAAAGAAAAATATATTTATATTCATGTGTGTATTTTTTGAATTCGTGTTTTGTATAATGTCCAACTATTGCGAGTGTATTTTTTTCTCATACAATGTAAATAACATATATACTTTACAGACTCTCAAATTTACCTTAAAACTTATCTGCGGGCAATAGAGCTACAAAAATAACATAAAAAGGAATTACCAAAAGCAATATTAATTGAAAGACATTGCGTTAATGCCTTTAGTAATGAATAATTTATAATTGAAAGACATTTTTATATTTCTCATCTAAAATATATTTTTTGCATTTTTTATTTTTTTCAATTATTTCAGTCTTCTTCTTAAAATGTATAATGATTTCCTCGTAAAAAGCATTAAAAATAATGAAAAATACAAGATCAAAGAAATATAACATAAAATAGATTTGTTTAAAATAACATCGTTATAAATATTTTCCATCTTATGTAACCATTCTCGTCTTATTTTTTCATAATAAATGTATATTGAAATAAAATAATTATTTATAATCTTAATGAAATAAATAATTGTTTGTCTTATAAAAATATAATCCTGAAAGCCACATTTTCAGGAATTCTGAAAACTCATTAGTAAAATGAGTGACTAACTGAACCGTGGAATGGAAAAATATCTCCATTTATTATTTTATTTTTCCTAAGTATAAGTCTCTGAATTCAAATATTTTTATAATATAATTTTTTTTAATTCAACGTTAATAATTAGTTTTTCTTGGAACCACATTTCATAACACATTAAGCACAGAATCAAGCATTTTAAAATATTTTAATAAATATACTTTCTTGATAAATTATTAAACATATTATAGACATTTTAACAGTTGGAAGAGATTGCCGCCTGGCAATAAGCCAGCCTGATTGTATTTACAATAAAAGTGCTAAATAAATAAATAAATAGATATCCGATCACGTTTTTATTAGGGTTGGTAGGGAGAGTAGCTTTCAAATTTATTCTGTTCTGGAATATACAATATGTCTTTCTTGGAAACGTGCCATACTTAGACCTTCTTACTTTCTGAGCATTTATTGTCTGGCTTACAGATCTGGAACTTTCATGTTTCATCTTTTATATTGGTGGCTTTAATGCTTGGAAAAGGCTTGCTCTAGAATGAAATTAGACTCATTCAGGTATTCCAAAGGCTTGTTTACTTGTTTGTTAAGGTTAAATAAAAATAGAGTGATGAGTGATTCTTGGGCGTACCTATACATTCGGAGGACACCTGACTCATCAATCGGAGCCAGTATATACTATAGAAGTGTAAATTCGTTTTTTAAATATAAATACTCTAGGATGACTTTTGGTCAGTAAAGAATATTTGTGAAATATATTCGTATGTAACACTATGTGATACTATATAACCTTTATTATTGTTTTCATTGTGCTCTTCAAAATTTCATCATTAAATTTTTAAGCAATATAACAAATGCAATTATAAGATAATTGGTTAAGCTTTTTAAATCCAATTGAATTTAATTACTGTTGTCAATTATAATTAAATATGTAAACAAATCCTGCCAATTTTATTTCGAAAAATATCACTTTCTTACGCACATTAAATAAATAACCAATGTTCACTCTTATCCTATTTATTTTCCTCACTTAAAATAATTATCTGTTTTCTTACAACTCCCTTATTTGTTCAATTAAATAAACCCCCTTCGATAAAGTGATTGAATTCTCTGTTAGCAAGATTAATCATCCGATAGTCGGTAACAAATCTCGTTAGTGAGTTCAGAATCCCCAACCAGAGTATGTGTGGTTCGACTGGCTGCGTAATTGCCGACTAGAAGGAATTTTAGGGTAATTACAAGAACAACCAATTACAACCGCTAAAATAACTTAAAATTTCCCAAAAAGAATAAATGTAGATCGATTTTTTCTCAAGTGTAAAAGATTTTATCCAAACGCTTTATGCAAATCAACAAGAATTTTGTAGGAAGATTTCTTTATGCATAGTTTTTTTTTTAACTTAGAAAATATATTTTTTTAATCTCAGTAAAGTAATAAAGTATTGTTTTATAGAGTCGGATATGAAATAATGAATGAAAAAATTATTATTTCAATATATCAAAATTACTTTCTTCAAAAATTACTTTTTTTCATAATATATCATAACTTAATTATAAGTATAAAAACAAGAAATAAAATCTTGTCTTTAAATTATGTTACTAAAATTTTACAAAAAATCTATTTCTAATTTTCTTTTGAATATTTTCAGGTCTGTGTACATATTATTGTTATGATTTAAAAATATTTTTTGAAAACTCATTACCATTATTTCTATTAAAAAACTAATTATTTATATTTAAAAAAAACTCTTATTTTTTCTATTTTTAATAAAGTTATATCTTTTTACTGTATTTGAAGTTATTCTTTTAGATAAAAATTTACAATTTGAAAGTATTTCATAGCGAAATTTAAATGCGTATTTTGTTAAAATATATTAGATTTAAATTTTAACAGAAAAACATATCCATTTTAATAGGAAAAAATACGGTTTTTATATTTATCAGATTGAATGTTATTAATTATTTTGGTGTAACCTTTTTTGTACAAAAAAATAATACTTGTATAAAATAAAGAGTTTGCTTTTAAAAAAAAAACAGATGCGTGAGACTCTCGCGTGGTAGAAGAGAAACTTCTTAGCTCCTAGAAAAAATGTTTATTTCATGCATTGCTTTTTTCCATTTGTTAACGATTTTTTTTATTTGGCTTTTTAGGATAAGGAAATTTAATTCAAGAAAATTCCTCTTAATTAAAGTAAATAAAAAAATATATTTTTTTTAATTTTTTAAAATAAATTATAATAATTTTCATAATAATATAAAAAACTTAATAATATTAAATTTATATTTTTTAAGATTAAATATTTTAATATTTTTGTTATTATTAATAATATAATTAATTATTTTTAAATAATTATTTATTGATAATTTTATTATTTTTATTGTATTTTTAATAATATTATTATGTTATGTTATTAATTAATTATAATATTAGGTCCTTACATATGAAATTGGCGTTTTGCCGTACTGGCAACTTTGATCTCAAATATCTTCTCTTTGGTTAGGAATTCCAAATTCAAATTTATACAGCTATTTACTCAAGTATTTGTGTTTTGAAAATTATAATTCATTTGTTTTTTCCTCAATTGTTTTTTTTCTTTGCGTCACTCAGTTTACAAAATGGAAAACTTGAAATATCGCGTTATTTACGAGTACGAGTTCCACCGTGGCACCAGTGCTGCAGAAACGGCTCGAAGGATTAATGATGTGTATGGCGACGGTGCCGCAAAAGAAAACACAGTGCGTTTTTGGTTCCAACGTTTTCGTTCTGGAAATTTCGACCTGCAGAACAAGCCCCGTGGAGAAAGTTGATAATGAAGAATTGAAGGCTATTGTGGAAGCGGATCCATCGCAAACCACGTCCGAGTTAGCTGCAGGCTGCGGTGTTAGTGATAAAACTGTTTTAATCCACTTGAAGCAAATTGGGAAGGTGAAAAAGCTTGAAAGGTGGGTACCTCACGAATTGAGTGAAGCAAATCAACAAACGCGCGTTGACTGCTGCGTTGCATTACTCAACCGGCACAATAATGAAGGGATTTTGAATCGAATCATTACCTGTGATGAAAAGTGGATCCTGTATGATAATCGGAAGCGCTCATCGCAATGGCTGAACCCTGCCGAACCAGCCAAACCATGCCCCAAGCGAAAATTGACTCCAAAAAAGTTACTTGTGAGCGTTTGGTGGACTAGTGCTGGTGTCGTTCACTACAGCTTTCTTAAATCTGGCCAGACGATTACGGCAGATGTCTATTGTCAGCAATTGCAAACCATGATGGAAAAGCTAGCTGCTAAACAACCGAGGCTGGTTAATCGCTCTAGGCCACTGCTGCTTCATGATAACGCTAGACCACACACTGCACAACAGACGGCTACCAAATTAGAAGAGCTTCAATTGGAATGTCTAAGACATCCACCGTACTCTCCGGACCTTGCCCCAACAGACTACTATTTTTTTCGAAATTTGGATAACTTCTTGCAAGGGAAAAAATTCAACTCCGATGGGGCAGTCCAAACCGACTTCAAAGATTTTATTGATTCCCGTCCGAATGGTTTTTTTAGTAAAGGGATCGATGAACTACCTATGAGATGGCAAAAGTGCATAGATAGCAATGGTACATACTTTGATTAAATAAATATATTATATTAAAAAAAAATCAACTTTATGTTCCTCCCAAACAAAACGCCAATTTCATATGTAAGGACCTAATATCATTAAATATAATATAATAATAATATAATTATTAATATTATTAAAACATATACATATTATTATAATTATATATTAAATATAAATAATATATAAAAATAAATATTAAATAAAATAAAATAAAATAATTTAATATAAAATAAATTTAATAATTATTAAATGTATTTATATAAAAAGAATATTTTACATAACAAAAAAATTTTTTTTTAATTATAAATAATTAGAATTTTAATCATAAATAATAATTTTAATTATAATATAATACACTTAATAATATTAATTATAAATAATTATTAAATTAAAGTAATTAATAGTAATTTATTAATAAATAAAATATTTTATATTAATAAATAATAATTTAATAATAATATTGTAATATAATACACCGTTTCACTTTTCGTGACGTTCAGGCCAATTCGCCCTATCGCGCCTATAGAAGTTTTACTCCAATAACTACACTTCATGTAACATATTTTCTGGAGTAAAGATTATTTCTTCATATTAATCTCTTTTAACTGTTGTTTATCTTTACCACAGAATTTATGTTTTATTAAATAAACTTTTAAGGTATGTATAGAGATTAAATTCTAGGCTGAGTAAACTGTTAAGGTATGTATAGTGATTAAATTCTAGGCTGAGTAAACTAGCTTCGTTGTGTGTCTGAAACCGCAAATATTATCTATTGACTCAATTTGAACATTCGTTTACATTCCAAGTAATAAAAGGTCATTAAATATGAAACGTTTTGACGTATATTTAACTAAGTTTGATAATAAGTTCAAGCGGCCAATAGAATTTATTAACGAAGTTTGACCAAGGAAGGTATGTTTAAACTTTAAAAAGTTTATTAGTATGAAAAGGACTATTTTTTATTTCATATTTAAATAAAGACTTTTCTTACTTTCTACAGAGATGGTCAAATCAATTCATTTTCAACTCCAAAACGGATTAATTTGACTATCTCAGAAGGATGTTGTTTACGCATACCTGGGAAAGCATTGTGAAAAAAGGTAGGACCTTTAACGAAATTGAATGAACACGTTGACCTAGTGATGGGACATAATGATAAGGTGTTGAATACTTAAGTGGTGATACCTTGACCCTTCTATGATAAGAAGAAAGACATGACATAGTAATAAAATAATGGTTGGTAATACAATTTGCGCGTTAGATCTCTATAAACTAGATAATCCTTTTGATACCTCTATTACGATACTCTCCTTGACATAAGCAAAGGCATTGTTTTCACTAGTTTTGTATTATATTTTTGTTGTATACAAATAATACATCGAACAATAAGTTCTGGGGCTAACCAACAGATGGTGCCTCTAATAACAAATCCATACCATTCTCAGTTAGTACCAATATTTAGAAGTTACGTGTCAAACTTTCATGACATTCCGACATTGTGTCATTAAGTTACAGTAGTTTTAGTGAAACTACTTTTGCTTTTTTCAAAAAAATGGAAACAAACGAATGTCGTGTGTTGTTAAAACATTGCTTTTTAATGGGAAAAATACTGTTCAAACTCAGCGATGGCTTGAAAAGTGTTATTCGGGCTCTGCTCCGTCGAAAACAACCATTTGTCGGTGGTATGCTGATTTCAAATGTGGTCGTAGAGACACAAGTGTTAGTAATCTATTCTAAATAACCTTTAAGATGTTAAAGAACCCTTTAATGAAACTAAAACAGGAACTAGAAATATAATCAGCAATAACCGTACTAAAACAGGAACTGGAAATAATATATAATCAGCAATACCCGTACTAGAAAAAAGACATATGAATTAGATGTAAAAAAAAATTTGGTTTACTTATGTGCGCCATTTAAAAAAGGAAGAATCTCAGCTTATGTTTACAGTTGAATTGAGAACAAAAATAAAACTCAAATAATATTGTTTAAACCATTTTAATTATAAACATTGGAATAACACATGTTTATTGGTAAAAATATAAAGAAAATATTGATAGAAGAAAAACTACCAAACTTTTTAAATATCGTAATTTTTGTAATGAAAAAATTTTTTTACTTTTTACACCTGTACATAAATGTGCTCGTACGATAAAACAAGCAACAATTGCCCATCAAATAAATCAAAATCAATGATTTATAAAATTGAAATTACCAGGAATATATCGTAAATCACTTGATCCTACATATTTATCCAGTGTTATAAGAGGCAATAATTTGAAACTAATTGAATGGAAAAATATCTCGAGATTTCATATGGTATACATAGATAAATTTTCAATTTCACGCAGATATACATTATATAGTTGGGATAATATTTTTTCCATCGGTTTCCTCTGCACGAAAACATTTTTTTGTAAGGTATGTGTATAATAAAACTGAAAGTTATGGAAACTTATTAATATGGATTAATGAAATCAGAAAAGTGAATGTACTCTTAAAAGAACATCACTGATGTTCGAGCATTCAGTATTTTAAATGTTATTTGCAGAAATTTCTATGACCGCAATACAAGAGACCAATAAACACACCAATAAACGAGCTGGAACCATTAATAATTTAATAAGTAAGAAGATATCGAAAGAGAATTGCATTAATGTATTGTAATAAAGCAAAACTTTATTTCAGCACACTTTTACGTCGAAACTTTTCTCCATCTCTCACATTGGTTGAATTATTTTACGCATTGATTGCCGATTGCGAAATTTTGCGTTGTGTAAGGTAGGACACACTTGATGCTACCCACGTGATATGGCGTGGCAAGTTACAGTTTGTATGCCACGTCAGAAAACGAACGTATTTCTCCCAACCATATGTGGAAAGTTCATTATACTTGTATAATAGAGAGGAAGTAGAAGCATAAGCTATAAGTAGAAAGAAAAAAGTTTTTTAAGGAGTAATAATTTTACAAAATCAATACTGACAATCAAATTTTCAACTATTCAATTAGTGACATTGTAAATTTCAGGATGTATATTTAGCGCACACGTCAGCATTTTTAATAGTCTACGTACTGCAAAGTTTTTGCAAAATTAATAATTTATTTTAATTTCTTCATATTCTATTTTCTTAATCGTTCTGTTACAATATTATTTGATAATATTTAACAACAATGAGGTATACGGTGGCAGACTGAACTTCCACGTGGAAGATAACAGGTTCGAATCCCGCGCTCCACTTATCGCCTTGAATGATACAGGCATTATCCCCGTCTTGTATCCGAGGGTACATGGATACCTAAGACTTCGGGCATATGTTTTCTTTAACCTTTCCTTCCCTGTGTTGGGTATATTCTACACGTTGCTTCTAATAACCATCAATATCTCTACAAATATAATAAATACAAGGTTAAGATTTTAGGTATTCCTCCATAATATATTTACGCATTGATTTAAAAAAAATATTAATAATAATCAGAATTTATCGATTACATCGTAGGTGTTTTGTGAAGATCGGAAACAAATTCGCATTTAAACGCTGTGAGTGCCTCGATCTTGGGTCTTGACGATAGGTGAAGAGTATGCGGGAAGCGCGACACTATATTCGCATCTAACTCTTGCATACTTCACTGAATTGCGAGGAGCTCAATTGTCTCAATCGTCGCAAGCGTAAGCCACGCCGGGTGTAAGTAGCTTTTGGGCTTGCAACCAGACTAGACCTACGCCCGTTCCGTGAGCGTTGCCAGATGGTTTTTTAATGTTTTCAGCAAATAAATCACAATTATTATAATTTTTAACTTCAATTATAATTAATTAAGGGGATTATCTATCAATGTTCTTATTTTTCCGATTTAAAATCGTTAATTTTTGATCACGTACTCACTACCCAACGCCGGAGCGCGCGTTTCAATTTTAGCACCGTAAGGGAAGGGTTAATAAAAATGTACATATATGTTTACATCAGTTCACCTATGAATGTTCGTGAAACCGTAGTTTTAAATAATGAAAATGAATAATATGCAAATATCAATCATGTGTCGTTTCCGGATAGGGCACTGCATTGTGGCTAGTCACCTTAACATAATGGGTATTTTGACTACGAGTGTGGTCTGGATGATGAGACAATAGAGCATGTGTTGTTCGGTTGTCTTAACGTGGCATATATAATTGACTTAATATCATATCTATGACACATCCATTAATTGCGTTTCTTCTTTCTTCGAAGAACTTTTCCAGCTAAAAATAATTGTTTATTTTTTTTAATTTAAGCAGTTGAAGATCCAAATGGTTTAAAATTTCTGTTATTTTTCTATTTTGTTTGTAATATAACTGTTTTGTTATACAACAGCGTTCTTGATTTGAATGTGGTGTCACAAATCGTTTTATTGTTAAAGGTGCCTATTAAAAAATACATTTTCAATTTTTGATCAAAAATCTCATTCGCGTGTGATTAAACTTGTGACGCTACTGACAAAATTCGATAGCCTTATTAGTTCATACAACCGCATACGATTTTTGAACACACAAGCTCGCTTTGCCAGTTATAGTTTCCACGCTTTTCGTTTTTAATTAGCTTTTTTATTGAAATGAGTGCATTTGTCAACTATCATCCATAAAAACATTACACATGACATCCATGCGACTTCCAATGATGCTTTTTATTCATTTTCATTAAATTATATATGAACATACACACGTATAGCTTTAGGCTGGTGTGCTTTTATATTTATTTATTCAGCATTTATATTGCAAATATAATCGGACGGGTTTATTGTCTGGCGGCAATCTTTTCCAGCCAATCAGACAAAAATAAATTAAGTAAGTTACATGATCGCAAAACACATTCAAATGACTATCCATCCCCACGAAATTCATAAACACATACATAAGCATATGCCCACAAATCTTATAAAGATCGATAATCACCCAAACATTCCTTTTCATATAAAGTGAGATATCATCAATCAAAAGAAAAGGAAAGGATGGTGGAGAGGAAAGGAAAAGAAAAATCAGGAATGAAACACGTTAAATTACTGACTAGAAATTAAGAGTTTTTTTCAGTAGCTGCTTAAAGCATGCCAAGGACGGAGCCAGTCTAGCATTGGTTTGTAACTGATTCCAGAGTCTCACTGCATGGAAAGTAAAGAACGACGTAAAAAAAAAAAGAGCGGTGAACTGGAAAGGCCAAAAAAAATCTTTGTTTCACCGTAACGCTATTCTATGATCAGAAAGACGTTGAAATTTTTCGACCAAATAAGAGAGGGTGGAGGGACAGCTAAGGATTTCATACAAAAGATACATTTCTAACGTTCAACCAGTTCAATGCCTCCTGGTATGAAGTGTTCTTAGGTTAAAAATAAATCTTAGACAAACATTTTGAAGACGCTATAATTTGTCTAGCTGTTCCACTGTAACAGACAAGTAACAGACGTATATACTTGCGTTTACATTATGAGTAAGTAAGCTGAGGAAGAGCACTCTGAGATGGTTTGTCTACGTAAGACGAATGAAAAAATACTAATTAAACAAATATAAAGGGCTAACATGAGTGACAGGCGCAGATATTTTGAAAAAAGAAAATGTATAAAATTCAGAGAAATTGTAGGATATGTATGAGGTGTATGGATGTAGAACAGGCAAAAGATGTGTATCGCGATAGTAAAGTCTGACGCTCTCACCTTTCTGATTACCTCGACATGCAGACGATGGCAAAAAAAACATTTTGGACTTAGAAATACTTCGCTACTATTAACGTCACCAGTGTAACTGTTAAATTAAAATGAGTATGGTGGGTAGGTTCTTCGTGTGAATTGTTGATATTGCACTAAGTGGTGTTGCATTCGAGTTTATTTAATTGAATTACATACAATTTTGTGGGATGCAGGATAACGGTGTAGTTTGTGTATTAAGCTAGACTTTGTAATGGTTGAGAATTCATTTTTCGAAAATTCGCCAGTTTATATTTTCTTTTACCACCTTTGACGTTATTTAATATCATATAACCAGTAGACAGAAAACCTCATTTATAGGAAAAATCAATATTTATTTTCAAAAAGGGTTCAAACTGCGTCATACCTTTTTGAAATATTTGAACTAGTCTAAGGATGCTCTTTATGGGTACGCATAAAATTAAAAACAACTTAAGCGAAATTTTACAACAAAATATACAATAAAATATTTGTTATTTTTTTTCATTGACGAGTGTATACTCGTGCGTCACATCATACAAAAATATGTTTATGAACATTTGAAAATATTCTAATGCATTTAAACGAAATTAAAAAAAATTACTTTGTTTTATTTTGAAATTTAAATTGATGAGTATAGTTGTTACAAAGGAATTGTGCATTATTATAATTAAAGTGAGTTTTGTGTGGTATATTTTCATGGTATACAATATATACCTGGAATCTCTTCCACTCGTAAAGAAGTTTAAAAAAATAAATACCTTTGTTTTATTTTGAAGTTTAAATTGATGAGAATATTCGTTACAAAGGAATTGTGCATTATTATAATTAAAGTGAGTTTTGTGTGGTATATTTTCATGGTATACAATATATACCTGGAATCTCTTCCACTCGTAAAGAAGTTTAAAAAAATAAATACCTTTGTTTTATTTTGAAGTTTAAATTGATGAGAATATTCGTTACAAAGGAATTGTGCATTATTATAATTAAAGTGAGGTTTGTGTGGTATATTTTCATGGTATACAATATATACCTGGAATCTCCTCCACTCGTAAAGAAGTTTAAAAAAATAGATACCTTTGTTTTATTTTGAAGTTTAAATTGATGAGAATATTCGTTACAAAGGAATTGTGCATTATTATAATTAAAGTGAGTTTTGTGTGGTATATTTTCATGGTATACAATATATACCTGGAATCTCTTCCACTCGTAAAGAAGTTTAAAAAAATAAATACCTTTGTTTTATTTTGAAGTTTAAATTGATGAGAATATTCGTTACAAAGGAATTGTGCATTATTATAATTAAAGTGAGTTTTGTGTGGTATATTTTCATGGTATACAATATATACCTTGAATCTCTTCCACTCGTAAAGAAGTTTAAAAAAATAAATACCTTTGTTTTATTTTGAAGTTTAAATTGATGAGAATATTCGTTTCAAAGGAATTGTGCATTATTATAATTAAAGTGAATTTTGTGTGGTATATTTTCATGGTATACAATATATACCTGGAATATCTTCCACTCGTAAAGAAGTTTAAAAAAATAAATACCTTTGTTTTATTTTGAATTTTAAATTGATGAGAATATTCGTTTCAAAGGAATTGTGCATTATTATAATTAAAGTGAGTTTTGTGTGGTATATTTTCATGGTATACAATATATACCTGGAATCTCTTCCACTCGTAAAGAAGTTTAAAAAAATAAATACCTTTGTTTTATTTTGAAGTTTAAATTGATGAGAATATTCGTTACAAAGGAATTGTGCATTATTATAATTAAAGTGAGTTTTGTGTGGTATATTTTCATGGTATACAATAAATACCTGGAATCTCTTCCACTCGTAAAGAAGTTTAAAAAAATAAATACCTTTGTTTTATTTTGAAGTTTAAATTGATGAGAATATACGTTACAGAGGAATTGTGCATTATTATAATTAAAGTGAGTTTTGTGTGGTATATTTTCATGGTATACAATATATACCTGGAATCTCTTCCACTCGTAAAGAAGTTTAAAAAAATAAATACCTTTGTTTTATTTTGAAGTTTAAATTGATGAGAATATTCGTTACAAGGGAATTGTGCATTATTATAATTAAAGTGAGTTTTGTGTGGTATATTTTCATGGTATACAATATATACCTGGAATCTCTTCCACTCGTAAAGAAGTTTAAAAAAATAAATACCTTTGTTTTATTTTGAAGTTTAAATGGATGAGAATAGTTGTTTCAAAGGAATTGTGCATTATTATAATTAAAGTGAGTTTTGTGTGGTATATTTTCATGGTATACAATATACACCTGGAATCTCTTCCACTCGTAAATAAGTTAAAGGGACCTTTAGTAAAAACCAAATGAGAATCATTTAAAAAAAACTAAATTCCAACGGGCATGGCACCCTCGACACCCGGGCTGGAAGGCTGTCAGCTTATCAACTAAGCTATGAAGGTCATGTAAATATCATAAAATTAATAGTTTTCTTGTTAATTGAGTAGATATTTTTAATAAAACATTAAATTAAACGTGTATTTACACGATAATTGTAAAAAAGGATGAAAAGAAGCAATTTATTGAAACAACGTAGATTAAATGAAAAAATGGTTTAAAATTCAAAAGTAAAATAAAAATGCCAATCTTAGTTCAATAGAGAGCATATTTAAGTTATGTTGCAATAATTTCAAGTTCATAAATAATTTTAATAACGTTTGAGACACTTACGAGTTCGTTAAACTAAAAAAGTTCTTTCATAAAATTTTAATTCCAAAACCTATTTTTATTTGAATCTCCTACAATAGGAAGCGTTCTTTATCTTAGAGTTTGCAAAATACAGACATTTTACCTTTTATCTCATGGAATTTCCCTCATCAAGAAAACAAACAAAGGGACTTAACCACATTATCCCTCCCGATCTTCCGATCTTGCTCTTTTTTGTATAAATCCTGAACCCAATCCCTTATTTTAAAAGCTCATTACAAATCCAGAGGGGCCGAATTCCTTCATGAATACATTTAAACATTTGGCTTGAGTTCAAGTGATTATTTATCATTAATAAATATGTTTCACGTTAGAAAATGTAAGTGAGATAGAAAAACAATACAACAATCTTCAATGTTTAAAATGCCGTTTTGTAACCGACGGGTGCTTTTGATTTATCATAACATGTCTTAGGACGTACTTAACTGAAAAGCTTCTTTAATATTTCAGTATTTATAGCTTATCGACTTTCCACAGTAAATATTCTAAAGCGATCGAGAAGATTATAAACTTCTACTCGAGAGTTTCAGGCTCGATTTCTGAAGGTACCCGATAAAAAAGGATTCAGTTTAGCAAAAAAAGGTCGTATTGTAATAATACTTGCTACGTAGAATTGCCAACACGTACAATAGCGGAATTTGAGTTACGTGTCCACCCAAGTGGTTATAAGCCCAAAGGATCGATGAATGGGATCGAAAACAACGTTTTCTCTCGGCAACACTTTTTGATATGTCCATATCATCAATTTAGGTGGGGTGTAGATTGCTATTTTGTAAAAAAAAATAAGCTCAATCCAATTGGGAAAAGCCATGAAAGCCTTAAACCTAAAAGATCTCAGTAACCTATTAAAACAGTGAAGATAGCAGCATACTCAATTAAATATTTAAAGATTTCAATGTTCATGGTTTTATTACACATTTAGTTTTTTAAATCTAGTTATTATATGATCAGTATCAGAAAGAATAAAATTGAAAAAATATCTTGCGTTTGAAATTTGATAATGTCTATTTTTTTTCATTAATCATTAAATTATTCGTTTTATACATCGACACATAAATAAACGTTTTAAAAATAAAGCATTAAATTTTCTTAAAGATAACTTTTCTAATGGTTCAATCAAGAATCGAATTCAAAGGACACTAGAGATATACTGGTTTCTTAAAACCAGATAAAAATTATTGTATTTATTCACTGATGAAATTAAATTGAATTTTGGCGTAGTTTAATTAAGTACAGACATAATTTAAAAAACACAGTTTGTTCTAGAATAAATATTATATATACAACTGGTTTCACTTTATCAAAGTTTCAATGCTATATTTCTATAATTTATTCTAAATAATTTTTCATAAGAGTTTCTTAGTTTTAAAATAGAATTCAACAAAGTAATAACTTGAACAAGTTTGTCATTAAATTGTTGTACGTGTTAACTGTATTGTGTGATTTCAATTCATTTGCTGCTTCTATGATTTCAAAATGTGAAAGCTCAAGTTTCTAATCAAACTTCATCATTAGTTAGTAACGCTTCTCAATGCATCTCAGATTTCGTAGTATTCATTTCGGCGTGGGAGCACATTAGTTTCTCTTTTGAGATAGGTGAAAGAGCTCTATAACACTCCTTAAGTATTAGGTGTTAACATAAGTTGTGTCCGTTTTTTTTTCCAAATTTAAAAATGAGCACCAAAAGTAAAACAAAATGATTAGGGTTAAACGTCATTCAAAATAAAAATTTCTGCTCTACAAGACATTGTATTTGCTTTTACGTTACATATAATATTTTATTTGATTATAAGCCTTCAAAATGGAATGTCAAGTAGACAAAAGTGAGCGTTTTCGACACCTTTCTGTTCGCGTTCAATCGAGGGAATAAAGCTGCCAAAGCTGCTTGTGATATTTCTGAAGTGTACGGTGAAGATGCTATGAATAAAACGACAGCTCATTGGTGGTTTTTGCGTTTCAAAGACGGTAATTTCGACCTGAAAGACATGAAGCGTTCCGAACGACAAGTGGACTTCGATGAGGACCGCTTAAACCATATTATTTATGAAGATCCCTTTCAAACATTTTTCATCACCATTTTTTTTTAATCACAATTTTTCATCACCAGTAATGATGCGGTAAAGGAACCTTTGCTTGTGGCCATGCGTAGCTCGATGACGCGCGAGCAAACCAGCAGAAATTGTCGCACGTTGATTTTTGTTGTTTTCACTCAAAACATGTGCAACCCAAGCGTCGAACTTCTGGATTTTTCTCATTGATTTAAAAAAGCAGTAAAGAGTCATGTGACAACAATTCATCTGCTCAGTCAATTCTACGGTGGTTTGAAGGGGATATTCATGAATATGGTTTTAGCGTTCCTCATCGAAGTACACTGGAGGTGTCGAAAATGCTCACTTTCGTCTACTTGACATTCTACTACTTTGAAGGTTTGTAATCAAATAAAATAATAAATGTAACGTAAAAGCAAACAAAATATCTTGTAGAGCAGAAAACTTTCTTTCAAATGACGTATAACATTTACCATTTTGTTTTACTTTTGGTGTTCATTTTTAAAGTGAAAAAAAAACTGACACAACTTATGTTAACACCCAATACAATGTCTGATATTGTAAAACCAATATCTTATTTCTTTACAACATATTTACTTAAAACACTAAAAAAGAAATGTAAAAATACCGCAACACAATATATTTACAAATTTCACTAAAGATAAGTAAAGGAAAAAGAAGATGAGAAAGGATTTAAAAAATAGTGCTGATCGAGAAAAACATTTTATCGTTAAAAAACCTCGCTAACTCTAATATATACTATAAACGGATTTATTTTCAGGTTTATCTCTAAGTATTAACATTGGATTAACTCCAACTATCCGTTTTGCAAACTAGGCCTACGTTCCACCCAGAGATTTTGGATTTCTAAAAAATAATGATGCGTTTATTTTATTTTATTTATTTATTATTACACATGACAAGAAATATACATAATTTGCGAAAAAAACAACAGGTAATTTAATTTAGACATGCATTATTTTGATGAATCTGGGTTTGTCGCCTTTCATTTGTCGTATCCCCAGTAAACTAGGCTTTTGCTTGTATCTCACTGAGGATATTCAGCATGAAAAAATAAATCGATACTTCTTTCCGATTTTTGATTTCACAAAAACAAATTCCCGTTGCACGTTCTCATCAACCTGACAAACAGTGACACTCAATTACAACTGGAAACATCATGCGGAATCAAACTCTTCACACATCATCACTCCAGAAAGACCAAACATGTTCATCCCACAATATACCGCACACTATCATAAGAATAAAAACAAAAGTAAAACCAAAAATGAACCCAAAATGAAACAAAAATAAAACCAAAAATGTTTATCCTATAATATACCCCACACAATCATAAGAATAAAAATTAATACAAAAATATACAGAAACAGAAATACAAAAATCAAAACAACAAGAAGAAACCTACACTACAAAAATATACAGAAACAGAAATACAAAACAACAAAAATCAAAACAACAAGAAGAAACCTACACTCAAGAGCCCACACAAATATTATCTGCACTTTTCAATAGGCCCTTAGTTTGGTTAAAAGGTTCGTCTCGTAACAAAACCGTATTTGAGTGCTGTTCATTCGTTTGTATTATATGTTTTCATTTATCCAAATTGGTTATGTGGACAAATTGAAAAGCGTGGTCGTGAGACATCATTGTGTTTGGTCCCATTGCTTCTATCTTTCGATAAAAAGCTTTTCGAATAATCATTGTACTCGTAATTCATCTCTGTAGTCGTACGTGTTTGTAATAAAGTCGCAAATGGAATACTATAGTTACCAGATATTGAATTGTTTAACCCTTCCCTTACGGTGATAAAAATAATACGCGTGCTCCGGTGTTGGGTAGTGAGTACGCAATAAAAAATTTGCGATTTTAAATCGTAAAAATAAGAACATTAATAGATAATCCACTTAATTAATTATAATTGAAGTTAAAAATTATAATAATTGAGATTTATTTGCTGAAAACATTAAAAAACCATCTGACAACGCTCACGGAATGGGCGTACGACGTCTAACCTATTTGCAAGCCTAGAAGCTACTAGTGGCGCGGAACGTCAGTCGCATACCCCGGCGCTTACGTTTATGCTTGCGACGTTGAGACAATTCAGCTCCTCGCAATTCAGTCTTGTATGCAAGAGTGAGATGCGAATATAGTGTCGCGCTTCCCGCATACTATTCACCTATCGTCAAGACGGGGCACTCGCAGCGTTTAAATGCGAATTTGTTTTCGATCTTTACAAAACACCTCGATGTAGTCGATAAATTCTGATTATTATTAATATTATTTTTTAAATCAATGCGTTAATATATTATGGAGGAATACCTAAAATCTTAACCTTGTATTTATTATATTTATAGAGATATTGATGGTTATTAGAAGCAACGTGTAGAAGATACCCAACACAGGGAAGGAAAGGTTAATCAGACTAGAAGGCTTATTTTATTATTTGGACTATAAGTGCAAGCAAGAGACGTATAATAGATGTATTGGAAATTTGATACTGGAGAACAATGTTACGATTTCCATGGACAGCAAAGCGAACTTACTCCTCTATTCTCGAAGAACTGGGAATCACCAACAATATGCCTTCAACGAGTCTTCGGATAATTTGGACACATTGTTCGTAGTCAAGGAAATAGTTAAGAGAGGGTTGTTGTTAATGGAAGCGTGGAAGGACGACCAACACATAAGAGGAAGAATCCCAATGTGTTGAATTGACCAAGAAAGAAGTGCAACAGGACCACCCTTAACAACTGCCCTTCGAATCGCGAAGTGCAGAGATGGATGGAGAGGAGTCATCTGAAACTATAATGGAAGTCACGATGCCCAGTCATTAGCTTAGGCTTCTAGATCCGCTGATTTAAAGGAATTTATAATAAAATACTGCAAATTTACAAGTGTAGATCAGTTGACATGTTAATACATATACAAATTACTATCAATAAAAGAAGGATATTTTAAGAGTCACCACTCGCACACCGAATGGCTTTGTTGAACAAATTATCAGATATTGATATATTTCATATGTCGTATGTTGGGTGATTGGCAAACTTTTGTTTAATGAACCCGACAATTATATGCGCCTTCGTAAACTAAGATTGTTTCCGCTGCAGTATTCACGAAATTATATTTTAAGAGTCCCCACTCGCACACATAATGGCTTTGTTGAACGAATTATTCGATATTGATATATTTCATATGTCGGTGAATGAATTAAGGATTGGGCTCATGAATTAAGGAATGGGCTCATGAATTAAGAATTGGGCTCATGAATTAAGGATTGGGCTCATAAATTAAGGATTGTGCTCATGAACCTTTGTGGGCTCATGAACCTTTGTGTGGAAGCCTTGTTTTTATTAATATTTTTAGACTTTTGTTATTTTTTTTTGGTTAAATGTATTTTATTTGGTATTTTATCATTGGATAAAATCTGTATCAAATGTAAAATAAATAAATATAGTTATACTTTTCCCTACGTCTGGTTGATGACTCACGATACTTCAAAAACCATCGTTTCTGCATTAATATCAAACTTCTGTATGCCAGAGGCTTGAGGCAAGTTAAGTATGAAAGTTAGTCACGAGAGAGTCAATTTGATTAAAATATCTCAGCAAGAGAGAAGGAAAATCGGAAAATTTATGAAGACTGATGTTATTTCAATGAAAGTTCGTTCATTAACTTTGCACATTTTAGTTTACTTTTTTCCACTGATCAAGAGAAAACTTGGAATTATGAACATATATTTTCTTTTCCACTGAAAATGTATTTGATATTTCAATATTATTTAAATTGAAGAAGTTGGCACCATTGAAATGTAACATCATTTTTTAAAAACATACAAACTATCATAAAACATATATTTTGGAGTAGGCAAAAAAGACCACACCTTTCTATCCTTGCTCGCCTGTCTATCATAGCTCATACCTCTTCCGTATCCATACATGATCTTCTGTTTCTTATAGATCTTACGTTTCCCTCAGTTAAAATTTCTCCCCCTATTTTCTACTATTTTACTGGTCTTCATTAATTTCAGATATACATACAATCGTTGTTTGGTAAGTCTTTCTCGAAACATTATCTCAATGTCACCAAACCACTTTAAGATTCTTTTTTTTAATACTCTTTATATGACCCTCTCTCATAAACATTTATCTTTTATTCGATCATTGCTTCCTGTATGAAGTATTTCAATACCAGATATTCTACACAAGGCACGTATTTCTATAAAAAAACTATAGACATAAGCGATTCCATCAGTTTTGTTTTGTTCATAATGGCCAAGCAAGTCGAAATTATTATCCAAGCAGTAGAAATAAATATATTAGGTGTTAACATAAGTTGTGTCCGTTTTTTTTTTTAATTAAAAAATTAGCACCAAAAGTAAAACAAAATGGTAAAGGTTATACGTCATTCGAAAAAAAAATTATGTTCTACAAGATATTGTGTTTGCTTTTACGTTACATATATTATTTTATTTGATTACAATCCTTCAAAATGGAATGTCAAGTAGACGAAAGTGAGCATTTTCGACACCTTCTGTTCGCTTTCAATCGAGAAAAAAAAGCTGCTCGCGATATTTGCGAAGTGTACAGTGAAGATGCTATGAATTAAAGGATAGCTCTTCGTTGGTTTTTGCGTATCAATGACGGTAATTTCGACCTGAAAGACATGGAGCGTTCCGGACGACCAGTGGACTTCGACGAAGACCGCTTAAACCGTATTACTCATGAAGATCCCCTTCAAACATTTTTCATCACCATTATCAAATCATTTTTTTTTCATCACCAGTAATGATACGGTAAAGAAACCTTTGCTTGTGGTCATGCGTAGCTCGATGACGCGCGAGCAAAGCAGAAGAAATTGTGGAACGTTGATTTTTGTTGTTTTCACTCAAAACATGTGGAACCCTTCCATCCGAACTTCTGGACTTTTTCCATTAATTAAAGAAGGCAGTATACAGTCATGTGACAACACTTCATCAGCTCAGCCAATTCTACGGTGGTTTGAAGGGGTTATTCATGAATAAGGTTTAAGCGTTCCTCATCGAATTCCACTGGAGGTGTCGAAAATGCTCACTTTCGTCTACTTGATATTCCATTTTGAAGGCTTGTAATCAAATAAAATAATATATGTAACGTAAAAGCAAACACAATATCTTGTAGAGCAGACTTTTTTTTTCAAATGACGTATAACCTTTACCATTTTGTTTTACTTTTGGTGCTCATTTTTAAATTTGAAAAATAAAACGGACACGACTTATGTTAACACCCAATACATGTAACAAAAATTTATGTTTATTTAATCAAAACAAAAATGAGTTTATTTATTTTCGTAAAATAAAAACGATATAACAGTAAAATAACCGCAAATATCAACATGTTACTTGTATGATTTGATTACAAATAAAAGTAGTTTTATTTTTAAAAGAATATTAGGACAAATCCTATTTTAGTAAGCTGGCTAGACATCAAACATTATTTAATGCTTTGCCAGCTTACTAAATATTGTAAATAATATTTTTTACTGCCTTGATTTCATTGATTGTCAAACAATGTATTGTAGTTCATTAAAGCGTGTTGTTATCCAAATTTACGTTTTATTTGGAAAATTTCATGAAGTTTTAGGATCGAGTTCAGCAATTATTTGAAATGCAAAAATCATAAGCTGAAGAAGAACACAGTTATTTTTGACGATAAGCCCTCGTTATCTAGCTTGACTGAAAAATTCGGGGGTTGAAGATGTTTTTTCGTGTATTGTAGTTTATTATAGGCAAGCTTTTACACACCGTGAAGCAAAACGTCTTTGCAGATCAAACCCAAAATTCCAATGAGTAGATAAAGAAAAGTTCGTCGATAAAATGAGTAGGTAAAAAAAAGATGATCGGAGAAGTGTGTTCTACTGTATAAATTACTTTTGTTTTAGTATTTAAAAAGCGACAACAATTTTTCGTTTTGTTTCTTTCAATATTAAAGCATTGATTTCTTAAAAGTTTTAAGTATAGCGGCTAAAAATAGGACATTCAAAAACTATATAAAGGTTTGAAATTGTGTCCAGATAAATCCGATTTGGGTAGAAAACAAGCCTTTTTTTATATTTATGAAAATACAATTTGTACGTTTTGTTTACGCTCCCCGGTAGTCTTGTTTACGCTCCCCTGAAGATGAGGTGAAAGCCTTGAAACCGGTAGGGTTATACCGTCATAAAAAAGTGGAATAAACAGTGTTTGTTAAAAATAAATTACAATTGGTACGTTATTTATAATTATTTTAGAGCAAAATTTTAGTTATTTAAATTGTTATTATCTACATTATTACAACTTGAAGTTATAATAGCAATATGACAACCCCATAAAGTCAGCCAAAAAGATCTTAAATAAGTTTTCTTGTAAAACTAGTCTAGAACTCATTTTTGAATAATGGGTTCCAGCGTGAAAGAACTTACAGCTGTCGATTTGGAAGACAGGAGGCTTACCGAATATACTGCGGAAGTCATTTTATGTAACGCTTCTTTAGAGCTTCCACTATAAACATTTAAGTTTCATATATTTTTTATTTAAAATATATTTTGTTTACAATATGGTGTCGACTGGTTCATTATCTTTTAATAAAATAAATAACACACTATTTTTATTTGTATACGCCAATGTTTTATTGAGCACATAACCTGTTTCAAAAACTTTTGTATTGTTCATGAAGAGAATAAGAACTAAATTACATGTTTAAAATATATTTGTTAGTGGTCACTAGTAAAGAAAAAGAGAAGTAAGAAGCTAGTAAAGAAAATAAAGATGAAGGTGTATTCAAGAAGTTAATGTTTGAATTGGAAACAGGTGAATGGAGAGGATTATTTAAACTTACCTGATTATATCTCGGGACATTTTTTTTATCATGCTATAATATTTTTTAAGTTATCCAGCTATAATCCTTCCTAGTTTTTTTTTTACTTCAATTAAGTGTGTTAGGCTAAGACCACACCAAAGTGATTTGCTAGGTGCTACGTGACTAATAGACTAGGTGACTTCATGCTTGGCCACACCAATGTGCTTCGCACAAATTCATTTGACATTTGGGAGCGGTTGAGTCAACAAACTATGCCACTCTCAAAACTAACCAATTTCATTACAACTTACTTTATTTATTTCCTTCCTGTGCAACTTCATTCCAAAGTGATTTTATTCTCTCTCCGTGGTTGCAGTCCTAAGACTGGTTTGCAGCAATTTCAACTCTTCTCCTCCATTCCCCCCTGTCCTGTGCGGCTCTTTTTAAATCTGTATATGTTGAGCAGCGCACGTCCACCAACAGGTCCTCCAGGTACTCTCGGCGTGGGCGTCCCCTAGAGTTTGTCCCCTCGGTCATACCCTCCATTATGGCATGCAAGAAGCCCTCTTGTCGTATTATATGACCGATCCATCTTGCACGCCTTTCGGACAGGATCCTGAGCAGGTGCCTTCCTCCTTCGATTCGTTGGAGAACCTCTTCATTTGTGATGCGGTCTCTCCAGGAAATTCCTAATAGTCTTCTATAGGATCACATCTCAAAAGCCTCTAGTCTTCGTTTATCTCTTTCGGATAGGCACCATGTCTCGCAGCCGTACATCAAGATACTCCATGCATACATGATTTTATTACAGGTAAATATTTGTATAATTTGCTCGATGGGTTCCACAAAGGCCCACTTTTATACATAGCTGTTATTAAAACTTCCGCCATCTTGTAAAATCACTTGGTGACACAATAAAATTAAGCAACACGTCTGTTCGCTAGGAGACTCACTAGGTGACTAATCGTCATGTAGCGTGGCGCGAAGTGTGCAGTGTGGCCATTGCGATAGTATGCGGTGCGTTTGTTTGTTAGGATAAGCCGCCTAACTCGCAGCGTAGCTATAAGCACCAAGCGAGGCTCCTACCTGTGTGGCCAAGGCCTTAGCGAATTCGGAATAATATTTATAACAGTACATAAAACAATGGTAAATAGGAAGAAAATAAAATGTTATTTATTTTGTGATTTGTTTAATGAAACATTGTTTATTCTACTTTTTATAAACTTGAAACTTGTAGCGTTATATCGTTATATAAAGTGCAATAAATAATGTTTGACTAAACAAATTGCAATGTTCTTAAGCTTCCACAGTGTTCTTAAGCTTCCACAGTTCCACAAACTAAACAAATTGCAACTATAAATAAGTATGTTATTTATTTATGAAACTAAAAAATCAATACATGTTGTTTATAGTTAAGGCATTAACATTGTGGAGGTTTAAAGACATTGTAATTTAGTTTTATCAAACACTGTTTATGTGCTGACTGTGATCATTTCTATATAGGAAAGACAGGAAGATCTTTTGAAAAGAGATTTCGTGAACACAAATCCGCCTTTATAAATCCTCTAATTTATTCTAAAATGGCTAATCATTGTCACCGCGAGAATCATACTTTTTCTATCGATGATGCCAAATTCTTACATATCAGTGGTAACGGAAATAAATTGGACAGATTAGAGGCCTTAGAAATTTCTAAATCAGTACATCGATCGGAACATCTGTTGAACAGTTATTTACCCAAAATCTCTCCGCTCTTGGCCGAAATTGTCAAATGCCTTTCTTCCCTCCTCCCCCTCCCAGCCCCCAGCCGTTGAAACGTGTATATCGGTGCCAGTTCGAACAGCATTTAGTCTTGTTTGCGCTCCCCTGAAGATGAGGTGAAAGCCTTGAAACCGGTAGAGTTATACCGTCATAAAAAAGTGGAATAAACAGTGTTTGATAAAAATAAATTACAAAATCAATACATTTTTTAGTTACGGCCCTGGTGAAATGTTGAAATATACAAGAGGATTTAAGACGAAAAAAATCATTGATGTTGATCAGAAAGGTCTGTTGCTTATGTTTTTTGGAACTATCTGTTTGAAAAACTTTCCAAATAGGTTTTAATAATACAGAGGCCCAAAGTCATCAAAGAGCGAACACGATTCAGGATCACACTTATCTCCACGTCAGCACTTCTCAAATTGGCTTGCGTAAGATCCCTTTTGCCGAGGGGGAAATTATTCTCAAGGGTCACTTGGAGGCATTTATCTGATCCCATCAAATGAGGTATTAACTCACGTTTTCTTTTTTTTTCTGCATTCTAAGATAGAAACAAATCGGTTTGATTTTTTTAGGTCAAGGTATTAAATAAAATATTACAAAACTTTGTTAAGATTTTTTATATTTATATATAAACTATTTGTAATATTTTTGTCAGTTTGGGAAACCGGAAAAAAATGAGGCACTACCAGATAAATCAAATCCTGAAAGAAATTAAAATACATTGTAATTGTTAATTGTGTATGACGAGGTATAAAAACGTGACAATAGATTAATATTTATGCTAATGTAAAATATAATGATGATCAGTTATCTTTGCTTACTTGCTGATAAGGATACACGTAAATGTTGTAACGATGTTTCACAAAGATACTTGGCAAATATGATTTAGTTTTGACTTAAGTTAAATGAAATAATGACACACGTGACATTCAAAATTTCCTATTTTTATTTAAAAAATTATGTAAAATTTGATGTAAATATATTTTGTTATCATTTTGTTTAATTAATGCTCACTAAACAAATTGACTGCGTAGTAACGCTCTAGACTTCTATACGGAAGACCGCTGGTTTGAACCTCGCATTGTGTTACTTCCCTCAAATAACACGTTTCCCCCTAGTACTCAGCGTCTTTCCAATCATCACTTTTCAGCGTCTTTCCAATCATGGATTAGCGCAATGCTCAAACGGAGATTGTCTTTTGGCCTTTCCAGTTCACCGCTCCTCTTTTTTTACGTCGTCCTTTACTGTCCATGCAGTACGATTCTGGAATCAGTTACAAACCAATATAAGACTCACTCCGTTCTTGGCATGCTTTCAGAAGCGACTGAAAAAGCTCTCAAATTCTAGTCAGTAAAATAACGTATCTCATTCCTGATTTTTCTTTTCCTTTCCTCTCCACCATCCCTTCCTTTATTTTTGATTGATGGTATCTCACTTTATATGAAAAATAATGTTCGGGTGATTGCCCGTCTTTGTGGGATCCGTGGGTATATGCTCACGTATGTGTTTATAGATTTCTCACGCACTTAAAAATGAAAAAGATGAAGAAAAAATGCTCCACTAGCACAATTTGACTTTCCAACCGAATTGACAATGGAATGGGGAAGAAATCTTCGATTACGAGGCGCAGCAACGACAATAGGTTAGTTGTCTTGCAACCCGTTAGTACCCATTTTTTAATTAAAAAAATATTTACATCTTTATTTTACCTTCACATCTTTGTGGTAAGTAAGTTACAGTTTTGTTATATTTGTTGTAAATTTTATATATATTTTCTAAAAAATAAAATCATCAAAGAAATTTGTCAAACGTACGTATTTCTTATTGAGTAAAAATACACTTGCTTACACTACTTGCCTTTTCATCAATAACATGTTTTTTTTGTGTTGTTACATGTTTTACGATTGAGAAGTTCTTGCCAATCCTACCTCATTTCTTTCAGACATTTCATGAAATAAATTCAAGAGTAGTTCAATCAGAAAGTAAACAGCCTGGAAGGCTGTCTCTTTTCTTGTACGAATATGAGGTCTCATAGAGCCTTCGGTGTTTATTGAATTCCGAATTTCTATTTAACAAAAAGGTAGTAATACTTTTTACGGAAAGCTTCGAAACGCTTTTTCTCTAACACGAGTTTATTTTTTGTACACATTGAAAGCGTTTATTTTCTAATATCTCAATTTTATACAAGTTGAAATTTTTATTGCGAACTATTTTTTTAACCTTTCACTTTTCCTTGAAATCCAATCGAATAAAACTGGTTTCAAAGCAAGATATTTGTATTACATACATGCCTCTCGGCATTTATGGTTATTTTACAAGCTTTTGGTTGTTTAAAATATATTTTTGTGATTAAATTAGTATAAACTTTTTTTAACTTTTATGTTATTAAAATATTTTTTTATTTATCCAAAGAAGGGTGGATCGATAAAATGTTTAAAAAATTTATAATATTCTTATCGTATCAATGCCTGTATATTATTTCCATCCCGAATCGTACCATCTGGACAGTACTGGGTATTCCACGAATCAAGTCCTTTCGGTGTAAGACACCGAACTCCCAACCACTGCATCAAGTGTTCCGTGAACTTCTCTTCACCGCAAATACAGTTACCATTGATTATATCAATACCTTTCAGGTCCTCTCGGCCAGTTACAGAGCCATATGGTAATGTTTCTATAGGCAAAATTGCCCACTAAGACCTGATGTTCCTACCCACTCATTTGCCCTAGCAAAAGCAGGTACAGTTCCCGGCGATAAATAATACACATCGGGCTTAAGAAAGAGACTGTCGGCCATAATCGGCAAGCTTTGGCTTTGTAGAGCGTCGTCTCGTCTCTGACAAATCGCGATGGAACACGTGTATGGATGACAGTGACGACACTCTACAAAGTCGAAGTTAGCCGATTATGGCCGACAGTCTCTTTCTTAAGCCCGACGTGTATTACTTACCGCCGGGTACTGTACTCTACGTAAAACAAGTAAACACGCCCCTTTTATCAATTTATTTCTTAAAGGACGCATGTCCTTTATCAATTTATTTTATAAAGAACGTGTGTCCCTTTATATCGATCAATTTCTTAAAGAACACATGCCCCTTAGTATCAATATATTTCTAAAAGAATTATTGTCCCTTTAAATCAATTAATTTATCAAAGAACGCATGTCTCCTTTTATCAATTTATATCTTAAAGAACGAAGTGAGAAATTGTGCCACTTACTTTGTGGATGGACAAAAATAAAATATTTGAATACTCACATTAGTAAAGAAAATCTGAAAATTAAATGAATATTTCAATGTATTTTAAAATCCCATAAAACAGCTACCACATTCTTAGTAACAAAGGGTTGCTTTATTTATACTATACAAAAAGACCAATACAAATATATATTTATTGAAAAATTATGAGACACACTTGATCAATTATTGGTTTATTTAAATCAAATTGTAAATAGCAATTACATGTATAATATAAATTTGACCTAACTGTAGTTGTTTCAAAGGCTTCTTTGTCCTATTGAAACTGTTACAGGATTTTATAATTTAATAAAAACATACACGTGTGAAATGCTTATAACTTTGCGAATAATAAGACTACATATATTAAGTCATTAGATACGAAATTTTATGGGCTTCTAAATTACTTAATTTCCCTTGAAATATAAAAATATTGTTTACAGATTATTCTTACTAAAAAAAAATATTCATCTTATATATATATCTGTTTTTTACTTGAACTTTGTGGAACTTTAAATTACAATATTTAATTTTAAATTACTTAGTTACTCCACTAATCAAATCACATTAATTCCCTCGACATAGAACTACCTCCATGGCCTAGGTGGTAAGACGTCTGTCTTCCGAACCCGGAGGTAGTGGGTTTAATCGGATTCGATTAGTGTGTTAAAAAGGATTCATGTCTGGTTGAAGGCCACTTTAACATCTTTTTGGTTGATTGGAAAAGATTACCACATGGCAATAAGCCCACCAGGCTGTACTATAATATACAAATAAGCGTAAAGCAAAACAAAATACACAGTTCTACCTCCTTCATCGAGGTTCTCGTCAGGTGGACTGATCCCGGTTTATTACGATAGCAATGCTTAGGTCAAACTGATGTCATATTTCTTCAAGAGTGTTGGTAGACCGCACCCAAAGCAACGAACATGAAAAGGTGTGAAACCATTTATATTCTTTAGTTATTCATAAATTTTCGATTTTATTTCTTTGTTGAAAAGTTTGTTTAATTTCATAAATAATAATGAAAAATGTTACTTATTACTCTATGAAGGTAATTTAAGAGTTTGAAATAGAAATAACATGAAATAAATGGAATGAAAACGTTACTTGAGATAAAACATTCTCACTGGAAAATAAAGCATGCTGTAGAAATAATCAAATATTCAGAAGTAAATTGAAGCATCCTCGAGGACGGAACCTGTTAAGCATGGTAACCGTGCTGTGCTCTATAGGAAATACGAGTAAATTGAAAGCTGCAACGTTATTCGCATCAGAAATTGCAAGGTAATTTTTTTTCTTTTTCAAAGGTGTTTCGAGTCATTTTACTGCATCATTTTTAAAAGAAACTTCGTCTAAAGCTGTTTGGCGTTATTCAAATCAACATTTTATTTTACTTTCTGACATTACTTGAAATAGGAAGCATTAAAAAATATTGAAGAGATATTGTCTTTTAAAGCAACAAGTGATATTTTAATGCAAAAGTCTTTATTTAAGTTTTTATTTAGTTCAGAAATCTATAACACAAACATTAGCCAAGGGCTATATCTGTATTAATATTTATATCTTAAAAACTAATCTAATTAAATATCATAAACCATAAACAAACATAATTTTTATTTCCTACGCATCATTTAATTTAAAATAGTTTTAATATTTAATTTCTTAGAAAAAATTATCACCTGCATACTATTTTTTTTTAATTTTATTTTTAGTTTTATCCATTTTGCACGGATTTCTCCTGTTACACAAAGAGGGTCTGCTTCTAGCGTTAGCTTATTCGTTAGGAATAATATCAGCCAGGATTCTTCTCATACTGCTAGGCGGTACCGAGAATATAACAACAGTGTCATTCAGTTGGTTCAATATCTCTATACCACGCGTGACTGAGTGTTTAGCCATGATATTCGTCCTGTAAGTTGGTATGTAGAACTACTTATATCTAGATAACAATTCTTACAACTAATAATTATAAATCTAATTATTAAGGACGTATATGTTCACTAGTTCCGGCTACTTGCATTTCATCACATTCACTCAGAACTTGCTAACCCTGTAGATGAACAAGTTAGGTAACAGATGATACTTTAGAAGCCTGTGCTCGTAGGCTCCCAGGGCAGCGATTAGAGGATTATTGTAGGTCTGTCGGTTTGTATATAACTTCACGGTCTAAGCGAGGATGTGGTGATGGGGGGTTTATTTGCGCTGTTCGACGTGAAGTCGGGAGAGGTTTATTCTGGGATGTTTTGGGATGATAACAGATTTTTAATGCCACCACCCATCTTTTAGAGCTGCAAGATATGTAAGATACCTTATTTAAACATGGTGTCTTAAAGAATAGCAATTAATATGAAATATCCCTAAATATGAATATATATCGTTTTTAGAAGTACCAAATAATATTTTTAAAATCTGTGAAACCTTCTTCACATATTTTGTTTGTTGTGTAGGTATTTGTTAACATCTTAACATTTTATTTTGTTTGTTGTGCATTTGTTAACACTTCAAAATTTTATTTTGTTTGTTGTGTATTTGTTAACATCTTAACATTTTATTTTGATTGTTGTGTATTTGTTAACACCTTAACATTTTATTTTGTTTGTTATGCATTTGTTAACACCTTAACATTTTATTTTGTTTGTTGTGTATTTGTTAACATCTTAACATTTTATTTTGTTTTTGTGTATTTGTTGACACCTTAACATTTTATTTTGTTTGTTGTGTATTTGTTAACACCTTAACATTTTATTTTGTTTTTGTGTATTTGTTAACATTTTATTTTGTTTGTCGTGTATTTGTTAACACCTTAACATTTTATTTTGTTTGTTGTGTATTTGTTAACACCTTAACATTTTATTTTGTTTGTTGTGTATTCGTTAACACCTTCACATTTTATTTTGTTTGTTGTGTATTTATTAACACCTTAATATTTCATTATGTTTGTTGTGTATTTGTTAACATCTTAACATTTTATTTTGTTCGTTGTGTATTTGTTAATATCATAACATTTTATTTAGTTTGTTGTGTATTTGTGAACATTTTATTTTGTTTGTCGTGTATTTGTGTATTAGTTAACACCTTAACATTTTATTATGTTTGTTGTGTATTTGTTAAAATCTTAATATTTTACTTTGAAGAAACTCGATAACCGTGCGGTAGTCAGCTTTAAACATTTCAGAATATGACACAAACCACACGTTTTCTTTCGACTCTAGTTAATATACTTTTGAAGAGTAGATGTATTAAATTTTAAACTCATCGACTAAACATGCGATAGGCTTAAATTTTGGATATAAGTGATAAAATAGCCTGAATGTGCCATGTTTTGTAGCCAACTTAAAAACGTTTTTTTTAAGTTTGCCACAAAACATGAATAAGTCTACTTACCCAAGCTTAACGAAGACTAATTTTCAGTTTATTTTTTAAACCTCAGCAATGGTTCTAAACATATTACAAATAATTCATATAATTCAAGTAAAAATAAACTAAATTAATATATGGGCTAATATTGTAAACTTAATTTATCTCTAATTGAAAATATGTTTTTTTATTTATGAGAAATGTTCTCAGAAAAACAAACGAGTAGCTTAAAAAAAACAACTATGAAGACATTGTAATTTGTTTTATCAAACAACTGTAAAGAATAACGATACCAAGATCTTGTAAAAAAAAAAGCATTTTTCCATCATACATTTGGGGTTTTTTTCTTCTATAAAAAACACAAAATCGGTGGAAGTATTTAAAAAAGGTTTTGATTTATGTTTCTTCTGTCAATATTAATTTTCTGATTCAAACTTATTTAAGTGGTAATTGAGAAATACATATTTTCAGGTATTCATAATAATGATATTACTCAGTTCAAAGAATACCGGAATAATTATTTCTGTAAACAAACTGGTTTTATACAAATCAGCATTAAAATGATATTTTATAAAACTTTAACTCTAATTTAGGAGTACATGACAGCGCGGTAACGAGCAGGACTCCCATGCAGAATTTCGCTGGTTCCAGTCCTTTGCTCTGTCACTTCCCTCGAATGGCACAGACATTTTTTCCATCTAGCGTTCGGGGATATAAGGATATGGGGATATAAGGATAAGGATATATTCAGGGATATAAGGATACTTATAATTTCGGTCATTTATGTTCCTTTTAAATATTGCAATGATTAATGGTGTCAGGACTGTATTTGATAAATTGCATAGTTCACATCCCCGATATTAAATTCCCGACATATCATGCCTTATGAAACACGTGTCTCGGCTGGTAACTGGAAACAAAATATTTTAGTATATTTTTAATACTGTCGCTAAGATCAGTCGCTAAGTCAATAAAAAAAAGGGTCTCTTAGGTGGTCACCGCCTCGGAGTACAAGACCATATCCCTAATTGTAAAGAATTCCATGGTCATTGTTTGTTTAAAAATAAAAAGGGTCTATAATAAAATCTACTTCGTAGTTATTTTCTATTGTAAAGATGGAATATTGTAAGGCCAGCGGTAAACGGCTAAGGAACAAGACCTACGGTCCTTCTTGTGAGAAGACAAAAGCAAGGTATCATAAAAATCCATTGCTCAAGATAAAGCAATAAAGACTGTCTAGACTACGACCCTTTTTATAAACGAAATACCGATGTCAATTGTCCTTCAAATAATCTCGGGTCTACCAGGCGGCTATAGTATTTTTTTAAGTGACAAGGAAATCATGTAGCATCTCTTTCTCGAGAGCTGGCTATAAAAGAGCAGAAATTTTACGAGCAGCCCCTCTTTGCGACCAGACACGAGGCTGTTAAGACGTCTCTCCAGAACACGGTGTGCACGGAAGACTGCCAGACTCGTTCCTCAGCTATCACAGAACTTCAGAACGCCATCTGCAAATTATCGGTGAATATCATTCCTTTTATTTTAATGCTGGATTCCGTCCGCACGTATAACCATCGCTAAACTTAAATTCAAATTGTTATTGAAATCCCCCTTGCTAATCGTTTTTACAACACAGTCTTCGTAGCCAACTTTTTATATATTTTTTTTCTTTTTTATCCATAATATAATAAACTGTTTCATTTAAAATTATACTTTGTTTAATTGTGTCGCCTTGCCCCGCTGAGAGTTGAGAAAGAGTTATTCAGAGTAAAGGGAACCCAACAAACCCCTGAGATCTAAAAAGTACTTGCCTCTTTAAGAAGCCAGCGGAGCTGAACGGGAGTGTCACACCTCGTATGATGGTAATGTGTTATAACTGATTTATGTATTGAAATGTGCACATCTTATTATTGTTTCTAATATAGGAATTAGGCTTGACAATTCGTATGGTACTCTTCAGCACAATTGTATTAGCAATACGGTGATAGTACAAACCGTGACAGGGTGGCATGTGTTCCACTGCATTAATTACTTCTTCGGACTTAGAGTCACTGATGTAGGCACGGATCTTTCAGTTCGTCATGGTAATTATTGGTCACTAGTTGCAACCCGTGAAATATTCACGGAAGTAAAACAAATTATACATTTTTGAAATACCGAATGGAGCAAGGTCAGCTTAAAGTTTTTTGGGTTCATTAATGTTTCAAGTTTAAAATAAAAAAGTTACATCTTGATTGATGAATTATTTAATTCTCAAAAATCTCTATACACGATGGTATGTGTATAAACATTACTGTTGTTCAATTTAAATCGTTGATAAAGTTTTCCTTGAAGACTTGTTTCAGATATATTGACTGTAATGTTTTCGCGTTTCTGACATCTTGAAAAAGGCACATATAATTGTCTGCATTCAAGAAAAGAGCATAAGATAAATAAACACAAGTAATTTAAGGTTCAATACAATAGGAAATAAATGAATTATTTAATGTATTACATTTCAAAATAAATTGGCATCGTCTCCTTTTACACCGGTTTGTTCAGTATAAATTCAATCTGTTTCGAAGTAGTAAACACAAGTAATGATAAGGTTCAATATAATAGGAATTAAATTAATTATTTAATGAATTACAATTCAAAATAAATTGTGTGAGGACTATATTTGATAAATTGCATAGTTCACGTCCTCGATATTGTAAATTCCTGACATATCATGTTTTATGAATGAAACACGTGGTCTCGATCGATGACTGACCATGCGCTTGCTTTGAAAAAAAAAGATCAAAATATCATAAAATACTGGAATATTCTAGAATACTCCTAGGTGGTCACCGCTTCGGGGTCCAAAACCCTGTCCCGAATTGTAAAGAATTCCATTGTCATTTTTTGTTTAAATAAAAGGATTCGATAATAAAATCTGCTTTGTGTCGAGACACCGCTTGCTGTCTGTGACAGCCAGGTATATTTCCTAGAAACATCTTTTCAATAACGACATGGTTCCACGTCTGTACATTCGGGCGGCGCTCGTATTGATAAGGGAGACAGAAATAATTGTCCTCTCTTTCTCGCGATTTGCTTTAAAAGGGGAGGCATACGCGCGCAGCTTCCTCTTCCATTCGAGACGCGGTGCGGTACGGACGCTGGTTCAACGCTGTTCACACGGATTACTGCCAGACTTATTCGCTGATTTTCTCTGCCGTATCACAGACGCTTCAAGACGACATCTTCAATTTTGGGTGAATATTATTTCCTTGTATTTAATGCTGGATTTCGTGACAGGACTTTGTGCCCTGGCTTTACTTAAATTCAAATTTGCTATTGTAAACCCCCTTGTTAGAATTCACAACACAATCTACGAGCCATTGATTCGGGAACCGAACTTAAAACTTTTTTTTCTTGACATACGTTCAAGTTTTTTTTATTAATCCATTTATATAATAAACTGTTTTGTTTATAAAATTATATCTCGTTTAATTGTGCCCCTTGTCCCGCTAAGAATTGAGAGAGAGTTACTCAGAGTACCAATAACCCAAAGAACTCCTGAGATCAAAGAGGATTTGTTCCTTTTCACCCGGCTGAGCAGAGCAGGCGTCACACCTGGTAAGATTGGAATTTGGTAAACTTGATTTACGTAATCAAATGTGTACATTATATTATTCTAAAAACTAGGAAAAGGTGTGACAATTGCCATCGTCCCCTTTTACACCGGTTCGGTCAGTATAATTTCAATCTGTTTCAAAGTATTCCTCTCTCGCTCTCTTGTATGCAAAATTCAATTCTCATATTCTTTCTTTGACGACAACCGTACGGGTTTTGGCCTATTTATATTATGATACAACTTCTCTAAAAGAGGCAATAAAATTTGCATAAATCTAACACACGTTAGTATTGTTATCTAACGAACCATTATTTGCTAACAACATCAGGAATTGAACCCAATACCCTAGAACTGGAGTTCAACCGTCTTCTTAAACACATGCAGATGCGCAGAAATATTTTATCATATGGCCACAGTCACCATTTTCATATTCTTACACTCATCTTGTAGGTATTTATTGATTTTATTTTATTTTAACGGTCGAATGACTTTTTCGATGCAAATATTATATTTAAAATCAACAACAAATAAAAATTAAACATTCACATCTTAACAGTATTCTACAATAGAAAAAAAAAACTAGTCGAACAATATAACAAAGCAAACATATATGTACAATTCAATCAATTCATCCCGGCAGTTAAAACAACTTCCTTGTTTTACTTCTGTAAGAAGTCAAAGTCATATATAAATCCACGAAATTACGTAATTGATTTTGTAATATTTTTTAATGTCAATAACAGCGAGTTAGAATCCTGAGTTAGAGCGCCCTTTAGGAGAATCTGTTCTCAAAAAGGCGCTATATAAATAGTCATTTATTTATTTTTCTCATCTAACATAGGCCGTAGAGGTAATATTATATAATAGGTGAGTCAAAAAGTTTTGAAAGCGATATCTATGGAGCAGTAGAAAAACCAAAATTTCTTTCATTTTAATATTTCATCTTTCATAAGAACGTGCTCAAAATTTCATTTTGATCTCTCAAATCATTCTTTGTTTACAAGCCATTTGAAGTTGACGTGTCAGTGTATTTTCTAACAATGGAAAAATCCGAATATCGTGCAGTGATTAAATTCTTTGTTTTGGAAGGTTTATCGGCTACTGAGATCCATGCAAAGATGGTGAAAGTATTAAAGGAGTCTTCTCCTTCATTTCCAACCGTTCACCGATGGGTTTTGGAGTTTAAGCGTGGCCGTACAAGCGTTGAAGACGATCCACGCTCAGGACGTCCAAAAAGTGCATCAACACCAGAAATCATAGCGAAAATACAGGATATGGTTTTGGAAGATCATCGATCGACTGTGGATGTGATAGCTGACACTATAGGCATCTTACATGGAACAACATGGCATATTTTGGCTGAAGTTTTGGGTTTCAAAAAACTGTGTGCACAATGGGTGCCGCATTTGCTGAATGTATGCTTTAAAATGCTCCATTTTTTTAATACTATACAAAATTGGGTAAAAATAACGAAAATCTCACACTCGCAACAACTTTTGATGACTACTACGTTTTATTTGAATTTCCCCTTTTTTCTTTCTTTCCTTCAAAGAGAGAAAAAAAAACCCGTTGCAATATTTTTAACGTTCCTTCTCGAATGTCAAAAGATATCATAATACGAGTTCGTGCCTGCCAGCAGAGACCTTATTCCGCTATTTGTGAGGGCAGATGTGCGCTATGTGTGAGGAAAATTGCCAAAACTGGCAAACTTGATAAAAACTATTTCTCGTCACGTTCCGTGTTTTAGCTTTTCCCGTGATAAAAGCTAAGTAGTTGACGTTTATTTTTTTACCACTCGATAAGACATATTTTAAATTAAAAATGTTTCTTTGAAACTGTTTTGCACTAGAAAACTTCTTTGGGCATAAAATCTGGATTTTTTTTAAATATTTTTTTTTATATACGTTTTGTATGCCATTTTAAATAATGTTGAAGATTTCTTATATACTGAATTATAGGTACTTTCAAATCAACTACAAATAGAAATTATCAAGATGATCACCATAAATTGAATATTATTTGCTTTCTAGAAATTTAGTAAAAAAAAAATTGAAAAATATGAAACAAAATATATATTTAATCAATGACTTCAAATTCAAATTGAAATGAAAAAAAACATTACATAGACTTTCAAAGCGTTATATTATTTTCCTGCCTTTGTTTTTTGATCAATTTATTTATTATTATTATTATTACACATGACAAGAAATATATATTATTTGCGAAAAACCAAAAGGCAATTTAATTTGGACATACAATTTTAATGGATCTGGGTTTGTTGCCTTTCATTTGTCGTATCCCCAGTAAACTACGAGTAGGCTTTTGCATGTATCTTACTGAGGATAAACACAATGAATTGATTTCGGAACATAACATGTGTTATCAACGTGGTTATGCGTGTCTTTTCCCTAACAAACACAGAAGCTGAGTGAAATATGGTATAATATATTCTCCAGACTTTTTCTCCAGCTACATGTTAATGTGTAATGACTGTTTCTTGATTTGTTCTAAATGTGTTTGCCATTTTTATTACTTGACAAGACATGGCAGGTTTATGTATACATGCAGTATACATTAAGATTGAGAAAAAAATGCATCAGTATTATTACTGATACAAACATATAATAAAAAAATTATTAATAAATATAAGTTTATTGAAAGCAACATAGTATGTGCACAATACATTTAAATACACTTCACGAACATATAAATGACAGAGAATAGATTAAAGACAGAAGCTATCAAAAGGTCTGGGCTCATCTAATAACACCCCCCCCCTCGGCCAAGATACACCCCACCAATATAGGGTGAGCCCAGCCACGGGGACACCAGATGTTTATAAGCCCACACCCTTGCACATGTAGAATAAGAAGAATGAACAAATCCACAAATACCGCCTCAGATCAATTCAAACAAACAAATAAAGGTTCCTTGACAGCAACACAATGTGTACATATATATAGTAAATTTCTTCCGAGTATCGCACATACATCTCAAAATAAACTGCAGAAAATACATTTAAGAGAGAATACATTAAAAGGTCCGGGCTCATCCTATAAACATTGCCCGGTCGAGATACATCTCACTAATATAGGGCGAGCCCGACCGCAAGGACATCGGAGGGCTTTCAGCCCACACCTCGTATATCTAGATTAAAAAAAAAAACAAAATGTATGGCAGAAAACAAAATAAAAAGTAAACCCACTTATACCACCGCAGGTTAACTGTCAGCAAGAACGAAAAAAAAGAAAAGCCTTAAAGGAGTCCAAATTTTATAAAAGTAAAATGACAAATGGGAAATGATGTTCACACATAAAATACTATACAAGGTATAAGAGTTTTTCATTAATTCATATCAGGATATAAGAGTTTTTTTTTAATTCATATGGTGACATTCAATAAATATAATTGATGATTTAAAAACACTGAATATTGTGGTTGGAAGACAACATTGTATTCAGTCTCATTACAGGTTAAGACTTATTTGAATATAATCGTTGCTCGTGGTTCATTATCGCACGTGTTGATACCAATAACCCCCACAATAAAAGGTAGCAACACTCGCATACATCTAGCATGGGTATGTTTTAATTATAAACTAACTCTCTTACCCGATTCGATCCCTTTGTATATTGATTACGATTGGAAATTGAAACCAAAACCCTCGAGTAAAAAACAAACATCCCACCAACTGGGGCAAAAGGCTGTCAAAAAGTCTGCATCAATGTTCTTCTGATGCGAATCTTCATCTGACACAACACTAATTGACAATTTGTTGAGATGATTAACACCTTCTTTTTTTACATTATTCTCATTATTTCTTAAACAAACTTGTGAAAAATATCAAAAGAATATTACTTTCTCATAAATAAAAATATTTGAACACATAAAATTATATAATTAAACTAAAAGCTTATATGGTAAAAAAAACTTAACTATTTAAAAAGTTCAATTGGCATGAAATTTCTTTTCGATATTACGAGAGCTCTTCACTATATAATTTGTTATCGAGATTTACTTCCTATTGAGAAGATTTACATTTCCATTTAATGTTTAATACTTCTAAGAGAGACATGGGTACCTGGAATTATGATATTAAATATGTAAATACTTCACAAAAGGTTTTGAATATATTCGATGAAATCAAATAAATACAAATTCGGAGATATTTGGAAAATTTAAACTTTTAATTTGATTCGATAATATTTGATATTTCGTCGATACCATTAAAATTATAATTTATCTTTTACAGATATGTTTAAAAATTTCATGTTGATGTTAGTCGAGTCTGAATTAAGGAAGTGGTTTTTTTTTTGTTAAAATGCTTCTTAATTCTCGTTTTCATCTAAAGTGCTTCTTAATTCTCTATTCCATCTTAAATGCTTCTTAATTCTCTATTCCATCTTAAATGCTTCTTAATTATCTATTTTATCTAAAATGCTTCTTAATTCTCCATTCCATCTTAAATGCTTCTTAATTCTCTATTTCATATTTTTTTCAACTTCTTTATCATATGCAGCTACAGAATTCTGCATATTTTGAATTTTTCATTTATGTTAGCGTAGAATTGTGCAACCAATTCATGAAAAGATAAGGAATGAGGACGTTTAGAAATAATGTGAATTGATAAAATAGTGAAATGCGTCGTAGATGAACATCAATAAAAGTGTCGTTGGATATAAATATATATTTTTGTAAAAAAAATCATAGAGGCTGAATGTGGAAACGTACACATGTGGAAGAAGCAAAATATGTATGTCGAGATATAAAAGTCCGATACTCTGTCCTCTCTGCGTACACACAGTACGAAAATAGCGTGATGGTTTGTATGTACCTATGGATATAATAGAAGAAACAGTGTGTAATGGAAAAAAAATATATAAAAAAAATGATTAAAGATTCACAAAATATATGTTTCTTTTTTTATTTATTAAAGTTAAATATAATAAACATTTACTAAGGGCTAAAATAGATCCTGCCTTATAAAATAGTCCGTCTGGTACCAATACTCACACGCTATACATATGTGAATATTATAGTCCCTTTAAGTACAGAGTAGTGTTTGCCAATAAGTACAATGACGAACCACAAGTTTTATTTGTACTCTGGTGGTACGAAATCCGAAGGCTTAATCAATGAGGCCTAAAACAATGTTGACCCCCGACCATGGAATATATCCGTTTTACCAATTTGAATATGTGGAAAGGTGCCTTACGGATGAATAAATTATTACCATTTTGACCCGTACGATTATATACTCACTGCAAGAAAAAGGTCTTCCCTCTTCTTGCCTTTTCTTCCCGGCCATGTGCGACTATTATCACCGAACTCCGGCAGACCACTAGATATCCTGGCTTTTAAGTGGGTCGTATACTCAATTGTAATATACGCTTGTCCTGTTTACTATTTCAAGTATTTATGCTCATCAATTAATTGGTTCATAGGACTAGAAAGCAATGCTAGTATATGAAGCCGGCTGGGCCATAAAATTCACTCATGGTGGAGAAGGTACATAAAAAATATCTTGCGATATATAAAGACCAAACGTACTCATAGATATGAGGTAATTTGGAATATATTTATGCCTTCGTCCTATTCAGTTTTTTCAGGGCATACATGCGTTTAATTATTTTAGTGAACGAAGAAATATTTGGCTCCTGGTATACGTTGTCAGACTCGTTAGAGGAGTAACAAACTGTCAAAAGTTCAATATATTTAATTTAAACCTATATTGTAAATGAAACAGAAAAATAAATAAGTTTTTTAACATGTTTGGGAATTTTGCCTTAAACCTGTTTTGTTTGTATTGTAAATGAAACAAAAAAACAAATAAGTATATTAACGTGTTTGTGAATTTTGTCTTAAACCTGTATTTTCTGTATTGTAAATGAAACAAAAAAATAGATACGTATTTTAACGTGTTTGTGAATTTTGCCTTAAACCTGTTTTGTCTGTATTGTAAATGAAAGAAAAAAATAAATAAATACAATATATTAACATGTTTGTGAATTTTGCTTTAAACCGGTATTGTCTTTATTGTAAATGAAACAAAAAAATAAATAAATATATTAACGTTTTTGTGATTTTTGCCTTAAACCGGTATTGTATGTATTGTAAATGAAACAAAAAAATAAACAAGTACCTTAATGTGTTTGTGAATTTTGCCTTAAACCTGTATTGTAAATGAAACAAAAAAATAATAAGTATATTAACGTGTTTGTGAATTTTGCCTTAAATCTGTATTGTTTGTACTGTAAATGAAACAAAAAAAAATTAATAAGTATATTAACGTGTTTGTGAATTTTGCCTTAGACATAAATAAAAAATAATTAAATTCCCCGTGTGAGTCTTGTTGGCATACAACATTGTTACCATATTTGTTTAAATAGTTTGAACGTCAAAAACAAGGGAGATAATTTATACGAGAGGCGAGAGAGGCGTACATGAAATAGAATGTGCTTGTTAAAGCACGTATATTTAAATGACATAAATATACATATACACTAGAATGCACGAACATAAGCGTTGTCTATTCAATACATTTTTTAGGGTTTGCATACCATATTACAGAGAAAATCATAATTTCAAAGAAATCAAGATTGTAAAATTAAAATTTTGTATTAGTTACAAAAATTATATCACTCGACAAATTTGGATGTCATAAAAAAAAAAAAAAACGTAAAAAGTTTTAAACATATTTCATCTACATTAATATTGTTCATTTCTAAGACGTGTTTGCATAAAATACTTCAGACACTAGTTTGATATAACCACTGTTCTTATAATAAACCATAGGATCACTTCGCCTTAAGAGAGCCTCATGATAGGGAGGTAGAAATACATGTAGCGAGGATTAATTTAATAAATAGAATAACAAAGGAGTTTTTTTATTAAATATTACATAACATCTTAACTTAGCAATGATATACGCTGAAAAAAGAATTTCTAGAAACATTTCTTATAAATCGCAAAACTTCTGTATAACGGATGTAAAATGTACAATTTAAGACCGTAAGATTTATTCCTCGAAACTGACATTAACAAGAACAGTGTTTAAAAAAATGAAGTGCATAACTTTGCAAGAATCCTCACGCTTTGCTTAATTGGAATTTTATCTTATTTTGTAAAAAGCGGGAGAACACTGTGATACGATTCCTATCTTGGTAAAATTAGACGACATAATTTACAAAAATTTATAATAATTTAACGAGACGCCTCTGTGAATATTCAAGGCTAAAGAATGCTTCGAAATATTTTGTTTTCTTTTTTGAAATTTATTTAGGAATTTGACAAACTTTGTACATAGCCTAAAGGTAACATTTTTGACTTCCACACGAGAGTTTTGAGTTTAAAGCCTAAAGGTAACATTTTTGACTTCCACGCGAGAATCAGTTTCCGACTGTACACAAAAAAGGGTGCGAGTTTAGTCAAAAGAGTTCGTTAGGTAACAAAACTCGCAAATGGTGAGCGGTAGTATTGCTTATGTGTTCAATATTCAACCACGAGTTCCGAGCCTACTCCAGAGGTTCAAAGCCCGAAAACTCGCTTACTAGCCCAAATACAATATGGGCTCTTGGTCATATGGGTCCGAAATACTATTTCGGATATATTGAAACGTTTAATACGAAAAAAATGATGGATTAGATTATAACAAACAGAAAATCTTTTTTTTTAATCCTTAATATAAACCACTGAAGAAAAATGAACCACTATAAGGTCGGAACACGTGGTACGTTGTTGTACGAAGTAATGTGAAGAAGTAACAACACTTGCACACTTCTAAGCCTTTACAAACCCATTTTTTTGGTGCAATCAAGAATCAATCTCAAAACCCCCAGTTTGAAGTCAAGCATCTAATCACCTTAGTCGTCAAGATAAAGGGGGAAAACGTTAAAATTAATTTATTTCCAAACCGGTGTTTGACATTTCAGATATGAGACATACAAAGCGACCCTGAAGAAGATCCCGGCTACCCGGCTCTCCCGTCTGACCGAGGCACTGGCCAACTACGACCCCATCCTTAACGAGTACTTCTTCGACAGGCATCCTGGGGTCTTCGCCCAGGTTCTCAACTACTACAGGTGAGTCCTTGATATTCATTATGAATAATTTTATCTTACACAGAATCATTTCGTTTCAAGAAGTTATTTTTTTATGGTTTTGTGATACATCCTCTTCGATAATTAGATAATACGATGTTAAGGCAGTATGTTCTCAGAGGATGGAAGAGTTACGAAGGATATGGAACAACGTGTATTGATAGGAAATAAAGTCTATGGGACACTTTATTTAATATACTCAAACCGAACAGTATCAAAATCTGTCATATTATTATATATTTTGGTACAAAATTTGATGTTTAGGAGTGAAATTTCAAGAAAAATACTGTACACTCAGAATAATACATGGGGTGCATATGTACGACAGAATAGGGAATGAAATGATTAGGGATGAATGTAAACTTATGGCTGATGTATTGAGTAGGATGAAGAAAAGCACTCTATGATGGTTTGGGCTGTTGGAACGAATGAATGAATAAAGATCTATAAAACAAATATATATTGCTAATATGAGTGGAAAGCGTGTACGAGAAAGGCCAAGGAAAATGTATGATACTCGTATTTTGAAAGAAGGAAATGTAAAAAGTCGGAGGAATCGTAGGAGCTGTATGAGAAGAGTGTAAAAGAGGAGGAAGATGTGTGTCGCGATAGAAAAGTATGGTGCTCTTTCCTCTTTGCCTTCACCCCGACAAAAAGACGGCGTGACAGAATGTTTGTATGAATCCTCAACGATAACTCAATTGACACTCAGAGTTTTAGATCCAGCTTTTCAATAACCACAGTGAGATCATTTACATTTAAATCGTAGAGTGGAAAAAAGCTTTATTTGAAAACTGATCCTTTGTTATGTTTTCCAGGGATGTTTTTAGGTGTTTAAGCACACTGGCCAATTAAAAAGTGTCCCCCTTATGTAAAACTAAACTTGTATCTTTGATGTCGATTTTAATACGAAATAGGAAAGGTATGAACAAATGTATATAATACTTATTATAATTATAGTACTAATCCAAGATTTTATAAACATTACAAATTGATACGTACTTTTACGTTTAGTAGCGTAGACATATTATTTTTCGTTTTTTTTATCACCCACATACTATATACATTCACCCAGTTATACTTCTTTTAAAAATTTAATATCGTTCTTAGTGCTCAGGAATAAGTTTGTACTTTTTTTATCACCCACAGACTATATACATTCACCCAGTTATACTTCTTTTAAAAATTTAATATCGTTCTTAGTGCTCAGGAATAAGTTTGTACTTTTTTTATCACCCACAGACTATATACATTCACCCAGTTATACTTCTTTTAAAAATTTAATATCGTTCTTAGTGCTCAGGAATAAGTTTGTACTTTTTTTATCACCCACAGACTATATACATTCACCCAGTTATACTTCTTTTAAAAATTTAATTTCGTTCTTAGTGCTCAGGAATAAGTTTGTACTTTTTTTATCACCCACAGACTATATACATTCACCCAGTTATACTTCTTTTAAAAATTTAATTTCGTTCTTAGTGCTCAGGAATAAGTTTGTACTTTTTTAATTCGTTAAAAAAATGTACTCTCCAAATTCTTACAAATTGTATTTATTTATTTAAATATTCAAGTAGTTTAACTCTCAAAAAAGTAAACTATCTGAATCAAACGTCTCACTTGGTTCATTGCCTGTTCTGAGGCAGCTGATTTAAACTCGCGAAGTTCACAAAAAAAAAAACAATTCAACAAGTTTGAAATGCAGCCACTCGTGAAATTTGACAACTCTCAGCAAAAACAAATTAAACTGAAACACTCAAATGCTGAGCATAATAAAACCCAATGTGTCGAAAAGTTATGAGAACATAAATGGAGATGTCCTTGCGTCACGGTCCAACAATATTAAATTAACAAATTCACATGTTATAAAAATTTTAAATTATCGTTTCTGCAATTATTTACACATTTCACAGTTATTAACTAAAACATCGAAGAATACCGGCATGTTTTTTTATTTTATTTTATAGAATAGATATGACTGAAATCATAGGTAGCTTTGTATTCCCGAAAACTAGGTGGAAAATAACATTCGAGGGTGCAGAACAGCGCGGAGTTCGAACCGGAAACCTTCCATACGGAAGTCCAGTACATTACCACGCGGCCATGCCCCTTACAAAACATCATAACTATTAGACAATTCTGATAATAAAACAATAAATTCTTCGCAAACACTAATATAGTTTAATTCATTCGTATGACACTACTCAACATATTTTAATCGATGATGCAGAAATGTTAAAGGACCAGGCTGGACCAGACACTTATTTTCGGTCCAGTAGTTGAACTTTTTGGCTAAGAACCAATGTAGTAGATAGCAGATCACAGTTCATCATCGTTCGTGTTGAAAATACTAGCGCATGTTAAAAGGTGACAAACACGCGCGCACGCCTAGCAAGTGCGAATATTGTTAACATACGAACTCAGTAGCCAGACTTTAATGTCATTTTTTTTTTACATGGGTTCCATCGGAAATTGAAACTGGAACCTTTAAGTGGAAGATCAAGGTCTTATAAACTACGTCACGAAGGTTTTCAATACATACGAGTATAAGTCGAATAATTGGTCGATGATAAAGAAGACTATACATTTTTCTCCCTTAGGAACTTTGAAAAACATCGTCTGAAAGCATTATTTTTTTTAATTTCCAATCGAGTACTTGATTCCCATTTTCTTTTTTGTATAATCTTCGATCGAAAACCATTAACCTATTTCTGAACGAGATAGTGAAGTGGATAAGACCTGAAAATCATGAGGAAAGCCGTTAAATATACCCAAATTTTCGGATTAAGTCTGTTATCGAAGTCAATATCTGACTATGTTTGTTTCTACTGATAAATAATTAAATTAAATGTGATATTGATTTAAAATTTTCTTATTTTTATTAACTCTTATTTTTTTCTGTATTTCATCAAAAAACGTTTTAACATACTGACATACCTAAACATACCATCACGCTGTTTCCTTGTTGTAGTATGCAAAAAGAAGAAATCGTCAGGTTTTCACGATACACATTTTTTTCCACTTTGCACGGATTTCTCCTGTTACACAAAGAGGGTCTGCTTCTAGCGTTAGCTTATTCGTTAGGAAGAATATAAGCCAGGATACTTTTCATGCTGCTAGGCGGTACCGAGAATATATCAACTTGTTGTAGTATGCAAAAAGGAAAAATCGTCAGATTTTCTCCATGCACATTTTTTTTTCCACTTTGCACGGATTTCTCCTGTTACACAAAGATGATCTGCTTCTAGCGATAGCTTATTCGTTAGGAAGAATATAAGCCAGGATTATTTTCATGCTGCTAGGCGGTACCGAGAATATATCAACTTGTTGTAGTATGCAAAAAGGAAAAATCGTCAGATTTTCACGATACAAATTTTTTTTCCACTTTGCACGGATTCCTCCTGTTACACAAAGATGGTCTGCTTCTAGCGTTAGCTTATTTGTTAGGAATAAATATCAGCCAGGATTCTTCTCATGCTACTAGGCGGTACCGAGAATAAATCAACTTATTGTACGAGTAGTATGCAAAAAGGAAAAATCGTCAGATTTTCACGATACACATTTTTTTCCACTTTGACGGATTTTTCCTGTTACACAAAGATGGTCTGCTTCTAGCAATAGCTTATTCGTTAGGAAGAATATCAGCCAGGATTTTTTTCATGCTGCTAGGCGGTACCGAGAATATATCAACTTGTTGTAGTATGCAAAAAGGAAAAATCGTCAGATTTTCTCCATGCACATTTTTTTTTCCACTTTGCACGGATTTCTCCTGTTACACAAAGATGATCTGCTTCTAGCGATAGCTTATTCGTTAGGAAGAATATAAGCCAGGATTATTTTCATGCTGCTAGGCGGTACCGAGAATATATCAACTTGTTGTAGTATGCAAAAAGGAAAAATCGTCAGATTTTCACGATACACATTTTTTTTCCACTTTGCACGGATTCCTCCTGTTACACAAAGATGGTCTGCTTCTAGCGTTAGCTTATTTGTTAGGAATAAATATCAGCCAGGATTCTTCTCATGCTACTAGGCGGTACCGAGAATATATCAACTTATTGTACGAGTAGTATGCAAAAAGGAAAAATCGTCACATTTTCACGATACACATTTTTTTTCCACTTTGACGGATTTTTCCTGTTACACAAAGATGGTCTGCTTCTAGCAATAGCTTATTCGTTAGGAAGAATATCAGCCAGGATTTTTTTCATGCTGCTAGGCGGTACCGAGAATATATCAACTTGTTGTAGTATGCAAAAAGGAAAAATCGTCAGATTTTCACCATACAATTTTTTTTTCCACTTTGCACGGATTTCTCCTGTTACACAAAGATGGTCTGCTTCTAGCGTTAGCTTATTTGTTAGGAATAATATCAGCCAGGATTCTTCTCATACTGCTAGGCGGTGCCGAGAATATATCAACCGTGTCATTCAGTTGGTTCAATATCTCTATACCACGCGTGACTGAGTGTTTAGCCATGATATTCGTCCTGTAAGTTGGTATGTAGAAGAGAGGGTGATTCCTTGCACGGCTATATTTATTAGGTACATATTTTATTTATTTTACACATTACATATGCATAATTTGCGAAAAAAACAACAGGTAATTTAATTCGGACACATAATTTTAATGGATCTGGGTTTGTTGCCTTTCATTTGTCATGCCCCCAGTAAACTAGGTTTTTGCTTGTATCTCACTGAGGACAATATATATGTTACATATAAACTTAGTGCTTCTAGAATCACGGGACAGTTAAAGCAATCTTAAAAAACCTTAAGTAGAAATATCGCAATGGGTTCTTGCCTTCTTGTTTTGAGGCTTCTATAGTTATTTGGTCTCTTTTTAATGTATATTGTATTTGTACATCTTACGCAACTCTTAAAATTTCCCTGATTTTTTTTTACTTAATATCATACCCTTGATTCAGCTTTACTTTTTTTTATCCAACTATACTTTCTAATCACGTTTGCACTTTTTATTGGTTTTTTGGTCTTTATTCACTCATTCGTTATATATGTCCAAACCCCCTCTCTTCCTGGCTCCATCCCAACTCATTGTCTGCAGAGACTGTTGGGGTCAGCTCTCCTCGTCCTCAGGTTGTATGCTCTTCTGTCCCGGACTACGTCCCCCAGGCCGTGCCTCTGCATCAGGTTATCTTTTTGCACCACCCATGAATTCTTTGGTCTTCCTCTGGTTGTTATTTGAGGAAGATCCATGGAGATTGCCTGGTTCACAATGTGATCGGGTGCTCTGCGTCCAACGTGCCCATACCATCTCAATGGCTTCTCCTCCATCCTGCTGTTGATGTCTGTAACACTCACGTTTCCACGAATGCGTGAGCTTCTTATTTTGTCTCTTAGGGACACACCTGCTGACCATCTTAGCATGCGCATTTCAGCAGTTTCTAGTTGCCTAGAGTAAGAGGTATACATCGTCCAGCATTCGAAGCTATAGAGGAGTGCGGGTCTGACAATCGTTTGGTATACTTTTCCGTTTAACTTTACTGGCATTTTCGGATCACATAGAACTCCCGTCATCGATCTAAACTTCATCCATCCCACACTAATTCTATGTGTTACGTCTGCTGCACATCCTCCGTCGCTATGGATGAGTGACCCAAGATACTTAAAGGAGTCACAATTTGGTAATGTTTCTCCATCCATTTGCATTACGGGAGTGACAGCATTTGTGTTCTCGAATGGTAGGTACAGATACTCTGTTTTCTTTCTGCTCAGTCTCAATCCATTGTCCTCCAAGATTCTTCTCCACCTTTCCAGACTATTTTGCAGGTCTTCGTGTTTTTCACTTATTTATACGATATCGTCTGCAAATAGTAGGATCTTTAGGAGACTGTTCATTTCCTGGTTACTTAAACAGTCCATGACTAAGATGAACAGTAGCGGACTGAGTACCGATCCTTGATGTAATATCTCTATATGCCCAAACCATCTCAGAATATTATATTTCTTCTTACTGAATACACCAACCTTAAGTTGACATTCAATTATATACACTTCATTCTGTATTATATCACAAATTGTCATCATTCACTTATTCGTTCTACATGCCCAAACCCCATCAAAGTATTATATTTCTTCGTACTGAATACACCAACCTTAAGTTGACATTCAATCATATCCACTCCATTCTGTATTATATCACAAGTTGTCATCATTCACTTATTCGTTGTACATGCCCAAACCATATCAGATTATTATACTTCTTCTTACTGAATACACCAACATTAAGTTGGCATTCAATCATATTCACTTCATTCTGTATTATACCACAAGTTGTCATCATTCACTTATTCGTTCTACATGCCCAAACCACATCATATTATTCTACTTCTTTTTACTAAATACACCAACCTTATGTTTACATTCAATCACATTCACTTCATTCTGTATTATACCACAAGTTGTCATCATTCATTTATTCCTTCTACATGCCCAAACCACCTCAGAGTATTCCACTTCTTCTTACTGAATACACCAACCTTAACGTGTTCCTCGCGGGAAGCACAAACGCCTGTGATCTGACGACAATCCAAGTTTCAAATCACAAATACTTAAAAAGAATGACACAAAACCGGAATAAAAATGGAACTAAAATTTAAAATAATCTTTATTCTAGCGACATCTCTGAAAACCTTGTCAAATAATATATTAGTTTATGAGATATTGTTGAATAAACAGAGCGCCGAATTTTTTTGGTTTCTCAATATTTCCAGCTTTTGCGTCACATGTAACGACCTGTCGCGCGAATCGAGTCCTGCGATGAGTCTCTCTTTCATAAATAAACATTACTAGTGATATATGCATTTGATTGGGTGAGTGAAATGAATCATTGCTTTGATCGTAGCATTCCTTTATTTATTTTACGTAATGTTAAGTTTATCTCCTTTATTTAATGAGTCTCCTTAAGAGTAATGACTATTATTTATTATCAGAAAATTACTTATGTGTCATGTTTACTTGGTGTTGTAATCAAATATCAGTAGTTCTAAACAAAATACGCGTTTAAACTTAAAAATTAAAAAACGCCGAAATTGTGCCACGCACAGGATTCGTGGAATTTGATTTTTAACGCAGTGAACAGATTAAGTTGACATTCAATCACATTCACTTCATTCTGTATTATAACACAAGTCGTCATCATATACACGTACATTCTTCTCAGTTGACGCATTTCTATAGAATTTAGTGTTTCTCCGAGTTTATTTCTCAAAACAATGTTGATAGTTGGTATTTAAATATATTGTGGTCTTCGCAGAGTTTGATACTGTCTGGTTGGAGTATTGTTTATTTTAGTGCCCCTTTAACTTTGTTTATTAACCCTTCCCTTACGGTGATAAAAATAATACGCGTGTTACGGTGTTGGGTAGTGAGTACGCAATAAAAAATTTGCGATTTTAAATCGGAAAAATAAGAACATTCATAGATAATCCCCTTAATTAATTATAATTGAAGTTAAAAATTATAATAATTGAGATTTATTTGCTGAAAACATTAAAAAACCATCTGAAAACATTAAAAAACGCTCACGGAACGGGCGTACGTCTAACCTATTTGCAAGCCTAGAGGCAACTAGTGGCGCGGAACGTCAGTCGCATACCCCGGCGCATACGCCTTTGCTTGCGACGTTGAGAAAATTCAGCTCCTCGCAATTCAGTCTAGTATGCAAGAGTTAGATGCGAATATAGTGTCGCGCTTCCCGCATACTATTCACCTATCGTCAAGACGAGACACTCGCCGCGTTTAAATGCGAATTTGTTTTCGATCTTTACAAAACACCTCGATGTAGTCGATAAATTCTGATTATTATTAATATTATTTTTTAAATCAATGCGTAAATACATTATGGAGGAATACCTAAAATCTTAACCTTTTATTTATTATATTTATAGAGATATTGATGGTTATTAGAAGCAACGTGTAGAAGATACCCAACACAGGGAAGGAAAGGTTAATACTACACGCTGCAGTATTTCTTCTACTTCTTTTAGTGGTGAAATTGATGGAAATATCAAAAATAGCAATCATATTAATGCTTGACGTATAATTTTGATACGCTCTCAAGTTTCAAATAATTTTCAATACAGAACTTCAGTTCATTTACGAGACTCGAAATGCAAAGTTCCGCTTCTCATTTAACGGTCTAGCGATCATCCTGCTAGAGCAGTTTCAGGAATTGAATGGGATATGTGAAGCGACATTAATTGAACAATATTCTGAAACAATGATTGACGAAAATCCTAGAAAATTGACAAGTGCATAAAATTTAAAAACTTTTTTTGTACAAATACTACTGAACACGCTATGTTACATTAATAACACATGATTTTTTTGTGACATGAATTACTCATTAAATTCGATATTTTCGAAGGTAAAACTTTATAATATTCAAAATAAAGTTTTCTTACCCGGCATACCAACTAAACTTAAGTTACTAATTATTACTGAAAAAAATAAGAAATACCGAAACTGTTAGAATAGGTAATCAAAAGTATTGTTAATAATATATAATTGCAGTAATAAATTAAAATTTAACAGTGTTATCTCTTGCCATTTTTTTTTATTATTGTTATCCTGTTTTATTTATACTATACGTACCTTTTGAAAAAAAACTTTAATTTTAAGTGCTTTAAATGAAAAAAGTTCAAAAATATTTTCAGGGTTAGAACTTAACACAAACTCTATTGAAAGCATTTAAAGACTATAATTTGAGGGTTTTTATAAAATGTATAAAGACGGCTATAAACACATTATTACATTCTGCCAAACACAGGTATTACATTCTGTTAGCCCTTCCCTTACGGTGATAAAAATAATACGCGTGCTCCGGTGTTGGGTAGTGAGTACGCAATAAAAAAATTGCGATTTTAAATCGGAAAAATAAGAACATTCATAGATAATCCCCTTAATTAATTATAATTGAAGTTAAAAATTATAATAATTGAGATTTATTTTCTGAAAACATTAAAAAACCATCTGGCAACGCTCACGAAACGGGCGTACGTCTAACCTATTTCCAAGCCTAGAAGCTACTAGTGGCGCGGAACGTCAGTCGCATACCCCGGCGCTTACGCTTATGCTTGCGACGTTGAGACAATTCAGGTCCTCGCAATTCAGTCTAGTATGCAAGAGTGAGATGCGAATATAGTGTCGCGCTTCCCGCATACTATTCACCTATCGTCAAGACGAGGCACTCGCAGCGTTTAAATGCGAATTTGTTTTCGATCTTTACAAAACACCTCGATGTAGTCGATAAATTCTGATTATTATTAATATTTTTTTTTAAATCAATGCGTAAATATATTATGGAGGAATACCTAAAATCTTAACCTTGTATTTATAATATTTATAGAGATATTGATGGTCATTAGAAGCAACGTGTAGAAGATACCCAACACAGGGAAGGAAAGGTTAAATACGGCTATTACATTCTGCCAAAGCCTAACTTGTTGATATCACTAATTAGATAATCTACACACTTAGATATTCCCTATTCTATTGCTTTTTATCTAATATCCTTTTACACATATCTTATAATAACCCTTCAACAATGATGAATGTATCTAATTGTTTTCAATATGATGCTATGCTTATTTTAGCGCTGCAAATTTAGCTCTTCGTGATTGAACAAATATTTCATTCCTTTAAGCATCTATAGTTTATTTTGGAACTATTTTATCATTCTGATCTATAATACTTTAATTTTTTAATTATGTGTTACAAAAACAATAAAAAAAACGTGCAATTTGAGGTTATATTTTATTAACCGATGAGTTAAATTCGTTTGCGGAATGAAACTGAAAATCTTTTATAAGATTGAATTTGAAAGAATGAAATATTCTCGTATTATACTGGCAGAAAACTTTATACAAAATAGATTAATAACTCAATTAATTTATAAACAATTCGAAGTTAAGGAAAGTGATATATGTGATCTAATAATTCAGTGGTAATATTATATATGTAAGAAAAATCAAACATTATCACTCATTATCAACAGGTATATCATTCAAATATTAATATTTTTCAATTCAACTGTAAAATTATATCTTCTTAATAAATGCATTTTTTTCCATTGTTATTGTGTGTCTTTTTATAATTACTGAGAAGTGACAGCAGTCAAATAATATTGGAAAATTAAAGATCCTCCAACTATGACGTTAATTTAATAATAATCATTCAATCGTAACAATGACGACATCTAATATTACACACAAACCGATTTTATATTGTCTGATAACTATATACGGACAATCACCTAACACAGTGGCCACAGCCTCTATCTTCGCATTCTTACATTACACATTTTACGCTATTTCTCTTTTTATTTATTTTTTATAATTTCAGTAATTTCACACCTACTTAATTATTTTCTTCAGCCTACACAAGTTCAATTTGCATTGAAAGCTAAGTGATATTGTAAGAAAAGAAAGAAATTTAAAGAAACGTTATCTCTGATGATTCAAAACGATGCCTAATGGAGATAATGCTGCCTTCAAATTGGATATTTATGAGAAGAAACACCAATAATACAAGAAAAAATGATTGAATAACAAAAGACGCATTAACACTTCAGTTACCTCGAAGAGAACCCACGGCTTTCAACTTTTGCCCTTTTTATGGTAATCTTGAGTCCTTTTTTATAATAATATTGATACTCTCACATTTATTCCATAGAACTTTTCTTTATTTTGCGACAAAAATAATACAAAGAGTATTTTAACAAAAGGTATAACCATAAAAAGTATTTTCAACACAAATATCCCGTTGTTATTTGAATAGAAGGAAACTTCGGTTCGTAAATAAACGAAGCAAAAATGTTCTTATTACTGAACCCAAATAATATTCCCAAGGAACTTTTATTCACACCTTATATCATGTTATAACTTTTGGGTCATTAGGTTGTTCAAATTAAATTAAAATTTTACATCTAAATAATGGGGTTATGATATAATTTTGTGGTATGAAAAGTTTTCTAGTAGACTAAATAGGACGATTAATCCAAATTTTAACAAAATTTACTACATGCTATTTTTTAATTATACCTTGAAAATAATATAATATTCTAAGATAACATTTAATAATTTAATTTTTTTGTACAGATTATTGTTGTTGCATAAGTTAGGTTCATTTTTACGTCTTGATGGAAAAAACAAAAGTAAATATTTATATAAATGTCAGACAGTCAGAAAATTATTGGAGTTGTATAATATTCATTAAAAATAGACAAAAAATATAGCAAAATAAATTAGAAAAAGATAAATCAAGGTTGCTAAATGTTACACCACGGACATGAAATGTAGCGTTTTTTTTTCAAAAGCTATTTGAAACATGTCAATTACTAAACAAAATGTGTTTTGGTCTTCAGAAATGAAGTAAGATTTAGCTTTTGAAAGTTCATCACGTATGGAAATAGTGGTGGTGCCAAAAGTTGAGGGTGATATTATTATAGCGACATTTCTTCTACGAGAGACAATGGATTCGTTCTAAGTCTACAATAGTTGTGTGGAACTAAATTTCTTCATTTGACTAGGCAGACCAATTATCAAGCTACACAGCCAAGCACTTAGATGACGACCTATATAACCTAGTTGGTACGAAACTGGTATTTTGACTGGTGAATTCAAGATTCAGTCCCAGACTTGACTAAATTTAATAAGAGAAAAGGGTTTCAACTTGGTTTTTACTTAAGGTAATAAATTCGCCGGGCTGAGTTTAACCTGGTGGATTTGATCGCCTTAAGCAACTTAACAGTAATAAAAAACAAGGCACCTTAAAGATGGTCAGGGAGTCACATTTGAAATTGATAACTCGCACTGTCTTCTTTTCTACAACTTTCTTGATCAGTTAGTATAATGGACAACTCTTATCTGCACTTTTAACGGTTTTGAGCCAGGTACATTCAATTCTTCTTCTTCTTCCCAGTGTCATGTCATGTCCCCCCCAACGTTGAATATCACTTGAGAGTAGACATATTTGTCTTCGACAGCCCGAAAAAGATCTCTATTGCCTCTTATACCAGTCCAATCACCATATTTCGATCCAGGAGATTTGCCTCCTGCCAACACCGCTTCTGCCTTCTATTTAATTATTATTAGAAGCGTATTCTGCGATGATAAACTAAACTTGAAACTTCGATAATGGTTATTCAAATGCTACGTTTGGTCAGTGTTATTGCTAGCTGGAACCGGAGAATGCTACAGATACCCTGGACGGATATGGTCAACAACACAAGGATTCTTCAAAGAGCCAAAGTTGATATAGAGTTGCTGACTAATATTAAAATCCGAAAGGTGTCCTACTTGGATCATGTACTTAGAGGACCAAAGTACAAATTACTTCACCTGATCATCCAAGGCAAAATAGATACATTCAATTATAAGTATTAATTAATAAACCCTTGAGGTATATATTACATACGTCCTTAAAACAGAGACGCTAACCTCAGTAAGGTCATTGTAAAATTTAAGGAATACTTCAAGTTTAAAATTTTATTTGACTGCATTATTTTACTTCATATTTTTAAACGTAGAAAATGTAGTAACTGCATTAATATGCACATAAAATACTAGAACGAGCGTTCTGCGAACAAAAGTTGTAATAAATGCATAACTTGAATAGTTATGTTAGCGCCATAATCCTGCACATTTTATTAAATTTCTCACCTCGTTGAAAGTTTTAAGTGTGATTACACAGTATAAAGTATTACTGCTCAAGTTGAAATTGACATCCGCGTGATTTTAGTGATGATACAATGAAACTCCTTGCTTCTTAAATCGAACAGGGGTAGTTCATATTTTACAATACTTACCAGAATGTAGTCAAAGTAACTTCCGGTTTTAAAAGATAAATAAAAGGCATATCATAGTGCATCTATCACAATTTTATTTTGTAACCAGAAAAATATTTCAACACATTTTTCCCTTTGTTTTAAAAATAATACTATTGAAATGTAGACCTTTATTTTCCATTCACGTATAAATCCTCATTATATAGCTTAATTTCTCCTGGTTATTTCTGGTGATATTTTCCTGATTTTACTTTGGATATTTAGTTCATTAGTTGTCCTCGGTATAAGGTTGAAAATTGAAAATTCAACATGTTATCAGCTGTCATATCTTGTCGTAAAAAAAGAGGGTAAGCTGGTCGACATGATTAGAACCGTTTTATAAATTTAAAACAAAAATTATGCTCAGTTTCTCAAAAAAAAATATTTTTCTTATAGTTGGTACCAAAAATATAAAAAATCGTAAAATGGTGGCTGTGTGCAAAAAAAAATTCAATTTTTTACCCTTTTTTTTCAAATGTTTTAATTTTTTAACAATAGTTTTAAATTTTCCAAGGTAGGGGCGACATAGAACCATTTACCAAAGTTTCATACCAAATTTGAAGGAAATCAATCGGTTGGATAGAACTTGAGATTTTATATCGATCAGGTCGAAAAAAGTAGTTTCGAGAAAAACGCGTTTAAAGTTTTGAGATTATTGTCCGAGTCATACCGGTGCGGCGTAATTGCTGCCTCATTTATAGCTATAACTTCGTAAATATTAGGAATTTTAAAATTTCCTTTTGAGACATATTTTAAAAGATTGAAGCTTTAAGAATATGCAAAAAACAAAAAAACGATTTTTTCAAATTTCTAGAATATTCGCCATTCATAAATCTTTTTAAGACACAATTTACTCAAACTAAGCACGTGAATATTGACTGACGTACATAATTCGTGAATATATTCGATAAAGCATTATGCACGTAAATATTGATTGCACATGTTGATGAATTCTCATTCATAAAATATTTTCAAGATTCAAAACTCACGCGCCTAATGAATCACTATTCATAAAAATTTCAATTTGAGATATCTGTAAAATAAAATTCTTTGTTCCAAGCTATAAAAGGTGATTAGTGATTCCATATTAAAGACTTTTTTGTTAAAAGCCTTCATACTGCCTTGATCCCTTTAATGAACCCAGAATAAAACGAACCCTATGTTACAAAGAGTCGACCTAATTTTGTTTAAATATTAATGAAATGTTACCACGGGATTCAGCATATTCATATATCGCTTGAATATTAATTCTGTTTAAGGGTGAAGAATTGAAATAGATTTATTATTGTAAGGAGAGACTTTTAACCTAAATAATAACATGATTCACGTCATATAAGGATCTGTGACATTTTTTTTGATTTATTAAAATTGTATATTAAAAATTCAATAAAAATATTGATAAATAACTATTTAATTTTTAATAACTTTTTTGCGTTTTTTTTTTCAATATCCTTGCTTTGTTTTGTGTATTGCAAAAATGTTGAATAAAACATTAAAAAATCAGTTATTCAAAAGAAAAATTGCTGGCTGCTCATAATAAAACATTGATCTCAACATCAGAATATAAAAAAGTATGGTAAATGCGGTAGAAATGATAGCGTTGCATAGAATTTGTAGAAAAAAACATAAATGACAAATGAAGGAATGAGGACGTTCGGAAAGATTGCGGATTGTAGGAATGTGTTTGCAGTATTTAGGATAAAGAAAGTAGTATTTAAAATGATGTAGTAGAAAGAAAGAATAATGAAATATGTACAAAAATTAGCAATAAAATAGAACAGAAGGTATGAAGGCCCTTCCAACAGGCATAGCGGCTGGAAGACCCGTTCTTGCGTATGTTATTGAGAACAGTTCCTGCCGGCGCAGTCTAGTGTAATTGTTAGGAATTTTTAACGCTAATCTTTGTAGTAATGCTGGACAACTCACAACTCCTCGAACGAGTTTGACAACGTATACCAGGAGACGCAGACCTCTTCTTACGCTCAAGGATGTACCATATGTGTATATTAACGTAGAAATAGTTATAATTGTGTTCTAGGATAGAATGAAGTGAAGCGAAATTAGTTCTGTATACCTGCCCCAATGGGGCATGGTACGATAGTGAATACGATACGTTTAAAAATATACGAGTATATAATCTTTATTTATTTGAAACCATTAGATTTTTAAATGACCAAGAATTACGATTGAATGGCTCTAGTTTGTGAAGCCTCTATCTCATTTCCAGGGATTTCGAGTTCGATTTCCGTTGACACTTCATATCAAGTGATAAAAATAAGAATCCTTGTCAGATTTTCTCAAGAAAAAATCTCACCAGTTTAAATGTTATCATCGTTATCTGGTTCTTCCTCATTCGTTTAGATGTGTTTCATTCTACACTTCATTCTTCATTATACATTCATTCTAATTCAAACTATCACACTTTCCCACTGTCGGGGCAGGCTGAAAGGAGAGAGCGCGAATATTTACTATCGTTACAACACATAATTGGCCTCTTCTACATGCATACATATTTTCATACAACTCCTACAATTTCTGATATTTTACATTTCCTTCTTTCAAAATATTTCACTTGATCCAACCATACTTTATTTGGTGTTCCTCTACCACGCCTTTCACTCTAGATCACGTTAATCTCTAACTACTATCGGTTTCTGTCTTATATTGTCCCCCCATATACGAGTATCCTTCTAAGTGCATACATTTTTACATTATTAATTAAACACTTTTCAGTTATTTTCCACGTCCACGTTTCACTCGCAAATATCAAAGTTAGTACTATCTGTTGTGGACTATCAGTATCTTGGCAAATTTTTGATACTCGCCAGTTATAGCATATATGTTTTAATGCCCCGTTGACTTGATTTCCCATCGCCACACGCCATTCGATATTCCTCGTAATTCTTCCTTCATTATCTGAGAAAAAACTACCAAATAAAAGAATTCTTCAACTTGTTCTTATTTTTCCTTACTCACCCATATATCGTATTGGCCTTTCCTTTTATTACTTTTCTTTTATTATGACTTTGAATTTCACAACATTATTTTTTATTGATATTGAAGAAAAAACAAAAGGCTCATTCTATTATTAAAATTTCTCTCGTCCTGAAGTTGCATACAACACTCATTTTAAAACTCATTTTTGTTGAGTTGAGTTAAATCTTTTATTTTTTTGTTACTTTTCTTTCAAGTTTATAACATGGTTGTGGATATCAATAGTTATAATGAAACAAAAAGTGGATGCTTGGAAGATATTGCTGTGATGCAATAAATCCGCCAGATGTATTTTTAACTGGTGAATAAATGCTAAATTTAATAAATTTTATATTTTCATCGTATACAACACAGCGTGGTTAGCTTATGTGATTATGTATTTTCATCGTATACAACACAGCGTGGTTAGCTTATTCCCATGTGATAATGTATTCCAACCAATTAGAAAGATATTATTTTTTATCTGGGTTTTCGCGAAAATTTAACGTGTAACCCTCAGACTTGAAGACAGGCATTTTATCAACAATGCCAATGAGATTACTAAACAATCTTCGACAGTTCAGTCACGGATCTGCTACAGAGCAGTCGCTTGTTGCTAACATAACGCGATCTCACTGCAATCCGTTGCTAACGAACAAGTACAATACACGATTCTTCATATAGTGTCGCTTAAAGTTCACCGTCGCCGTTTTTGCCAGTGCGCATACTTTCCGCGCATCGTCGCTAAAACAGTGATAACAAGTGTCGTTCCCGGCCTCGCATGTGCACAAACAACAAACATTAAATTGACATTCCACTCGTCCCAGACAGCTATTTAGATCAAATCGGTTTATTTTTATATTAACTCGTGATAAGGAGCCGGCCTCCACAAATTCTTGGTGACGTAATTTGTTCCGAGTGCCGGTCGATGCCAGAATTTCTTCTTCTTCATCAAGTAAGCCACTGACTGTTACTATCCTTCTTACCCTTTTACACTCCGAGGGCAGAGTTGAAGATCTGAAAAGGTCGACAGCTCTCCCCATCCTATCTTCATTTCATATTTCACATTACTCATCAAAACTTTAAAAACTTTAATTCTTTATTTATCACTGTTTGTGTTTCTACTCATTACACAATTATATTTATTTTTTCCACAGCTATATCCTACTTTTTATTGTCCACAATTATTCTTTCTATTTGTTCAATTCCTCCTATTAAGCAGCCATGAAGTCCGTCAAATCCGTCAAACCGAACTTCATCATTAAAACTCCACGCATCATTACTAGAAAAACTAGTTCCGAACCAACCGAAACGCCCGCATCCGTCCCCGTGACCTCGCCTATACCAGACCTCGCTAAGTCCCCGGACCGCTCAACATCCCCTGATCTGACCATCTCCACTTTCGAGGAAGCCTTCGAGCTCTTCAAGATGGAGACCACATCAAAAAAAGAGACAATGAAGATGGTAAAACTTCTTCGTGAACTCTTCAATAAAGGTGAGGTCTCGATTGAGGCCAAAAACCCTCCATCTATTTCACCCACTGTCTTGTCAGTGGTCCCTATCCCTATCACAACACCGCCGCGTCCCACCCCCACTTTTGACTCCCCACTTTCCCCGCCAATAATTATCATTCCGGATATTCCAGAAATGGACTGGCAATCTGTTGCCAAAAACCGTAAAAGGGCTCTTCAATCCCAAGAAAGCCCCCCCCTCGTCTGCCCCCAATCAGACCCGAAGCCAGCTGGTGCCACCGTGGCCCAAACCAGCAAAAAAATGAGAGGCCCACTCAGCCCTCCTCATCCCGCAGCCCCCGCCCCACCTCTAAATAATGACTCACGACCTCTACTTCAGATCAAAAAAGACCGCATCCCCCCCATCGTACTTCACAATTCCGCCAAATATGGAGACCTGAGAGCTAAACTCAGGTCTCAAAACATTCACTTCTCCTCGAAGGTGCAGCCCAATGGTGATCTTAAAATCACCACTGAAACCGTAGAGGCCTACCGCTCCCTAGTCCACATTACCGATTCTCTCGCCATTCCATACCACTCTTTCCATTTGGAGAGCGAGAAGCCCCTGCTAGCCGTCATCCGCGGCCTACCGACCCCTATCAGCGTCGAGGACATTTCAGATGAACTCAAATCACTCGATTATCCGGTTTTAAATGTGTATCGCATGAAAAACCGGAATCGAGTGGAACTCCCCATGGTCATCGTCAAGATGACAAGGGACTCTTCCGCAAAGCGCATCTTCACCGAACTCCACGGTGTACTCGATATTCGAGTCACAGTGGAGGAGCTGAACAAGCGCAAAGGCATGGGCCAGTGTCATCGATGCCAACAGTTTGCCCATTCCGCCGGCAACTGCCACGCCCCAGCCAACTGTGTGAAATGCGGTAGAACGCATCACACATCTGAATGCAGGAAGCCCGCGGACACTCCCGCCACCTGCTGTTACTGCGGAGGCCCACACACGGCCAACTTCAGAGGCTGCCCACGCTTCCCCAAGAGCCACCTCCCTTCAATCGCTCCCCACCACCACTTCCAGACCCCGCAGCCCTTACGCCCCCTCATGGATGGCATCTACCAACGCCCCTCCACCAACGCCCCCTTATCGAACGCCCCCTCGGCAAACAACGCCACACGGCGATTCCCCAACGCCCCCCAGAGTGCATCGAAACCAGTCACTTCCAACGCGTCATACGCGAACGTCGCAACTCATCGCCCCCTATTATCAACATCTACACCCCAAAACTACATATTGCCCGCCGCCCCCCCCCCAAATCGCGATCTCATTTTGAATAACTTAAAATCAGCCATCACCGAAGCCATGAACCTCCTCAACTACATCCAAGAACATGGCTCGCACCTATAAACCATCCCATATATCCGCCGCGTTCTGGAATGCAAACGGTTCCCTCAGAACACATAAACAAGAGGTCGAGGATTTCCTTCTCGAGCACAACCTGGACGTGTTGCTGATAACGGAAACGCATCTCAAACCGAGCTACCGTTACAGCATCCGTAACTACTACTGCTACAGAGACGACCGCCTCATCGGCAGAAAAGGCGGCACCGCAACTCTCATCAAAAGCACAATAGACCACTGCCACATCCCCTCCCCTTCCACCGTCAACATAGAATCCACATGCGTAGTTGTGAACACCGCCAATCACGGCCCTCTTAAACTTTGCGCGACTTATCTTCCACCTACCTCCCCACTTGTCGAGTCTGAATTGGACTCATTCCTCGCAGATAATATCCCCACCATCATGGCGGGAGATCTAAATGCTAAACACCCCTTCTGGCACAGCCGCACTTCCAACACTCACGGTAATAAACTTGACGAAATTTCCTCCCGGAAAAGATACTTCGTGGAAGGACCCACGTCTCCCACCCTCTATCCACTAATAGACAATCATCGCCCTGATGTCATCGACATCATTGTCCATAACGACATTCTCTATCAAACAGATCTCACGACTGTTCACCAGCTTCAATCCGATCACTACCCGGTATTACTTCAATTGACGGATGGCTTACCACCCTTCTCGCCCTCAGCCCCTCCGCGACACACCACCTCGTGGAGCGATTTCGCTATTAACGTCGACAGCAGCATCAAAATACCGACAACCTTCCCCGACACGAACTCCATAGACGCCGCTATAAATGACTTCACAACCACCATCAAATCCGCTCTCACATCCTCTTCAAAAGAGAGACCAGCCGATAAACCCGAACTTCCCCTTCCTCCACATATCAAAATACTGATTATGGAAAAAAACAAAACCAGAAAGTTGTGGCAAAACACAGCTGTCCCCTCTTACAAAACCGACTACAACAGATTAGTCAAAAAAATCAAACACCTCCTACAGCAACTCCGCAATGACAAATGGTCAGACTTCGTCGAGTCTCTCGAATACAATGATGGACTCAAATGGAAACTAACGCGTAGCCTTAGAAATACGCCCTCCCGACCCAGCTCTCTTCAAGGACCAAATGGCCCCGTTTTCTCTGCTCGCGACCGCGCAGAGACCTTTGCTGACTCTCTAGCTAATATCTTCTCGCCAAATGCAGACCTCTCTAACCCCTCTCACTCAATAATGGTCGACAACGCAGTTGCCGACATATTAAATGAGCAAACCCCCCCCACCACAGACTTCTTCTCACCGTTAGAAATTCAATCTATCATAAAAAATCTCATCAACAAAAAAGCCCCCGGTCCCGATAAAATCAATAATCTCACCTTGAAAAAACTTCCGAAAAAAGCCATTTACGCCCTTACCGCCATTTACAATGCCTGCCTTCGACATAAATTCTTTCCAACCCCATTCAAAAACGCCGACGTCATCATGTTCCCTAAACCGGGTAAAAGCCACGTTATCCCTGAAAATTACAGACCGATCAGTCTGCTCCCGACTCTAGGTAAAGTGCTCGAAAAATTAATCCTAGAACGTCTCTCGTTAGAAACTTACTCACGTAACATCATCCCAGATTCGCAACACGGATTTAGGCCATTACACTCTACCAACCATCAGCTTCTTCGCGTTGTAGAACACATCATCAAATACTTCAGCTCCAAAGGCCTCACGACCCTCCTTTCACTAGACGTAGCGAAAGCCTTCGACACAGTATGGCTCAACGGACTCATATTCAAACTGCACAAGTCAGGTATTCCCCTCAGACTAGTGCAAATCATCGCATCATTCCTTGAAAATCGCTCCTTCTCCGTCAAAATAGACGGTATAAACTCATCCCCTCGCCCCATTCTGGCAGGTGTGCCCCAAGGTGCACTGTTGTCCCCTATCCTGTATAACATATACACGAGCGATATGCCCCAATTTTCACGTACACATTGTATCACCGCGCAATACGCTGACGACACAGCCTTTCTCTCTTCATCGAAATATGAGTCCGTATCCCACAACAGACTGCAAGACTTCATTCCCATTCTGGAGCACTGGTGCACCAAATGGAAGATCAAAATAAATCCCACCAAAAGCACAGCAGTCCGCTTCTCACGCAGATACATCAAACCCATCAGAACTCTTAAACTCTTCGGCCAGAGCGTCCCATGGTCAAAACACGTAAAATACCTAGGCCTCACATTAGACAGTAGACTCTCGTGGCATAAACACGCCCTCAATATCAAATCAAAAGCTCACGGAACACTCAAATCATTATTTCCCTTGATCAGTAAATACAGCAAACTTAGCACGCGCACTAAACTCCACCTATATAAAGCGATCGTCAGACCGCAACTGACATACGCCCTTCCGGTCTGGGGCCACGCGAAGAAAACAACGCTACATCACATTCAGATCATTCAAAACAAAGCCCTCCGCATAATTTTAAAAGCACCCTACATCGTCCGTAATTCAAGACTCCACGCAGATACCAAACTACATACTATCCCCGAACATATGCGCACTCTGGCCGAAAGGTTCTACAGCTCTATATCCCGTCATCCCAACCCAGTCATAAAAGCCTTAGATAACTACAACGCGAACACCAGTTACAGACACACTCGTCCGAAATCAATATTGCGAAACATCCCCCCGACCCCCCCTCTTTAACTCTAATCATCCCCCCAAATGACCCCCCGATTGTCACTCTGAACACCCCATCATCGATAATTCCTCCGGCAGACAGTTTACCCCCATAGGCAACCGCATTTCTCACCTTCAATAAACATTTTCTACACCTTAATATATTTATAAAAGTCACACACATTTCCCCACTCATTTACTTATCTACATATACTATATTCATTCTTATAATTTATTCACAATTCATTTTTTCATTTTTTTTTTTTTTTTTTTTTTTTTTTTTTTTTTTTTTTTTCACCCATTCAATATAAAACAGTGTGTGACGACACAAATTTATGTATATTTGTATTTAATATTATGTATATATCATCATATTTATATATGTATTTAATCGTTTATAATTTCTCATAATCATTCATAAAATCAAAACAATTACCACAAACCTATCCTTTCCCGATTCCCAAAAAGATCCAAAAATTTCCAATAAATATCTTAACAGTCAGAACTTATCCGATGAAGGAGTAAGGTGTCCTACCATCGGACCGAAACTCCGAACAAGCTATCCATCACTTGTGGGTAAACAATCTTCAAAAAATTCAAATACATTACTTGTTTAAAAAGTCATAACTTGTTATTCAAATATATTACTTATTAAAAAAATCATAACTTGTTATTCAAATATACTCGTATTACTTGTTAAAAAAGTCATATTTTGTTATTCAAATATATTACTTGTTAAAAAAGTCATAACTTTTTTTTCAAATATATTACTTGTTATAAAAGTCATAACTTGTTATTCAAATATATTACTTGTTAAAAAAGTCATAAAATATTCAAGATTTAAAAAGTTTTAGATTTATATCATGCTTGGAAAATTCTTATTTAAATAAAATCGACATTGATTTTTACTTTCGAAATTTCCTTTTCCCGAAGTTATAAACGTTTCCTTACTACTAATATAAGACAATTTTCCAAATCCGATTAAATTACCTCAATTGGATATTTAAGCAACCATAAAATTCGTCTCATGGCTTTGAAAGATTAACTGAAGTATGACTGTAATCACTTGACTCTTAGAGAATGTTATTTCAGCAAATTCCTTCAATCTTTGGGGCAGATCACATTTTCGGTAATTTTAGATAAAATAAGATAGTTTTTTATAAATATATTAAAACACTTTTTTTTAATTGTAGCTGAACACGAAATATGTTTTATCTTAACTATTTTAGCATTACAGCAAAATTTTCCTCCTTAAACAATTTGAAATATTTATAATGATATACGATTTTATATTTCAATAAATATTTTATTTATTAATAATATATTTATTCAAATCAAAACAAAAATATTTTATAAATAAAAAAAATGTTTATTCGAATTCAAATAAAAAATCAGTCCACAATAAAAGAAAGACTTGAAGAAAATAATTCGTTCAAAGACAAGGCAAGACAACGAAGATAGAGGAAATATATTTTAAGTAATATTAAATGTTTCCGTTCTATTATATTTTATTTAATTAAAGATGGTGTACATATCATAAGACTTGGTAGGTTTGAGGATGGTGCACGTATCATAAGACTTGGTAGGTTTGAGGATGGTGCACATATCATAAGACTTGGTAGGTTTGAGGATGGTGCATATTCATAAGACTTGGTAGGTTTGAGAATGGGGCACATTCATAAGACTTGGTAGGTTTGAGGATGGTGCACATATCATAAGACTTGGGAGGTTTGAGAATGGTGCACGTATCATAAGACTTGGTAGGTTTGAGGATGGTGCATATATCATAAGACTTGGTAGGTTTGAGGATGGTGCACATATCATAAGACTTGGTAGGTTTGAGGATGTTGTACATATCATAAGACTTGGTAGGTTTGAGGATGGTTCACATATAATAAGACTTGGCAGGTTTATTCGTCAGGACTTTTTATCATTCGATTTCTAGCTCAAAATTAAATATAAAATCAATAAAAGGTAACTTAAACTGGGCTATTGGGGATTTATGAATTATTAAAAGGTACTTTATCTTAATAATGATTCAACTTAGGTCTGAAAGTGAGATAATGGAATCATGATTTATAATACTCTACTAGACCATTTATACCCTCAAAGCCCTTGATATTCAAGTTGATATTGTGATTACGAATATCCTTGAATTGTGTGTTTCTTCGGCTTATTAGATACTTATCGGGTACAAGATGCTGAAACAACGTCTCTTTACATTGCCTGCATGTGGTGTACCTACTGGAAACAAGACTCTGACAACCGAATGCCGTCGGTTTAAACGTTGGAGGAAACCAACAACTTTCTACATATAAGAGTAATATAATTACTCCTTCCAGGGTGTCTCAAGTTCTGTCGCTAGCCTTGTTGCCTCAGTGCATTTGTGCCCCAGAATACCTACCGCAAAGTTGCAACAATTTTTTTTTTCAAAGGTTTATTATAACAAATAAAGGTTTTACAACAAAAAAATTCCGATCTATTTCTTCGTTGAATCACTTCATATTAATTTAACGTATGCGTTACAATAAAGGTTTGGATGGGACTAAATGTTTATTGGGAAACAAAATATCTTCTTCATTGGATATCTAAGGGACGAAATCCATACAAAATATTCATCTCAAGTAACGCACTGCAAAAATCTAACAAGGGTAGAATACTTGGAACATACAAACACTCTCTGACCCTTTTACATCAGCTCGCCCGGAAGGGAGAACACAAATAGCTTTCATAGTTTTCTTCGGTGGCAACAACGACAAGTACTATGATCCCTTATGTTGTACTGTGTCTTTCATTATACCCACCATCGGTAATGGACATGCATTCATGTTAAGTATCATTAATTCTTATAGCGCTATTAGGGAATATAAAAAGAATGGTCTGTGGCGTAAGAAAGCATCAGATTAAACCTACCGACTGCGTTGGTACTTTGATACCTTTGTCATCGATTTTTTTACCTAAATCCAATAAGATTTTAGCGGGATGCTTTATTGATACGTCGTGATGATTATGATTGTTTTGTATTTAAAATAAAATACGTCGATTCAGGAATGCGGGAAGTGAGAGTGAACAATCAATGAATAGTAAACAGCAATGAATGGTCAAGGGAATAATCATCTTTATTTGTCGATAAGTAGGTATTTATAGATGTGCGTGAATGCGCCCGCAATATATACTTTATCTCACTCCTGCGCGTGCAGAGGTGTTTGCAGACGTTGCGGATAATATAGTGGGTAGAATATTTATTGGCGAAAACGGTGAGACAACGCGATGCGTTCTCTTTCCACCGTGGAATGTAACGTAAATATTATTTTCGTGTAAACAATATTGATGTTCTGGTATGCGAACTTTGGACATATCCAAAGGCTGGTTCGTCGGTCGTTGACCGTGCGTATTGACAATATTTAGGGACGACGGTATTCCCTACAAGACTAATTACTTACTGAAGTGCACCATCCACATAAATAACGAAAACAATAAAAAATGTATTCCATCTAAATGATATTTGACAATCAAACTCGATTATGAGGGATAATTTTATTGTATTTATTTATTTTTATTTATTATTACACATGACAAGAAATATACATAATTTGCGAAGCAAAAAAACAACAGGTTATTTAATTTGGACATACAATTTTAATGGATCTGGGTTTGTTGCCTTTCATTTGTCGTATCCCCAGTAAACTAGGCTTTTGCCTGTATCTCACTTAGGATATTTAGCATGAAAAAATAATTCGATACTTCTTTCCGCTTTTTGATTACACAAAAACAAAACCCCATTGAACGCTCTCATCAACCTGATAAACAGTGGCAATCAACTACAACTGGAAACATCATGTAAAATCAAACTCTCATCACTCCAGAAAGACCAAAAATTTTCAACCCATAATATACCACACACAATCATAAGAATAAAAATAAAAACAAAAATACATAGAAAAACAAATACAAAACAACAAAAATTAAAACAACAAGAAGAAACCCACACTCACGAGCCCACACAAATATTTTCCACACGTAATTCATCCTGAAAGCCCAAGTACTCAAAACCCTGCCGCAATAACAACCACGCTCCGATTGACTGTCTGAATGGTTTTCCTCCCTTTACATTTATTGACGTCAGCACGCCATTGTATGTCATGAGAGCCAAATAAGCATATTGCCTTTGGGCAAAAGAGGTTTTAACTCTAGGGATGGTGAACATTTCATTAGTTGCCATGCGTGTCATGTGTCTCTGCTGAGTCTGCATCTTCCCTTCCTCTCGATGGTAGTGCCAGAGAAAGGATTTGAGATGCAAATTGGCTATGTTCAGGACCTGATACTCTCTGAAAAGCTCCGCCATGGGATACCGGGCAGGAAGTTTATTAAATAGATTCACAATCTATCCTATTCACGATTATGACTGTCAAATAATAACGAAAACTGGTAAGTAAGTCTAACTGGGGTCGAAGAGAAAACCTCTCGATAATTCATTTAAACATCCTGATTTTAGTTGCGGCAATGCTATCGTTTTATGATTTTAGAGGTCTTCCAGCTGTCAAGGGTAATGAAACTTCATACGGAAACGCTTGGTTTTGTTCATCAACTGTGATTTTTATCAAACCAAAATTTACTCATAAAATGAAAAGACCAATTTCAAACTTGATTGATTTGGTTTTTTTTAAGTCTGTTTGGTTATTTTTTTTTTTATTTAGTGAACTTTTTGATATTTTTATTTTAAAGTTATAGCTGAAGAATTGAGAAATTCAAATTTCACTCTTACTTCAGTTAAATTTCAATCAAACCAAAACCCTTAGTTCTTTAAAGTATGTCTAAAGCGTTTTCAAATGTTAAAATTTTGTAAAATTAAATTTTCGCGAATCCTTCAAAAACTCACTCAAGACAATTTAACATTTGATCTTCTGAAATATTTTTTCTTTTTTATGCCGTTATCGTTGTTCAGCTTTTTCAATTTCGTCGGCGTTTGGTGTAAATTGAATAAAACGTTCATCAAATGGTTCCATATTTTTCCAAGATGCGAAGAAAACTACTGCAAGTAGTTGCTTTTAATATAAAAAAAAAGAAAATTGAATGATTCGAGAAAGTTAAGGAAAATGTACTTGTAATTAATGTAAAAATTATTAAAGAAATATTGATTTATTATAATTTAAAATATAAAGCATCAGGGATGTTTCTTGCAGATGTAACTAGTAAAAACTCGTGCCTTTTTTCAACTGTGTTCAAACATCACAACATTAACTGTTTTTAAATAGTCTGACTAATTTAAAAAGTACGAGAAATTAAAGAAAGAAATTGTTTCATCCTTAACGAGTATACTTTCAGAAATTGTAAAACAAAATTATTTTTAAACTGCTATCATCTTTTGATTTTTTTCTCGAGTTTGTTGTCTTGTCTCTTTTGGCTCCAAGTGTCCTTAAATTACTTTATTCGCTCCTATACGTACTCATATTTTAGCAGCTTGCCGCAAATTTACCTCTAAAATATCTCCAATTAGTTCAAACAGTAAAATGTTTGTTCAGCATCATTAAAACTGCAGCCTTGGAAGTCTCTTTTTGAACACTGTCATAATTATTTTGTTTAATAACCAAATTCAAGTATTGTCAAGCTTTAAATTATAATTTAGCAAATAAAAGAATTCAGACCAGACAGCTACCGCAAATATTTTTTTTATTTTTATTTTATTTATTTATTTTACACATGACAAAAAATATACATAATTAGCGAAAAAACAACAAGTAATTTAATTTAAACACACACCTTTAATGGATCTGGGTTTGTTGCCTTTCATTTGTCGTGTCTCCAGTAAACTAGACTTTTGCCTGTATCTCACAGAGGATATTTAGCATGAAAAAATAAATCGATACTTCTTTCCGATTTTTGATTACACAAAAACAAAACCCCGTTGCACGTTCTCATCAACCTGACAAACAGTGGCACTCAATTACAACTGGAAACATCATGCGAAATTATACTTCTCATACATCATCACTCCAAAAAGACCAAAAATATTCATCCCACACATACAGAAACAAAAAAACAACAAAATTTAAAACAATTAAAAGAAACCCACACAAATCCTTTCCACACGTCATTCATCCTGAAAGCCCAAGTACTCAAAATCCTGTCGCAATAACAACCACGCTCCGATTGACTGTCTTAATGGTTTTTCTACCTTTACCTTTATTGAATTCGGCACGCCATTGTATGTCATGAGAGCCAAATAAGCATATTGCCTTTGGGCAAAAGAGGTTTTAACTCTAGGGATGGGGAACATTTCATTAGTTGCCATGCGTGTCATGTGTCTCTGCTGAGTCTGCATCTTAATATAATTGATGTTTTAAGCAATATGAAGAAATGAGGTTTAAGGTGGTTTAAACACGTGAAAAGAATGAATGATAGAAGAATGACAAAGCAAGTATACAATGGCTTTTGCCTGTATCTCACTGAGGACATAATATCAATCTAATAAATAACATCAATTACAATCTAATGGATAACCATATAATCTAATGGACAACTTCATATAGATAATCTAATGGATAACCTCAATTACAATCCGTTTTTTTTTTATTTTACCACCTGAATTTTTATATACGAAACCTTAAAAAATGAAACAATTATTCGTTGTTCTCATTGGACCTTTGTTTGTATCATTTAACCCTTAGAAAACGATCTTTTCTCGCTTTAGACATGTTGATAGAAAAAAATATGAAAGTCTGGCGAAGATAGTTATCACGGGGGCAGTTAAAGAAGGCGAGTGAGAAGAAGGTGACCTATGGGATTGATAGATCAAATAAAAAACTTGTAAGATCCTCTTTACGCGTTGCATTTAACATGACCCAACACAGGGAGGGATGGAGGCAGGTGGTGCATTGGAGACATAAAAGAAGACCACGACGCTCAGAAGCAATGAAGAAGAAAATGTTTTAACGTCGTTATTTCAAAAAGAGCTTAAAAAGCTATTTAAAGCTAATCAAACTCCTAATGTTATCCGAAATAGATCTTTGCCCAGCTTGTGTGAGTTTAACAAAGGTTTTTTATTGCACTTAAGAAGAAATCTCATGAAATGTTAATCACATCTAGTTGCCTAATGAACTGATACTTTTAAGGGTTAACTCCCTTATTTATACGAAATGGTTAATCTCTTCATTTAATAGCACTATCGAAAAAGATACCCTGAGTGGTCAAATAAGAGGAATTATCTACAATTAAGATGGTAAATAATTAATTCGCTAACTAGGAGAAAAGAATACCTAAAATTATTTGAGAAAAAATGTATATTTTATACTTGAGATTAAAAATAACCATAAAAAATAGGTAACTTTTGAAATAGAAAATAATTAGTCTTAAGATTCCATAAAGCAAACATAATCCGGTAAAAATCAACAAAGTTTAATAAAATGTACGAGTATACTTTATTAAACTTTGTTGATTTTGTATAAATTTCTAACAAAAATATTGAAAATTATTAAATTTCCCTGGAAGCGTATTGAAAAGAACGTATTCAAGTAATCCAGACAAGATAAAAAGGACGAACGTAGGTGCTTGAGAATATTATTTCTTACTTGATTTTCCAAGTTTTCAAATAATTCGCAGATTCAAAGATTCAGATCGCTGCGATATTTTCAGTTGCTAAAATGGAGAGAAAATATCACGCAAAGCCTAAAAATATATCACTGTGCCAAAGGGAACAATACATCTGCCTTTCTTTATGTAAAGGTTTTGCTATTATGTGTTTTGTAAGAAAGTTTCATTCGCTTAAATGTGAACTTACTTGAATTTAGATATCACTTTATTTAAGAGTACATATTCGAGAAAGTTAAATTTATGACTATTATAAATAAATGAGGAATAGAAAGTAGATGAGACAGTAAAAAATATTATTAATACTATAACTATTATAAATAAATTAGGAAGAGAGAGTAGATGAGACAGTAAAAAATATTATTATTACTATATCTATTATAAATAAATAAGGAAGAGAGAGTAGATAGAAATATTATTATTACTGTGACTTTTGTAAATAAATAAGGAATAGAGAGTAAACGGGACAGTAAAAAATATTATTATTACTATGACTATGTATTATAAATAAATAAGGAATAGGGAGTAGATGAGACAGTAAAACAAATATTATTTTACCTTTGATCTAAACATGTGCCGGTCCAAAACACCACACGACATTTATCAAGATTGACACAAAGCATGTGTTGTAATGGGACCGTTTATTCCTGGTTAGATTCAAATATTCAGTTTTAGTTCAATAACTATGACTTTTGTACATAAATAAGAAATAGAGAGTAGATGAGACATTAAAAAATGTTATTATAACTATGACTATTGTACTCGTACATAATTAAGGAATAGAGAGTAGATGAGACAGTAAAAATTATTATTATAACTATGACTATTGTACATAAATAAGGAATAGAGAGTAGATGAGACATTAAAAAATATTATTATAACTATGACTTTGTAAATAAATAAGGAATAGAGAGTAGATAAGAAAAAAAAACAAATATTGTCACTATGAATTATCATTGTTTCATTTTCGATAATTTCTAATAAAACTAAAAATATATTCTTTTTAGTAAAAGTATTTACAGGTTTTTGCTACCCAGTTTGATATTTGAATAAAAAAATGTATATTCGTGATTTTTCGTACTTTTGTAGTATCATAATCAAAATGAGATTTCTGATTATCAATTAGGTTGGTTTAACTATCTACTCCAATCTATTGGAGCCAAACCTGCCAAACTTTCATTTGACACCAAACTATTGGTATCAAATGATAGTTTGGCTGCATTCGAAGTTTTCTGTGAAAGTATTGGCTACCTGCTGGGCTGTTTGAACTCAAAGCCCTAAGTCACTTTATATTTACAGCACTGGGAATAATTTTCCTTCTCCTGTGACGTCAAACCTTAAGTTCGTTCACTACCAATATTTTCACGCTTTAGGCACTTCTTTCTTCGTCACTATATGATGCTATGCTCATAAAAAATAAAGGTTTCCATCTTCTTGTGAAGATCACGTTGGATGGGGACTTATTTTGTCCCCCAAAACAGCGTGGATGGGAGTGGAATCGAACTGAATAATTGTGTAAAAATAATCCATTGTAAATAATTAAATGTTTCAAATATGTTGTATCGGAAACTGTAAAAATCCTTTTGATGATTAGCTGTCACCTTCTTCCTTTATTTGAATATTACTTAATATTACGAAAACATACACTTTATATTATATACAGTTAAGGCATTAAAATTGTGGAGGTTTAAAGACATTGTAATTTGATTTATCAAACAACTGTTTATTCCACTTTTTGTAACGGTATAACCCTACCGGTTTCAAAGCTTTCACCTCATCGTCAGGGGATCACAAACAAGACTGAATTATATTCGAACTGGTACCGAGATACACGCTTTTAACGGTAAATATTCGGGTTGGGGACTGCGGGTTGGGGGAGGCATAAGACAACATCGGTGAGCAGCGGAGAGATTCTTGGGATATATGTGTTGGCCAGATGTTCACCTCGATGCACTGACTTAGAAATTTCTAGGGCCTCTAATCTGTCAAATTTATTTCCGTTACTATTGATGTGTAAGAATTTAGCATCATCGATAGAAAAAGTATGGTTTTCACGGTGACAATGATTAACCATTTCAGAATAAATTAGAGGATTTGTTAAGGCGGATTTGTGTTCACGAAATCTCTTTTCAAAAATTTTTTCCGTCTTTCTTATATAGAAATTATCACAATGGGCACATGAAAGTTTATACACACCACTGTTGCTAAGTATTCCATTTTTGCCTTTCCCGTTAAATAAAAGTTTCCGGAGATTAAAATTTGAGTAAAAAGCTGGCTTTATGTGACTTGGATTTTTTTTTGGTTACTTCGTATATGTTTTTTTATAAATAGGACTTGGCTCCATTTATACGTATGCTTATATAGGTGTCATTAAATATATGATATTTTTTAAGTTTCTCTTTTTTTAAAGTGAATCAATGAGGCTTCCAGGATAGCCATTATTTCTGGATATTTTTAATGGTTATTAATTCCTTTTTAAAATTGTTATCGGTTAATGGGACACTGAGGAATCTATGAAGCATACAGTTAAAGTAAGATCGTTTGAAGTTGCTGGAATTATAGTGTCTGAATAAGTGTCTTTTCTATATATATCAAAGTCAAATGTACCATTTTTGCGAGATAATGTTAGGTCCAAGAAATTAAATTTTCCGTCCTGTTAAATTTCTTGGACCTAATTTATTTGTAACGGTTTAAACCGGTAGGGTTATACCATTACAAAAAGTGGAATAAACAATGTTTAATAAAACAAATAACAGCATACACATTTTAATGAATCTACACAGATCAAAGAAAAAAAATAAAACCTGTTTACAGAAAAAGGTGAAATGTTTTAATTTTTGCTGTAAACAAGTTAACAATGCTACAATGCGAAATATCTTGTAACATTAATTTTTATATCAATAAAGTAAATACTAATTAAAGTAATGGTGAAATTGAATAAAAAACCAAAGGACGAACTCTGACGTTTGACTTCCACTCGAGGGTTTCAGGTCAGATTCCCGATAATACAAAAAAAAAAAGTATAAAACAATTGTCCCAGTCTAGTAAAATAGTTCATCTAGTAACAATACTAAGACATGCAAACGACTTGAGTGTGTGTTGTTGCCTTTTCATACGCGTATCGTCTTTGCATGTGATGACAAATTTCAACACATTTAATGATGATCCGCGATTTCAGTGCCAAATCTAGTAGTTATTAATATGAATGTCAGATTAATGGAGTTTAGTTGAATATTTATTTAAAACTTGATCGTAAAAACATGTTCGAAGGATTATTGCCAGGCGGCAATCTCTTTCAACCAACCAAACAAAAGTACATAACAAATGTTATATGATTGCTTAAAATATTGTTATAATTATTTACGTTTATGAAATAAACGAACAATAAACAGAGTAAAAATTGAAGTGAGATATCAACAATCAAAGTAAATGGTGGAGAAGAAAAAAGAATGAAATACACTATATTACTGATATGAAATTCAGAGTTTTTCGGTTGCTTTTTAAACCATGCCAATGACGGAGTCCAACATTGATTTGTAACTGGTTCCAGAGTCTCACTCCACGGACTGTAAAGGGCGACGTATGAAAGAAGAGCAGTGAATTGGAAAAGTCAATAAACAATATCTGTTTGAGCGTAGCGCAAGTCGGTGATCGGAAAAAAATTGGGTTGAAAACAAACAATCACATTTATTCGCTCAGAGCAACCACCACAAGAACGCAGGCACTCCTCAAAACTACAGAAATAAATGTTATGATATGTAGATTTTGTTAACCTTTCCCTTCCTGTGCTGAAAAAATTCGCGCGTTCCGTGCTGTGTATTCAATACACATGTAAAAATGAGCGATTTAAAATCGGAAAAATAAGAATATTCATAGCCAATCGCTTAAATTAATTAAATTTGAAGTCAAAAGTGATAATAATTCAAATTCAATTGCTGAAAACATGAAAAAAAAACATCGGCCGACGTTCACAAAACGGGCGAAACGACCACCTCAAATAGATGCCCGAAAGCTACTGAAGCGAGAGAAGCGAGCGAACTGAGATTATATTTCTTGCATTCCCATATACCGAAGTAGAGTGAGACGTAAAAACTTCACCTCACCCATGATGGTTTTTTAGAATGAATATACCTAAATCACACACTGGCTTACGTTTGATTGTATTGGTGAATTTATTACCCGATTTTCACAAAATATCTCTTATGTGGCGGATAAGTGCTAATTATTATTATTAATATTATTTTTTTCATTGAATGCGTAAATGTATTACGGAGGAATACCTAAAATCTGAACCCAGTATTTATTATATTTATAGAGATATTAAAGTTTTTAGAAGCAATGTGTACTAGTTACACATCACAGGGAAGGAAGGGTTAAACACTCATAACAAGAATTTATTAAACCGAAGACATCCTAAGATAGGAATGACCAAGAAAATGTTAACAGCGGGATCACATTCAAAGAATGGATGAAACCCGGATTCCTCGTATACTTACTCTTAGCCATCCCATAGGAAGTTGATTACTAGACAGACCTTCAAATAGGTAGTGGGCTGACTTGTAAGAATAATGGCAAGAATACAAAAAAAAACAGAACAAAACATATTGTGGGAAGAATACATTTTAACCTTTAAAGACTAAATCTTACTTTCTTAAAACAATACTTTTATTAAGGGAGAAAGGTTATTATTGCTTTCGTTTCAAATAGTTTTCACAGTATAAACTGTCAAGAAGCATTGACTGCCAGAAGGTCGGATTTCCCTCGAGGCTACAGCATCGCTGAGCTCTCAATTGAATCTTTGTCTTTTCACCATAAACCCATTTTCATTTTTTACAAAATCTTTGAAAATGTTGACATGTTTATTATCTGTTTTATAAACTGATTATTTACATAAGTAAACTTAAGCCAAACGCTTTCTTAAATAAATCATTTTTCTTTTACTCGAGATTTTGATTCATATACAATAATTAGATATTACCTTTATAATTAGATATCAATTGTATAATTAGATGTTACCCTCTTTGTTTAACGAGAGAAGATAAAAAAAATAGTTATTATAATAATAATTATTATTATGGAACATCTTCATTGTATTTTTCGAATCTGTATTTGCGTGGGGTATTGTGACAAGTGTTTCGTCGTTGCTGCTACTGTGACGTGAATGGGTTACCTCTAAGTGTGAGAGATCTAAGTGACGTGTGAAACTTAGAAAGCACTAAAGGATGGTCCTTTTTGGAAGGTTTCTTTGTTTGTCAAGTACTTACTTAGTGACAAAACATCCCACGTTCGATTTCTAATGGGTTCAGGTAAATTTACTTTCATATATGATACTTGTGACGAGTAGTACAAATTAGTTGAAAATCTTATTTCGTTCCATGGATCGGTGGTAATTTTCATTAAAGTGAAACATTTAAAAAATTCACCCTAAAGATACTAAAATAAATAAAATTACATATAAGATGTTTACATAAGTTGTGTCCGTTCTTTTTTTTCAATTTAAAAATGAGCATGAAAAGTAAAACAAAATGGTAAATATTATACGTCATTCAAAAGAAAATTTTCTGTTCTACAAGATATTGTGTTTGCTTTTACGTTACATATATCATTTTATTTGATTACAAGCATTCAAAATGGAATGTCAAGTAGACGAAAGTGAACATTTTCAACACCTCGTTCTGTTCGCGTTCAATCGAGGGAATAAAGCAGCCAAAGCTACTCGCGATATTTGCGAAGTGTACGGTGAAGATGCTATGAATAAAAAGACAGTTCGTCGAGGGTTTTTGAGTTTAAAAAGATGATAATTTCAACTTGAAAGACATGTAGCGTTCCGGATGACCATTGGAATTCGATGAAAACCGCTTAAACCATATTATTCATGCAGATCCCAGATAAGGCTCGATGACTTCTGATTCGATTCTTGATGATTTCCAAAGAATCTAAAAGAAGATATTTTTATTTTTATTAGTGTCACGCCTTTTTGCTAAATTTAAGAAACAAGAATTATATGTACACAATTGATTACATAAATCAATTCACCAAATATCAATCTTACCAAGGTGACAGGGCCGGACAGGTCAGTCGGCTTCTTAACGAGACAAGTACTCTTTAGGTCTCTGGGGTATTGTTGGGTTCTCTTAACTCTGAATAAGTCTCTCTAGTTTCTCGCTGGGACAGGCGACACAATTAAACAAGAACAATTTGTAATGAAACAGTTTATTGTATTGTAAAAAAAAAGAAAAAAGAAAAAAAATATATAAAAAAAACTAGACGAATGTCTAGAAAAAAAAGTTTTAAAATTGGCAACAAATATAAAAACTTGTTGTATTTAGCAAGGGAGATTCCAATAACAATTCAGAGTTAAACTTGAGCGATGGTTAAAATGTGCGGACGAAATTCACATTAAAAATAGGAGGAAATATTCACCCGTAATCAAAATGGCGTCCTGGAGTTCTGTGATATATGAGGGAGAGCAGTGTCGGACCCAAACGTCTGAATCTCACCACGTTCTGCACGGAATGGCTCGAGCCAGCTAGCGCCCGCTCCCCCCTGGCCAGGAAGTACCACGAGGCAGGGGTGCCAATCTCGACCTCGGTCCCCCGTGACAATGTTGTCATTGAATAAAAATGTACCTGACTGCAAGGGTAGTTACCTTTATCTTATTGTCTTTAGTATTTTAAAATATTCAAGTATTTCATAATATTTTAATCTTCCTGTTTTCAAGGCAAGCACATGGTCTCGACACCACAAGTTTCATAAATTATGACATGTCGCGAATTAAAAATTTCGAGGACGTGAAGTATGCAATTTAACAAATATAGTCCTAACACCCCACCCTAAGTTATTGAAAGAACAAAAAAAAAAAACAAACAAAAAAAAAAATTATCCTCCGTATATCACAGACGCATCAGTCCGAGGGATGTTTCTAAGGAGCGAGGGGTGTATGTACCCCTCACCGGATACGGTTTCGTGGCCGATTTATCTCTAGTCAGCATTTGCCATAGGTGTAGTCTTAATTGGTGTAAGACCGACCACGAGGAAGGGAACCACGTAAACCTTTCCTTAACTAGGCTCCTAAACAATTTAACTTCAACACATAGCCGGTTACACAGGAGCGGGAAACAATCCTTCCCAACTCCTTACACAAAAAAAAAATACACAAAGGTACAAGATTACAAGAATTGATACAAAACAAAACAATGCACAATGGTACACGATTACAGGAAATCGATACAATATTATTAAAATCAAATCACACAACAAGAAATTAAAATAATACTATACAATCGGGTAATATAATTAATAAAATATTAAACTGCAAGGTCAACTAACAATCAAATGTTGACCAAGAGGGTAACAAATCAGTTAAGCCATCCTCTCATTACAATATTCTGAGAAATGGACACAGCTTAACCAAAATAATAAAACAAATCTGCAGTCTTCTCCCAAAGGCTGACTTTAGTGGGTTCACTGTAGGTCACGGGCCAACCTATGAACCAGCTGCTCTTCAAAGGTGATTCCTGAAATTCTCCCCTTTCAATGTGGATTATCTTCAAAGGTGATTCCTGAAATTCTCCCCTTTCAATGTGGATTATCTTCAAAGGTGATTCCTGAAATTCTCCCCTTTCAATGTGGATTCCGTCCAACCAACCACCCACATGGCTCAACACAAAATTAGAATCCCACCTCCCTTGATACACCAAAGACAACACTTTACAACACATTCGTTTCCTCGCCCTTCCCTATACTGCACAGTCGGGAACCGATAAATTTTAAAGCGGCCCCATATCACGGGCGCTTTCCACAATACGACCGCCCCTGGCACACAGCACAAGACGGTCCAAACTTCCGGCCACTACCGGGCGTAGTGATAACAACAATGATAACAATAAATTTCGCAATTGCCAATATCTATCATTTAAAAATTTCAAGAGGTTCACACAGAACCTTATACGTCAAATTACAAATATCCTATGGTTCACACAGAGCCACTTTCGAGGACTTGTAACTCCTTAAGTTCAGACAGAACTTTATACATTGAAAAACAAATATCCTATGGTTCCCACCGAACCATTTTCGAGGACTTATATCTCCTTAAGTTCAGACAGAACTTTATACATTGAATAGCAAATATCCTATGGTTCACACCGAACCATTTTCGAGGACTTATATCTCCTTAAGTTCAGACAGAACTTTATACATTGAATAACAAATATCCTATGGTTCACACCGAACCATTTTCGAGGACTTATATCTCCTTAAGTTCACACAGAACTTTACACATAACTTGGGTTTCCTCAGACTCCAAGGTCTGGACAACCGTTGCAGTAACAATTCACCACCACACAGAATGGTAACTGTATAGGTGGAGCCTTAGTCCCTTAAAAAAAAAAAAAACACAAAACATGATAGAAAATTGGCAAGTAGCCCCGGCTGACAGCAGGACGCGTCTACGGACCCCCAGAACAGAGCCAAGAATCACGTGATACCATTTACACAACTTTGGTCATCTAGGATCCGAGCGACAGACACGCGACCCCCCCGAACCGAAGCCACCCTAGCCCGAAACATGTGCATGACAGAACACATAAAAAACACAAAACATGATAGAAAATTGGCAAGTAGCCCCGGCTGACAGCAGGACGCGTCTACGGACCCCCAGAACAGAGCCAAGAATCACGTGATACCACTTACACAACTTTGGTCATCTAGGATCCGAGCGACAGACACGCGACCCCCCCGAACCGAAGCTACCCTAGCCCGACACATGTGCATGACAGAACACATCTGTAATCGCAATCGCTAATTTGGGTTCATGAGGCCCGTGATGGAGACACACAGCAATCCATCCCAGATGTATTCTCAGGCCATCTTCAAAACCTTTATCGGTTGGGAGGCTAGCTTCCCCCAACCCGGACTCTTAAGGCTGCCCAGGGCCTCTCGGTGATTCACACCGAGCCAAAGTAAGGAGACAATGATAAACAACAACAACTGGGAATTCAATTTACCGAGCGAGACCCACCATACGTCCGACCACAAGGGCACGGGTTCGTTTCGAGATTTAACTATCCAAGAACCGCAGCCCCCAGTCATGACGCATGCTGCCAACACTACAGTAACCGGAGCTCTTATTCCAAAACTCAAAACAGAGCAAACTTTGGAATTCAATTTACCGAGCGAGACCCACCATACGTCCGACCACAAGGGCACGGGTTCGTTTCGAGATTTAACTATCCAAGAAACGCAGCCCCCAGTCATGACGCATGCTGCCAACACTACAGTAACCAGAGCTCTTATCCCAAAACTCAAAACAGAGCAAACAATACAACGGTAATCACCGTAACAGTTACATAAAATCGGTACAAGTTCAAAACAAACAAAATTAGAACGGCAATTACCGTAACAGTTACATAAATTTGGCACAAGTTCAAAACAAAACAAAAATAGAACGGCAATTACCGTAACAGTTACATAAAATCGGTACAAGTTCAAAACAAAACAAAAATAGAACGGCAATTACCGTAACAGTTACATAAATTCTGTCAAAGTTCATTCGAGAACGCACCATACTCTTATCCTTATTCCTCCCAGCAGCACCACTACAACCTCCACATTTCCCATAAACCTTTCATCGCGCTGCCTAACAGACTACCATGCGACCCCGTACTCGGTGAGTGCTTTGACAGAACAAAATATATTATAATATTTTACACAACAACAAAAAAATTAATCATTTTTATTTCAAATTATATACTCCACACTCAACAGGAGCCAATTCGTCAACAAGATGAACTTACTTCAATACTATAGCCCTTCAACACCGTGGAATGCTACACCTCTCTAACGAGAAATTCCGAACACATCAGCGGTTATTATCATCATGGAACCCCGTCCAATAACTAACACTTGCTACGTGCAACTATCCGAAACGGATACTCCACTGTACCATTTGTACAATCTTTTCCAAAATTCAACTCGGTGGAAAGCAACACCTACTCCATAGCATTACTGAACAATTCTACTGCTATTAAACTTGCGGACCACCGTCCAGCGATAGCATTTGTGCAAAGCAATTATCCACGATGGATACTCTACTGAATCCTCAGTACAATCTTTGGAACGCTACTCCCGGGGGAAGGGTACACCTCTCCGTCAAGAAGTTCGGAATACATCACGAGTTCTTATCAGATAAGACAACAATTAGGAAGACAATCCTTCCCTAATACGAAATTCTGAAGACTTCCAAGAATTTCTTCACTTAATGCCCTAACTTCTGCAGCCAATAATTCGATAGGGAATCTAATGAGAAGGTAACAATTACCACTAAATAACCCACAACAGCTGTTAGGTAACCCAATACCTAAGCTCGCATTACACAAGAGCAATTTGATCCTGAATGTAATACGTGTACCTTCTACAAACGGTACTAATCATCTATGTATTACATGAATTCTTACTTCAGAAGGACCTAAGTCCTTCGTTGAGATACATATAATCCTACTCTAGGCTCTCAGCATTCCGCCACTCGTGGTCCAGGCTTAGGTTCATTGAACGCCAGGTATTCTTTGGTTAAGTCACCGGGTTGAATACCAGCCCATACATAAAACATATGGAAATGAATCCATACGAGATTGCCCACGGCCAGCCCACTTATTCATTCACCCTTGTGCAATAATAAATTCGCACCGGTGACGTCACTTGACATACTAAACTGACATTCACCAAGGAATCGACAGTGTATACCTTCAAGGTATTATAACAAAATATTTAATTTAATTATTTTAAGAACCATTTTCCTAACCATGAATGACTCCCAATTAGGCGCTGACGAACCCATCACTACACTGTCAACTATCAGCTTATCTATAATCCACCCGGGCACAGAAGCTGTGCTCAGGACCGGACCCATATCATATGTTTGCGTCCTTATCGCGTGACGACGGACTCACCGCATAAAGTCTATTCTAAGCTATACTGTATTCAATAGTCTATTTATAGTATATATGCAACTACTAAACTTCTACCGTCTTTTTATAAGAGAATAACCCCTGTATTCCTTCCCTCTTACAAGACAAGAATGATACATTTAATAATTTGACTCCAGGTCACGCTTTCTAGTTTCTAAAGAGAGAATACTCGACTACGATCTCCCTATTACGACGAAAAACAGTTCTATAACCAAATATTGGTCACTCGACCACGCTCCTTAGCTTCTAAGGAGAAAATACACAAATAACTCTATCGTTATTGCAACAACAAAGGGGCTATACTCTATTTAACACTTGGCCATGCTCCTCTTATGTGTCTCGACTACGAGAATCCGAACTAATTCTCACTTAGCTTTATGACATGGAGTGCTATACTCCTCTGTCGGTCACCCGATCGCGAGACTATCATTGGTCAACCTTTGCAATGTCCTTCACGTGATATCTCCCTACCACTTTCCCACTAAGCTCCGACAGCTCGTAAACCGAATTGGAGATTTTCTTGCTAACTATACTCTTTATAAATCTCGGTGCCAACTTGGCGCTGAAGTAACGACCTGCATTTGACTGCTTAAAGGACTTCCTCCATACCACCTGTCCAACGGACAGACGTCTCTCTCTACGGCGTAGGTTATACCTAGCTGCGCTACGCTTAAACCCAGTCAATAGTTTAGCAGTGACGGTCTCGTACAATTTTTCCATTCTATTTAGCCCTTGGAGATAATTAGGAGATCTCGTGGAAGAGACAATCTGATTCGAATCCAGTTGGTCGTGGAACGAAGCATGGGGAACCGGATGGAATCCGTGAAACAGATAAAAAGGGGTGCTACCGGTGGCTATGCTCACAGTATTGTTTAAACAGGAACAGATCTTCCCTAAGAATTCGCACCAATCTCGTTGATTGTCCTGTACCAAAATGGATAGACACGTCAGAATTGAAGAATTATATCTCTCGCTGGTATTGTTTTGCGGGTGATAATACGCGTTGTAAAAGAGGTCTCGTATCCCATAGGATTCCAGGAATCCTCTGAATTCCTTCGATATGAACTGCCTACCATTATCCATTACGATGGTGCGTGGCACCGAACACGGGAGAAATATTGACGCTTCCAAACACCGAATTATAGCCTTAGACGTGGCCACTCTCAAGGGAAAAGCCCATACATACTTACTAAAGTTATCAACTACCGTTAAAATATGAGAGTTCCGTTTCCTAGACAAAGGCAAGGGGCCAACGAGGTCCATACTCAAGGACTGCATGGGCCGGGATGCTTGCTTGGGCTCACTCATAAGGCCACATGGACCCTGTGTGTTATGTTTATAGGCCTTGCACGTTTCGCACCGCGATATAAAATGAGTTACTGCCTCAGATAATTTGTTAGCAAAATACGTCCGAGTAATAATTTCCATAGTCTTCCTAACACCCGGGTGACACAGGTTCGAATGTATATCATCGATCAAGGGGACCAACGCATCCTGGGGTACCACGACCTTCCAATCTCGTTCTCCCTGGTTGCGGACAGCGAAAACAAACGCGGGAGAACAACAAAAAAAAAACAATGGCAGTAAAAACAAATGATGCAAACACGTGGTTACAAAATAGAGAAAACAAACGGTCGTACACAAAAAAATACATATAAAAACACTTTTCTGAAAATAAATTATTATTTAAAATAAACAAATTATAAATAAAAGCCTTGTCTAGCGAGATATCAAGAGATACATAGTTTTCTGCCCCGCGTTCGGGGGCCAATTATGTCACGCCTTTTTGCTAAATTTAAGAAACAAGAATTATATGTACACAATTGATTACATAAATCAATTCACCAAATATCAATCTTACCAAGGTGACAGGGCCGGACAGGTCAGTCGGCTTCTTAACGAGACAAGTACTCTTTAGGTCTCTGCGGTATTGTTGGGTTCTCTTAACTCTGAATAAGTCTCTCTAATTGTGTCGCCTGTCCCAGCGAGAAACTAGAGAGACTTATTCAGAGTTAAGAGAACCCAACAATACCCCAGAGACCTAAAGAGTACTTGTCTCGTTAAGAAGCCGACTGACCTGTCCGGCCCTGTCACCTTGGTAAGATTGATATTTGGTGAATTGATTTATGTAATCAATTGTGTACATATAATTCTTGTTTCTTAAATTTAGCAAAAAGGCGTGACATAATTGGCGCCCCACGTTGGGCGCCAATTATGTCACGCCTTTTTGCTAAATTTAAGAAACAAGAATTATATGTACACAATTGATTACATAAATCAATTCACCAAATATCAATCTTACCAAGGTGACAGGGCCGGACAGGTCAGTCGGCTTCTTAACGAGACAAGTACTCTTTAGGTCTCTGGGGTATTGTTGGGTTCTCTTAACTCTGAATAAGTCTCTCTAGTTTCTCGCTGGGACAGGCGACACAATTAAACAAGAACAATTTGTAATGAAACAGTTTATTGTATTGTAAAAAAAAAGAAAAAAGAAAAAAAATATATAAAAAAAACTAGACGAATGTCTAGAAAAAAAAGTTTTAAAATTGGCAACAAATATAAAAACTTGTTGTATTTAGCAAGGGAGATTCCAATAACAATTCAGAGTTAAACTTGAGCGATGGTTAAAATGTGCGGACGAAATTCACATTAAAAATAGGAGGAAATATTCACCCGTAATCAAAATGGCGTCCTGGAGTTCTGTGATATATGAGGGAGAGCAGTGTCGGACCCAAACGTCTGAATCTCACCACGTTCTGCACGGAATGGCTCGAGCCAGCTAGCGCCCGCTCCCCCCTGGCCAGGAAGTACCACGAGGCAGGGGTGCCAATCTCGACCTCGGTCCCCCGTGACAATGTTGTCATTGAATAAAAATGTACCTGACTGCAAGGGTAGTTACCTTTATCTTATTGTCTTTAGTATTTTAAAATATTCAAGTATTTCATAATATTTTAATCTTCCTGTTTTCAAGGCAAGCACATGGTCTCGACACCACAAGTTTCATAAATTATGACATGTCGCGAATTAAAAATTTCGAGGACGTGAAGTATGCAATTTAACAAATATAGTCCTAACATTAGGTTGTAAAAAAAATTGTAGTATAGCAACCGGTCAGTCATATTAAACTCGTATTTCGCGAAGTTGATGTTTGATAAAATTCCTTATTTTTTCCCAAACATATTTTTAAAGGTCTATCCTCAGTAACCTTGTAAAATTCTCAACGCGTATCAGCATCTTCCTTATTATTTTAATAAAAAAATTTTTTTTGTCAATATTATAAAGAAAAAATACAATTAATTTTTCTCGATGAGGCCTCCAGGGAAATAAACGTACATTTTTAATTTCAGCCTTGGGCACAGATACAGATAAGGGAATCTTGTTACCTTATTTTCTTATTTAATTTTTCCTTTACGAAAAAGAAAATAATTTTATCGCTGAATTTCTTAAAATCCTCCTTGAAGGTTTCCACAAGTGAGCAAGTGTGTGTGTGTACTATATGTGCTGCGAAAAAAATATTCACTTAAATTACGCAAATTTCATAAAATGTTATATTTTCTACGTCTCATAACTACGTTAAAGTTAGCATCAAGGACATAAAGCTTTTGATGTTATATATTGCGGTAAACACTGGTTTTCTTTTTTTTTTTTTCATGTTTTTTTTTTTTAATTATTTCTTTGTCTGTTTATACATATACTTTAACTGAATACCCTTAAATTAATATACGAGTATACTCTTAACAATAATAATAATACGACAATATATATGGCGTTATTTAGGGAGTAGACTTTCTCCAAGGTGAAATTTAGCCTGGGGTTTGAACCCATATCATTGACATAATAAAGATATATTTCTTATAAATCAGTTTGTGCAAACTAGTTTGTAAGTAGAATAAGCAAAAAACGTTATAGATTATCTAGTCTCTTCTTGCATTAGAAATATTTATTGTTAAAGAAAACAAATCGACATTTTTCACCATATTATCTACCATGAGACAGAAATCAAATTATAACATGTTTAAAAAATTTCCCAAACAAAAAGTAGTACATTAAAGAGAAAATTGCTTTAGAAATAAATGGGTAACTAGGTAATACACTTGTCTTCCAGCCTAGGGGTTGCAGGTTCAATTTTCCTATTTTCTATAAGATTTCGCTTAAGATATATTTCTTGTTTATTGCAAGAGATTGCCACACTGCATGAAATTCACCAGGTTGTACTGTATACAATATGAATTCTCATTCCAAGTTGTTACATACAATTTTAAAAAAAATACTTTATTGTTAAATAGAGTAAAATGAGATACCATATTGCAATTTGTTAGGATGAAATGTTCGCTTATACCTTTCATCGATCATCACCTTTTTTTGTAAATCCTCTTAAGATAACACTTTGAAATAAATTACATGTAACCTTTATTCAACAGAAATACTGTCCCAAAATACTAGTTTACTTTGATATCCAATTCTGAGAAATATTTACAGTTCATGAAAATAAGAACGCTTATGAGAAAATACGCGGGTTATTTAAGAAAACCTTTTAACTTTTCTTATTTAAATAATTTTGAAACTCAATTTCAAAACGATTTGATCTAAACCGTTCTATGATCCTTTGGTTTCCCCAAAATTCAAATACAAAGATAAGTAAAAGGACAATAAAATGTATCCTCTCTAAATATTCTTCCTTACGTTTACATTTAATTTTGTTATTTTATCCTATCGTATATGTATTCGAACTAAAATGAAATACTCATTTGAAGATTAGTTTTGAACTTATGGGGATAAGATAAACAATATTAGTTTTATATTCCTTTTTGTTATTTTATCCTATCGCATATGTGTTCGGGCTAAAAGATAAACAATGTTAATTTTATATTCCTTTTTGTTATTTTATCCTATAATAATATTAGTTTTATATTCCTTAATTTATAAACAATACGAGTATTAGTTTATAAACAATATTAGTTTTATATTGACAATATTATTTCATTTATAAACAATTTTAGTTTTGTATTCCTTTTTGTTATTATATCCTATAATATTCGGATAAGATAAACAATATTAGTTTTATATTCAATTTTAGTTTATAAACCATATTAGTTTTATATTCAAGATAAACAATATTAGTTTTATATTCAATATTAGTTTATAAACAATATTATTCAATATTAATTTATAAACAATATTATTCAATATTAATTTATAAACAATATTAGTTTTATATTAACAATATTATTTCCTTTATAAACAATATTAGTTTTATATTCCTTTTTGTTATTTTATCCTGTCGTATATGTGTTCGGACTAAAATGAAATACTCATTTGAAGATTAGTTTTGAACTTATGGGGATAAGATAAACAATATTAGTTTTATATTCCTTAATTTTTACAGTGTGTCAGAGGATTTGTTTAAAAACTATCGTTGTCTCGAAAGGTTTATGAATATAGTAGATCTGTTGGTTGCAAGAAATTATAGAGATGCAGTATTTATTGAAGTCGTGGATAGTGCTTTTAAATTTTATTTCTTTTATTTCAATAGTTAAAAGATCTTTGTGATACAAAAAATTACAAAACAACAAATAAAATTCAATACTAAGCAAAACTACTAATTTATATAGTGCTGTTTAGAGCGCAGAATCTCCTCAAAAGTGCTCTAACCAAGCCATAAATATTTATTCATTCAAAATTTTAAGTTATGTTATACAATCAACGATATTGCAGACAACGTTCGATAGAAAATCGAAACATTGAAATACTCGTAAATCACCAATATTTCGTCGGAGTTCGCTAATCATTTAATAAAAAAACCTTCGTCTGATGTCGATCGTGGTTTTCAGATTTTGCACAGGAGCCTAAGAGTGTAATAATGGATAATTAAGCCATTCTCGAGATTAGAAAAAGCGTTTAATTAAGGCTCAATAATATAAATAACCAACTTAATTTCAATAATAATCCTCAGCTTAATATGTTTTCCATTCAAAAGCCATCTTCTTGACGCCTACCTTGTTAGCCACGACTCCCTTGTATCTATTACAATTAGAGAGAAATTTTTCTTTAGACATAATTTAGTTCATCGTCATCTGACGAGAAAAACGGAGTTGTTTGAATCCGTTATTCAACTAAAATAAAACAGTGGGTAATACAAAATAAATGTTATATTTATTTTATTAAGAATTTATTAACATGACATCACAAATTGAAACAAATGTCTTGTCTAAGATTCAAGAAATTAAAGCTTCGAAGTCCCAATTATCAAATAAATTTTGCCCTTTTTTTAATAATTAATTCAAGTAATCACTAATTTAATCATAAACCACTAGGAGAATCGCGCAATTCTCAAAACTTTTTAAAGAAATTGATTTTATTAATAGCCTTTTCTGCATTATTTGCTATAAATTAACAAAATATATACATATATAAATTATCACAATTATTGTTCCTTGGTATTCGTATTCTTAGCATAATTCTCAGAACAGTCATTTGTCGAATACTTATTAAACATTTAACAAAGATTGATGTTTTAAAATTTTGGATGTGTAAATGCGACCTCAGTGAAGAAATGTTGGATCATATATTCTTTCAATACCTATTACGGGACCTTTAATTAAGTCTTTATTGACTAATTGATCGATGCTCCTCAATAAGAAAACACTTATAAAGATCATGTCTCTCTCCCAAGCAATGTTAAGAAAATTCATAATTTCTTCTGAAATAAAGGTATAAACGAAACATTCCTATTTGATAAACGTGATATTATTTAATTTTTTTGAGAGAAATAGAGCATATTGTGTTAATGCTACTAGAACACAATCTGTTTATTTCAATAAATAGAATCAACTCACATTATTCACTGGATGGGATTACCCAAATTAAGGTAAGTCACCATTAAAAAATAGTGTGAACGTTTATTTTTTTAACAATCCCTATTAAATACCTTTAAATAAACTAACACAACTACGGCACTAAATCTCTCACAACTTAGAAGAACATTAAGTGCCAGTCTGTGGACCGACCTGGATTGAAGAATTTAATGGTATCATGGGCCAATCTCTTCTATTTAACCAGAAATATGTTTCATTGGACCCTAAGTGAAAACTACACTAGAACCCCTTTTAAAAAAATGGGTTCCAGCGGGGATCAAACCCGCAACCTCCGGATCGGCAGACAAGCGTCTAACCACCAGGCCACGGAGGTCATCTTTATCGCATCTTTATTCTTGTACTCGTAATAGAACTTAAATGATGATAATGAATAATTTGATTGAATATAGTTATTGAACCAACTTTTTACATTTTCTTAAAAAAAACTCAATACCTTCTTGATTGGGTAACAATACTTTTCAAGCTCCTTTGAAAATTATTTTTTTCATTCGACAACCCTTATCAGTATACTGTCTGTATTTGAAATGAAATTTAAAAATAAAAAGAAATTAAAAAAAATTTTTTTTTAGTATAATTATTTATTATTAAAAAAAATTCAATTCTTATACGTACATCTTGACAAAACCATTCATTTTGAAATGTCACATTTCGCCTCTGGCAGTGATAACTGTTCAAATTAATGGTCATGGTAAGCTTTTTATTCTTTGACCATTTTAATACACAAGAAAAGGTCAAATTAAGATAAAATTTCTCAGAAATATCTCTTTGGTTACAAAATGTAAAATAATATATTTTTCTATAGATATAAATGTATAAAATAAGGAACGCAATCCTTTTCCTTTTCTGTTTTTCCTGCAAACGTGTCAGTTACGTTTTTATCCCATTTTCAATTTTATTATTTGGTGTGTAATATTGCTGAATGATCCTTCCCTCATCATAAATGTCAAAAATGATAAATCGTTCAAATATATCAAACAAACAAATCAGAAGAATTCTAGTTTGGGAAATAAAATATTGTAACCGGAAACCGCGACAAACAAAACCAAAATGGCCGGTTTTTCTTCCATTTAATCCATTAGTTTCTTTTTTCGTTATAGAAAGACAAAAATTGTTTAAATAAAATTGTAATTCACTTTTAAAAACATTTTAACTAAGATGGACTTGAGATTATATTTGACGAATAAAATATAATGAATTTTAAATGACATATTGACACTACATCAAGATATAAGTTTGTAAAACAATAATCTTCTTGGAGGAATTCCATTATATTTTAATTGCTTATTTATAATATATTATATAGTATTATAAAAATCCAAAACCGAATTTTGATGCCAATGTGAATGTGTGAAACGCTGATAGGTGCATATTAAATGTTATAGAAGTTTGTGCATTGAGAAAAATACATTAGGTGACAATATGTGACCGAATACAGAATGAAGTGATCAGGTATGAATTGAAATATTAAGATGAGTGAGATATTGAGTAAGATGAAGAAAAGCACTTAAAGATGATTTGGTCATGTGCAACAAATAAATTAAGAAAGTCTAACAAAGCAAAAACAAAGTACAAATGTGAGTAGAAAGCGTGTGAGAGGACGACCAAGGAAAGTATATTTGGATTAAGTAAATGATACTTTAAGAGAAGGAAACGTAGAAAGTCTTAGAAGTCGTAGGAGTTGTAAGAGAAGGAAACGTAGAAAGTCTTAGAAGTCATAGGAGTTGTAAGAGAAGGAAACGTAGAAAGTCTTAAAAGTCGTAGGAGTTGTAAAAGAAGGAAACGTAGAAAGTCTTAAAAGTCGTAGGAGTTGTAAGAGAAGGAAACGTAGAAAGTCTTAGAAGTCGTAGGAGTTGTGCGAGAAGGTTTATGGATGTAGAAAAGGCTAAACTTGTGTATTGAGATGGGAAAGCCTAACGCTCTGTCCTTTCTGCCGACAGAGAATTGGCGTATTGGGATTTATGTATGATTATGGCTCTACAACTTCTGCAGAGCTTAAACATCCAGAACAATGGTTTACAATCTCGGATGGTCTTTGCTTTATGAATCTCATCATTCTATTTTCCCCCACTTTTCCCGGACAGCCAAAACATAACTCATTTAACGCTGCTTGAGTATACCCAAGTATCTGGATTCACTAGTTTTGACCTCAATCACAATTGAGGAGGTAATATTAAAAAAAAGAAAATGTCCACCAAATCAGAATGTTGGGAAGTCGAAAAAAACTGTTTGCAATAAAAATATCTGCCATAATAATTCATTGTAAAAATATCTGAAATCCTTAAAATTGATTAAGGTGACTTGATTCGTTGTTTAAAATTGAATTAAATAATTGTTCTAGTTTAAAATATGGGCATGATCCTTTTTGGGTGAACAATTCTACTTTAATCTTTTTTTTATTGAACAGGTCTGGGACATGATGATTTTTGTTCGATTTCAAAAATATTCTACAAAAAATTATTGGATAGAGTAATTTATTTTAACTTTAATCAAATAAAATAAGTAAAATGTAAGAAAAATAAGAAAAAGTATCACTATAAAACTATAAATATGTTATATGTATGTAGATAAAGCTTTATAATGACATTACACTGCATGTACGATTTAAAATTGACAGTTGCTGGTGAACTGGAATGAAGCTAGACACAATCGGAAAGATATGATTTGTCAATTCGGACATGATCATGATTGGTTTAAAGTTTTTCACTATTATTTTTAAATGATTTATGTGTTTTTTTTCATTAAAATTAAAATAGTAAACGGCTCCGTACAATCGATAAGAAAAAATCTGCTTTATCAACTCATTTTTTGTATCCGATGAACATGACCTTTTTTTAATGTAACCTTCTCAATTCTGCTGACTCGATCTCTATCTTTACAGTCTACATGACTAAACAATGCAAGTTGACAAGACCTGGTGAGATTTTTGTGAATAAGTTGACTCAAATATCCACAGTACCTCTGTGTTTCCAGGATCTAGCTAAAACGCCAGATCTTAGGCCCAGATTTTTTCTTCTCTACCTCGTTGTTCTAACGTCCGTTTATTGAGAAAGCAAAGTCGTGCCATGAAGTGTATGCGTTTTTCCTATTTTCTCAACTTTAATTGAGTGAACTGTTGAACATCAATACACTCACCTACCGCATCGCTTTAATGTTGGAAGTCATAAGTATCCTTACGCCCCCGAATACTAATTGAAAAAAAAATACCTGTGTTATTCGAGAGGAGTAGCATTGCACAGGATTCGAAACGGTGTTCTTCCGCACGAAAGTCTAGTACTTTACCACGCTACCATGCACCTCATAAAGTGTCAAGTAAGTTACAACTGGTTTGATTATAATATTGAAAACATCTTTGCCTTCCTAGAGGAAAGCTAAGGTGTAAAAAAACTTTATTACAGATGTTGCCCAAATTAAATCAAAAAGGTAAATATAAATCGATTGCTTCTTCTTCCTCTTGGTCTAGATCGTATGACCTGTTTGTGATGGGGGGCTGTCTTGGAATGATAACGTCCAGCTGTCCAGCCTTCCATCGTTTCGGCGGCCTTCGTGGTAATCTCCTGCTGCTAGGGTTTTCAGTCTTAGCAATTTTCGCAAGTCTCGTATCCTCCATGCAGTCTATATGATCCATCCAGAAGTGCCTTCTGCTTGATTGCTGTGGCTTATAATTAAATAATGTCATGTGTGTTAATAAATATTTAAAAAATTGGGAATATTTTTGCAACCAATTCATTTATAAAACTGAGCACTTACAAATAAAATAAATCTTCAAAATATCAATTGACAACAGTATCAGTTTCTGTTACACGTTTTAATGAGTCTCCTATTATGAAACTTTGAGATATTATTTTTTTTTTAAATATCGTATTGAAACAATAAGAGCCAGAAAAAATATTTATCTCAGTTTCCTTTTCAATTTAATTTTAAAATATTCATAAACTGGAAAATCGTAAACGATTTCTCACATTTTTATCGATATACTACCATTATAAAGGCAATTGACGCATTGTTGGACCCTGCTCCTGATTTGGGAAATTGGGTAAATTATTATAATTATTATATTAAATTTTTTATTTTAGTGGAAAAGTAAAATGTAACTGGAATATAACACAAATTATGTTAAATAACTCCATTGTTTTTATTTATTTTTAACTGTCTTCTAGTATTTCTAACGAAATTCAGTTTGAAAAAACAAACTTTCGCATCTTTTAGACTGCTTTTTTAAAAACGCTATAAATGGTTAATTTATTATTATAAACATAATATTTATTATAAATGTTTGACGAATTAACTCGAAATTTTTTTCATAAGATCAATCAGATTTAAAAAAAAAACATTAATATTCAATTGGCAACTGATCAAATGTTCACCATCCCTAGAGTTAAAACATCTTTTGCCCAAAGGCAATATGCCTATTTAGCTCCTATGACATACAATGGGGTGTTGAATTCAATAAAGGAAAAGGGAGGAAAACAGTTTAGGCAGTCGATCGGAGCGTGGTTGTTATTGCGACAGGGTTTGAGGGATTGGGCTTGCAAGAGGAATGACTTGTGTAAGAGGTTTGTGTGAGCTCTTGAGTGTGGTGTTTTTTGTTGTTTTATATACTATATATATTTTTGTGCAAATGTATTTTTTTTTTGCTTTATGATTGTGTGCGGTATATTGTGGGATGAATGTTTTGATCTGTCTGGAGTTATTAAGTGTGAGGAATTTGATTTCTTGTCATGTGTAAAATAACTTTTTCTAATTTGAAATCAACGTAAATTAATCAGACCTATGTTAGACTTCATCATCTAAACAAGAAGTTGCGTCTACCTTTGTGATGCGATCACTGTACTCAGTTAAACGCTTTACCTCAACACCTATGACCTAGTTGAAAAGTCACTTGTTTTCCGACCCGGACGTTGCGGGTTCGATTCCCATTGAAACCCAGATTAAAAAAAATCTGGTTTTCATTTAAAGTCTCATACGCTTCCTTCTGGTTAGTTGAAAGAGATTGCCACAAGGTTGTACTGTACACAAACCTCCAATTCGATAAACAGGTATGTTATTAACTAGACCACAGAGGTTGTCGGCACAGTTCTTTACGTGGTGTCCTCATATACGCCTAATTTATTGAGTATAATTATTTTATAATAAGTCACAAAATTTAATCAAAGAGCTAAACTGCAACACTTTTTAAAGTGATTTAGCAAGGACTTTAAAGTGCTTTAGCAAGAACTTTAAAGTGGTTTAGCAAGGATTTTAAAAATCGTTGTGGATTTATTTGTTGCAAAAAATTTTATACGTCAAACAATTTAATGTAATCACTTAGAAAGTTAAGTAAAAACTTATTTCGAAGAATCTTTTAAAGATTGCATTGGAAATAATTTTTTTTTCCTTCTTAATTCAATAAATCTTTTTTGCGAAATATGTTATGAGAATATGGAAAAAAAAAACAGTGTACCTTAACCGAACAAAAGGGGCGGTTTAATGGGGCCGAAGCTGATCCCTCGGGATGCCGGCTACCTTTGACGGGTAGATATTCTGGAATTTCCTCAGATAACTAACAATGTAAAATATTACAATTTTTGCGGAAATAAGGTCAGAGGACTTATCCCAAGGTTACGCCGGCCGACGCATGCTGTAATTTCTATCTCATTAACCGGTATTTAGGGGCTTTTGTGTTTGATCAAATTGTTAAACGAATATTCTTCATTCTAATTTACATAGTTAAATCAAAATCAAGAGAAATTTTGTTAAAAATAATTGATAAATTATTAATAAAATATATACTTAGTTGCTATTTGTCACTTTGAACATATTTATAAATTCAAAATATTTACTTTGATGAAAATTAAAATAAACCTTACCATTACCTTATATTCAATTTGTTATTTACATACTACAAACTGTAACACCATGCTTCATTTACGAATAGGTTGTAAAAGGGAGAACAGGTCTCCTAACCGTTCAATTCAATGACATATTTTTGTTTCTTCCAAATTCATATATCTCGTCGTATATGTACATCTGTATCTAATACTTCTTACATTTTAGTTTATATATTTCCAACCCTTCTTCTGCGGGTCTACTTCTTTCTATTTTTTTTCTATAAAATTCAATAATCAAGCTTGATGTTTATATTTTTATAACAGAAGAAAATAAATAAATATTTTGGTTTTTGAGATTAAAAAAAATAAATCATATCAATTTTTTCTTTTTATTGTTCTGTGCTTTTATATAACAAATTAAATCAAGTTTCAACATCACAGATAATCATATCAATTTCAATAATCCTCAACATGTTTTATATTGACACATCGATTCCGCCTACACAGTAATTGATGTGACAATGGAAATAGGTGAGCTCAATTAATAAAACAGTAGTGAATACGAAGAATTTGTATTAAACTAGTAAACATGACACCACAAAGTTAATGAGGTATATTTTTAAGTTTCGAGATATAATTTTTTTTCAGTCTTATTTATGTTCTCCTGATGATACGGTGAAAGCTTTGAAACCGGTAGGGTTATATCGTTATAAAAAGTTGAATAAACAAAGTTTGATAAAAAAAATTACTATGTCTTTAAACCTCCACATTGTTTTTTTTTATACACTTTGCACGGATCTCTCCTGTTACACAAAGAGGGTATGCTTCTAGCGTTAGCTTATTCGTTAGGAAGAATATCATCCAGGATTCTTCTCATACTGCTTGGCGGTACCGACAATATATCAACAGTGTCATTCAGTTGGTTCAATATCTCTATACCACGCGAGACTGAGTATTTAGCCATGATATTGGTTCTGTAAGTTGGTATGTAGAATAGAGGGTGATTCCTTGCACGGCTATATTTATTAGGTACATATAAACTTAGTGCTTCTAGAATCGCGGGACAGTTAAAGCAACTTGTTTCGAGGCTTCTATAGTTACACACCGTGAGAAGTTCGACATGGTGAACATACTATAGTATATGTTGCGTAATCGCCCTTTGTTCTGTACCTTAAATATCTAAGGACTTTTTTTTGTATTTGTTATATATTGTTTTTATATTTGAGCTGATGAGGAGCCCAAACTCTAGAATGCATTAACTGTAATGTTAATGCATTAACTGTTATGTTAATGCATTTACTGTAAATAATATGGGTATAAATTAATTGAAAATCATAAAAAAAATTAAAGGCATAAAACGTAGTGATTCAATACCAATTCTGATGTGTGAAAATAATATGTGGACATTAAAAAAAAGTGGAAAAGGTCAAATAAATGCTGTAGAAATGCGTGCATTTAAAAGAATAAATAGATGATCATACACGAAGTGACGGAAATAAATGATAAGGGATGAATATGAACTGATGTGTTGAGTAGATAACTGCTGATGTGTTGAGTAGAATAAAGAAAATAATGGAGAAAGACTTGTGGGTAGAATGCGTGTTTATACATGGAGATATGGAAAGAAATGATGAAGGATGAATGTGAACTTAAAACTGATGTGTTGAGTAGAATGAAAAAAATAATGGAGAAATACTTGTGAGTAGAATGCGTGGTAGAAGAATAGCAAAGGAAAATATGGTTGAATCAAGTGAATTAAATTTTGAAAGAAGGAGTCGTAAGAAGCACGAGAAATCGTAGGAACTGTATGAGTAGGTGCATGAATGTGGAACAAGTGAAATATGTATGCTGGGATAGAAAAGTCTGGCACTGCCTACCCCTGCAAGGAATAGCGTGATGGTATAAATGTACGTAAAATTTAAACCCACTTGAGTATTTTACAAAATACATTGAAATTTTAAAAAAAAACTTTTAATACACCCTCAGTAATCGCAGTATATTTCAATATTGATTAAAATAAATCTCTGCAACGAACTGCTGCAGCATCAAGCCACGAGAGAATATTATGAATACCTTTATATGAAGCGCAGTACAGGGGTCATATTGCAGAGTAAACACACAGCAAGCTGCTGGTATTATGTTTACTGGGACTCCGACCCATCTCAGACCCCAACACAGCCCGGTCTAGGACATTTCGGCTAATTTTTCACCGCCATTTCTTCGCAAAGAAGTTTCTGCGAAGGGTTTTTTTGTGCATAAAGAATACAGACTTTTTCGCATTGCGCGTATTTAAGCCAATTTATCAAGTTGCAGATGACACGATATTCATTGTTAAATTAGGAGAAGAAATGATATTGTTCTTTAAAAAGGCCGAGTAAAAGAGCAAACTTCTGGGCGTGGAAATCAATAAGTCAAAAACGGAGCTAATGATAAAATACCGCAATAACAAACTACCACCAAATTTTGCTAGTCTTGGAGTGGTTACTAACTTAATTTACTTTATAAGGTTCTGGTATTAAGGTGAAAAGAAGAACTGATATGGCAAAAATGCGATGTCAACGCTGTAAAAGAGCTGAACCATCACCGCCACGACGAAAACGCGCCTACTTAAGTCTCTTGTCTTCGTATTATGTATTTATGGCATGGAAACTTGGACTCTGAGAGCATGCGAGGGACATAGAATAGATGCATAAGAAATGTGGTGATGGATAAGATTGTTACGAACTCCATGGATAGCGTGGCGAACTAATGCCTCCATTCTCGAAGAACTGAGATTCACTGACTGACTGTCGACAATATGCCTTTGTTGAGTCCGATTCTTTGGGCACATTATTTGGGGTATAGGAGATAGTTTGGAAAGGTTTGTGGTTTCTGGCGGCGTGAAAAGACGACGCACAAAAGAGAGAATTCCAATGTGTTGAACTGACCAAGTGATAGATGCAACTGGAATGCCTTTAACAACTGCTCTTCGAACCACGGAATAAAGAAATGGGTGGAGAAGAGTCGTCAGAGACTATCATGGGAGTCACAAAGCTCAGTTATGAGCTACACGACAGAATAATGATATAAAGGCACTTCTGCATATAAAAAATTCCGCTCCACGTGTTAATAAGTAGAACCAGATGATAGTTCACACCAGTATTATAGTACCGTTTTTGATTTACGAGAGTGATACATGGACGTGAAAACCTCTGGAAAGTGCCGAATAAATAGGAAAGGAATTCATACATTTAGAAGAATAGATGGAGAGACAATTTATGTTAGAATACGGAATTAAGTGATAAAGGAGGAATGTGAACTGAAGGCTGATGTATTAAGTAAGATAAAGAAGAGCGCTTGGAGATGGTTTGGGCACGTTGAAGGAATAAATCAACAAAGATTAACAAAACAAATATAAAATGTAAATTTAAATGGAACGAATGGTGGAAGAAGATCAGGGATATTATAGTTAGATCAAGAGAATGATATTTTGAAATAATGTGTGAGAAGGCGTATGGATGGGAAAAAGATGAAATATGTGTTGAGATTGAAAAGTCTTACGCTCTGTCCTCTCTGTCTACCCTAGCAGGAAAATGGCTTGATGTTAGGTGTATGTCTTTTGGTACCCCTCAACATAATATGCAAATTGGTGTTGAGTTAAAAAATTGAGCTATCGTTTTAAGAATCACTAGAATAGGTTTTAAGAATCACTAGAAGTTACAGTCACTATCGAACATATCGCAAGTGAACAAAAAAACAAACTTGCAAACGTATAGTCCTTGGAAGTGTCATAACCAAACTGAGGGAAGAAACAAAATAAGGCGCATGGCCACGCGGTAACGCACTGGACTTCCGTGCGAAGGGTCGTCGGTTCGAACCCCGCGCTATGCTACTCCCTTCAAACACAGGCACTTTTTCCGCCTAGTGTTCGAGGGTATACGAGTAAGGATACCTATGACTTAGTTCATATATATTCTTTAAAAAAAACTGGGACCCTACTTCATTCATTTTTCTTTTTACATTATCAAGAAATGAACTCGAACCCCCCAGGTAAAAAACCTGCGTCTTACAAACTAGGCCATGGAGATAGTCACTTCGTCTGCAATAAACTTTCTGGACGAAGACACCTGAGTCAAACGTTTGTGCGTGAGAGTGCACAATTTTTAATTGAAGACTAAATCAGTACACATTTTTCAAAGAATGTAGATATTTAAATTCAAGAGTTGAGATGGGTGTTGCAAAATTATTCCTGCGCGAAACCTCCCTGCCTTCACTGAAATTGCAATGAAAAACGTTCGTGCTTAAACATCCCATTTGATGTACAACTATGGCGCATGGAAAACTTAGTAGCGTTGGCGGATTAAACACAACGCGCACTCGAGAAACTTTTCTGTCAATATTTATACTTGCTGGTTGCTTGCTCTGAAAAACACAACGTTCTTTAAGCAAGGAAACAGTATTTTATCTACGACATAGTTTGTGTTTAAACAAAATGAATGTATGTTTGTTTTTTTTGTTGAAATATTTATTTCTAATCGTACTTCTGTCAATATTTATACTTGCTGGTTGCTTGCTCTGAAAAACACAACGTTCCTTAAGCAAGGAAACAGTTTTTTTATCTACGACATAGTTTGTGTTTAAACAAAATGAATGTATGTTTGATTTTTTTATTGAAATATTTCTTTCAAATCGTACTTTTGTCAATATTAATGCTTGCTGGTTGCTTGCTCTGAAAAACACAACGTTCATTAAGCAAGGAAACATTCTTTTTATCTACGACATAGTTTGTATTTAAACAAAATGAATGTATAGTATGTTCGATTTTTTTGTTTAAATATTTCTTTCAAATCGTACGGTTCATCAATTGCCACATGTTAAACGCCCGATGTCTGAAAAATCTTTACATTTTCATGAAACAAAATGTGACAAATTATTGTTTTTGTGAAAAGGACTTATTTTTTATCTTTCAAATATAATCTCATCAAAATGCAAAGCATCATCTTAACACTAGATTTGATATTTTATTTTAACGCGTGATTTTAGGTGTCAAAGTTAATTGGTTTTTAGGTGCCTTCAGAGAAATGAGTCTCCTAGAAGTAATTATTCTTCTTCTTCTAAGTATCATGTCAGGTTCCTCAACGTTGAATATCACTTAAGAGTAGATATCTTTGTCCCCGGCAGCCCGAAAAATATCTCCAACGTCCCTTATGCCAGTTCAATCACGTATATTGCGGAACCAGGAGATTTGCCTTCTGCCAACACCTCTTTGGCCTTCTATTTGGCCTTGGATGATCAGGTGCAGTAATTTGTATTTTATTCCTTTAAGTACATGACCCAAGTAGGACATCTTTTGGATTTTAATATTAGTCAGCAACTCTCTATTAGCTTTGGCCCTTTGAAAAACCCTCGTGTTGCTGACCATATCCGTCCAGGGTATCCGTAGCATTTTTCGGTGCATCCACATTTTGAATACTTCCAGTCGGTTCATACTACTTTCTTTGAGGGTCCATGATTCTACTATATGCAATAACACTGACCAAACATAGCATTTGAAAGTTTCAAGTTTACATTATCATCGCAGAATACGCTTCTCATTTTATTAAAAGCCGCACGAGATGATTCAATTCTGCACTTGACTTCGGTTTCCGGGTCGAGGTCTATCACTAGGATACTTTCGAGGTGTTTACATTGTTTTACTCTCTCTATATCAGCACCGTTCAATGTAAGACGTGCTCCTGTGTGATCCTGCCAGCCAAACACCATGAACTTAGTTTTACTCACGTTCATGTCCAGCCCCAGCCTCACACCGGCTTCATTAATTCTATCTATAAGCGTTTGAAGGTCGTGAATACTGTCTGTCAGAACAAATGTATTATCTGCGTACATTGACGCATACACCATTCACTTTGACCCCCAGATTCAAGTTATATAGTGCTTCTTTGAAAACTATATCAGAGTACAGATTGAATAACATAGGTGACAAAATACAACCCTGTCGGATTCCACGTTGAATTGGTATGCCTTTCGATTTGTTATTTTCCAATTTAATGACGGCTTCTTGGTTCCTTATAACAAACACCTTGCTTGGTACAACTTATAACAAATCTTCCGTTCCTTGGTACAACTTATAACAAATATTAGTATTTTATCTACTTAACCGTTGTGCAACTTACAACAAATCTTAGTATTTTGTGTACTTAACCGTTGTACAACTTATAACAAATCTTAGTATTTTATGTACTTAACCGTTGTATAACTTATAACAAATCTTAGTATTTTATGTACTTAACCATTGTACAACTTATAACAAATCTTAGTATTTTATGTACTTAACCGTTGTACAACTTAAAACAAATCTTAATATTTTATGTACTTAACCGTTGTACAACTTATAACAAATCTTAGTATTTTATGTACTTAACAGTTGTATAACAAATCTTCGTATTTTAACACAGAAAAAAAAACGTGTTTTAAAGTGCCGTAAGTCTACTTGGTGAAATTGGGTAATATCTTATAACATGCATTGAATTTAAATATATTTTTTAAACAATTAAGTCTATGATTTTTAATCTAAGGGTTTTTTGTCGACATGCTAGTTTAAAAGTGTTGTAATTTTGTCAAATATTTTAAGTGCATTTGTTTGTAAAATACACTGTTGTGTCGTAAACTATATAAATAAATCAATTACTACGGCCGAATACAATACTGTCTCCCTGCTATGCATTTCAGTATGTCCATATGATGAATTTCTATTCATACTCAGAAGTTCCTTGCAAAATAATGAAAGAAGGTGAAGTTATCAAGTGTACGAACATCGCATCAATCGAATTCTTACACAAATAATTCTTTCTGAAATTCCGTGAAGTAAAACTCAAAACATTTCCAAATATAATCTTTGCCGATTTAGTTAATTGAGAAGAATCGAGAACTCCCAAAAAAAACGCAGAGGGAGATCCAAAAAGAGTATATATAAAAAGGAAAGGAGGTCATGACGAGACTTGAACTATCCCCGAGGACTGGCGGAATCAAGAAAAATGTCTAAAAAGCCGACCCCAAATTATTGAAATATTGCGAGAAAAATAATTAAGGGGATTTTTTTTGTTATTTTAGATTATGGTACATTTTTTTGCAATATAAAAAGCTTATTTTACATATAGAAAAGATAGTTTTCCATTTAAATATTTAATAACGAAAAATGTCTAAATATTAAATAAAATATACAAACATAGTTTATTTTCTATATTCATCCCCGCTGAACTTCACTACTTTCATATTTTTCAGTTTGTGTCACCTTCACAATGTATTCAGGATGGCATATGATGACACAAGGTTCATAAACTTTCTACAAAGCATAAAATATAACTACCTTTGCGGTGCTATATGAAAATATCAAATAACACCCACAACATTTTGTTGTGAGATGAACCTTTGTAAACGGTCGGATTAAAATTCTTAGAGGGTAAAGGGTGCCTTTCTTGCATATTCAGAATCCCAATGAAAATGCGGTATCCGAAAAATGATTTCATCACCATTTTGAATACTTATAAGTCCAAATGGTCAAATGATATTTAAACCAAATTACCCTCTTGTAATAAGGAAAATAAAACGCGCTAATATTACACCTGTCACTTCAAATCACGTCAAAAAACCGCATACATCATATTTTAAGCAACATTACAATGTCAAATTATGATGCAAAAAGACCTGAAAGTTAAACCAGTCCTAAGTAAATCATCCATGAATTGAACCCTGGTGCTTAACAAGTGTACTTACTATTGTATTAAGCTAAAGCGCTTGAAATTCTTCAAATATGATTAAAGAACTTCAAGCCTTATAACTAAATAATCCATGATCCAAGAAAAATGTATGAATTTGATGAACGGTATACTCTTAGGTGGTATATAATGGAAGAAGAAAACGAAGATTTATTATTTCTAGCAATCTTAGAGCTTAAAAAAAGAAGAAAGAAACTACGGTTGGATCAAGTGATTGATATTTTGAATGAGGTAAATGATATGAGCTATGAGTGAAGATTTATGGATATGAAAGAGGCGCAATATATTTGTTAAGATAAAAAAATCTGACACTCTATTTTCCCTGCCTACACCACCAGGGAAACAGCGTGATGGTGTGTGTGTAACAATAAATATTTTAATTTAATACAAAAATAACATTCCAACGAAACAATTAACATAATACATTTTAGCATCATCTTCACTAATTCCACCCTCGCCATATTCTTATTGGAGTAGACAGAGACGACACTTTTTCGCTTTTTTTCATTCTGGTCTATTTTTTAAAGTTTTCCGTCTTCAATGTTTTCATTCGATTCAATTGGTTATGCCACGTTTTTCTCAGTCTTCTCAAATATGTTATACTCCCTTATACTATCCAAATAAATTTCGTAAATCTTCCACCTATAGCGATGGTCGTTATCTATGTAGCATGTATCCTATTAGGATGTGCTGATGATGTTGATACTGACATCGCTATCTTCGTTTTAGTCGAATTCTGCGTTCCTTTGCGTTCAGGGTCATCAATGTAGCGAGTTGGTTATCTGGATATGTCGTGATGATCTTGATTTATATTTGTTTATTTATAAATACTCAGGAATGCGGATAAAAAACGAAAGTGACAGCGGGTAAATAATACAAGTCTTGACAGCTGAATGAACAATAATAATCAATGTTTATTTCTCGGCGAGTAGGTAATTTATACAAGTAAGTGAACCAGTTCGCGATACATATTCGTCCTTCTCTAGCGCGTGCACTGATTTACAGGTAGATATTTATTTGTATTTGCAGACGGCTAGACGGGTCGCAAATACTATAAAATAGTAAACATTTTTGACGTTCCTGGCGTGTGACAATCTATAAGTACTTCATCGGTCATTGACCCTGTACGTTTATTATTTTAACAATAATTAATTTAATTTAATTATGTTTAACAATTCACTTATTTATTTTGACAATTATTTAGGTAGGTATCCTACACACCTTATGTATTTTCCTGAAAATCTCAATTAAGCTTTCTTTTTCATTTTAACCCTATATCGCAGAAAAGTTGCGTGGATAAAAACTTATTAAAAATATTTTTCTTAAAGAATAATAAACTACATACTGATTAAAAATTGATATTATGTTCAGTAAGGTTTTTGCTTTTATTTCATACACATCCCCTCCATATTCCGTATGTTACCGCTAATTTATACACAACCCCTTCCATATTCAGTACGTTACCGCTAATTTATATACAACCCCTTCCATATTCAGTACGTTACCGCTAATTTATATACAACCCCTACCATTTTCAGTATGTTACCGCTAATTCATACACAACCCCTACCATATTCAGTACGTTACCGCTAATTCATACACAACCCCTGCCATATTCACTGTGTTACCGCTAATTCGTATACAACCCTTACCATATTCAATATGCTGCCGCTAATTCATACACAAACCCTACCATATTCGGTATGCTACCGCTAATTCATACACAATCTCTACCATATTCAGTATGTTACCGCTAATTCATACATAACCCCTACCATATTCAATATGTTACCGTTAATTCGATATTGTGTGAATAAAGTATTCATTCATATTTTTATTCTCATTTTGAGGAAATCAAGGCTTTAACGCCAAGATGGCTCTCTACCATAACCAGTGTTATGTCCAGGCTAGTACCAGTCTCTCCTCAGTCAGTCTTCTCAGCTGTATTTCCTAGGTGTGTCTTGGATTTTTAATTGATCTATATCCTGAAAGGATTGGCAAGAAAATCCGTTCTGGCTTGCAATCTCCTTGCGCTGTTGCATTTTTTTGGCCATTTAAATCAATTTACTTTGTGGGATTGAGTGAAATGTTGTATTTCTTAAAATTGAAAAGATATACCACTGATATTTTGGCAGCATATTGTATTTCATTTTGATGACAATACCCGTGCCAAGATTTGGCCAATGAGTGGAATATTTCATTTCTTTTTCATCATTATTTAAACCAATCTATTTTTATGTCAAATAGCATGCACACCGTTAAACTTTTTAAAATAGTTAAATTGTTTTTTTTTTTACTTTGTTTAATAATGTTTTAAATGTCATCAAAACATCCTCAATTACCTATGGTACAGAACAAAGGGTGATTACCCATAATAGGCGCACCATGTTAAACTTTTCAAGTTGTGCAATTATGTAAGCCTCAAAACAAAAATGGCAAGAATCCTTTGCGATATTTTTCATGAAGGTTTATGGATACAGTTTTCGAAATGTTTATTTATATTCAGACAATGTAACATTTCTGTCAAATAATAACTATCCAGTGCATCAACTGTTGCACCCAAAAAATATATATAACAGATAACAAATAAGACGGTTAAGCCTTAATCAAACTAGTAACGGCAAACACGCGCCAGCTTGTTATCATTCCAGTATTTCACTCGGATGCGCAGTTAAAATGCCGCATAAGTGACATTTAGGTGAAAATCCAAATATAATAAATATCAAATATCCATTCTCTAATTGCCTGATTCGTTTATACGTCCATTAAAAGTCAACAAGCGAATTTTATTTCCCAAACTACGGGCGAATTGGCGATTCATTGAAACGAGGAGGCATTTTCAAATTAGTTTTTTTTCCCATTTCAACCTCTGCCTGGAAGAGAAATAATTCTATTGCTAAGACAGTTAATAACAGTTTTTTTATTCCCTTTAATTTGCAAAACCTTGACGGCCTCTGAATGCTAATTAAACTTAAATGAACGTTTGATTTTTTATCAAAATACTCAAGTTTCATCTTTAAAAAAAACTTAGATCACGTAAAACATAAATAAATTCGTTTATTTAAAGTTTTTTATTCATTTTTGACAATAACGTGGAAAAATATTAATTTTAAATGTGAATTTCGTTTTAATTAATGGTCGACTACAGTTCCTAATAGAAATTTAATTAACTCTCTTAATTTTTTTCAAATAAGTTTCCCTTATTTTGAGACAAATTTCCCTTATTTTGAGATAAAAGTGGCAACTAGACGTCGCTCTGCATATAAACTTGTATGATATATTGTATGTATTGTAAGATGGAAAGGAATCAACAATAAAATAAACACTTGGCATTTTTGATAAAATCAAATATATCATAAATGATGGAGAAGTGCTTAAAAAATATTAAAAAGTAAACAAAAAAAAGTGTATTTATTGGGTTGACAATTTTTTTACATATAAACAACTTTAGGGATATGTATCCTAGAAGGAAGAGATGATGATGATTTGTTGATAAATAAAACACGTTTTCGATCGCAATGCGGAAAAAGGAATTTTATTGGTAGCGTAGGTATTTATACTATTCCCGCGTGTGTGCGGGAATGCGAGCAAGATATCCTTCGTCTCGTTTCTGCATTCGCAAAACGATTAATGTCGTATGTAGGTGATAATTTATTTACGGAACTGGCGAGACAGGTGTGGTGCGTTCTCGTTCTAGTATGGAATGCTTTGCGCATCGGCTATGAGTTGAATGACCGGACTTTGTACTGTTTGTTTTGCATTGCTAAGGAATCCAAAGGTCATTTCATCGGTCATTGACCGCGTGTGCGACCGCCACACAACCATACATGCTCACTTTTTACATTTCCTTCTTTCAAAATAGTATTCACACAATCCAAACATATTTGACTAGGTCTACCTCAAACAAGCCTTTTACACATAACAATAATATCTATTACTTGTGTTAGTGTTATTTTAGCAAGTCGTTTAAACGTTGCATATCATTTTTCTTTTCTTTTTCTTTTTTTCCATTCTGCACGGATTTCTCATGTAACACAAAGAGGGTCTGTTTCCATAGATAGGGTCTGTTTCCAGAATATCAGCTATATATTTATTATATATTAGGTGTTAACATAAGTTGTGTCCGTTTTTTTTCCAAATTAAAAATGAGCACCAAAAGTAAAAGAAAATGGTAAAGTTTATACGTCATTTGAAAGAATCTTTTCTGCTCTACAAGATATTTTGTTTGCTTTTACGTTACATATATTATTGTATTTGATTACAAGCCCTCACAATGGAATGTCAAGTAGACGATGATGGTATTTTTTTGTTAATCATTTATACCTGATTGTATGCATCATCAAATATATCCAATGCCTTATTTCAAAAATGCTGACAACATCTGAGAGCCTATTACTCGTCACGGATTTAGAACACAACAGGCCTTTTTCACTACACTTAGTTTTTTTGACTAATTAATGCCGGTCGTTATAAAACTAAGCAATTTGTTGAATGAATTACGCTTTAAAATAATACTAAACGGATTTTCATATTCAAATACCTCAGGATTGCTTTATTTCTTTAATATAACCTTATATGCGCCATTAAAAAAATCTCACACATACAAACAAACCTTAAAACGCTTGTTCATTCGCCGCTTCCATGCATCTCAAAATGTTTTATTTTTATATTTTTTATATCAAAAACACTTATTTTGAAGGTTAAATTAACATCGAAAAAATAAACGTGGAGAAGGGAGGAAAATCAGGGTGGGTGGTTTGTCTGTTTCGGGTGAAGTATAATTAGCCGTGAAGAGGGAACGCTGTTCAGATGTTTTGGAATGTAAGCAAGCTTCTGTTTGTTTTAAATATAATTAATAAAACACGAGAAAAACGTTGGGTGTGTGCCATTAATAAAAAAACAACAAATATTTTTTTCCATGATATCAAATTACCTTCATGATTCCTGTTTTTTATTAAATTTCGTGAACTGTCATGGATAAAACCCACGTAACGACGATAAATTAAATACATTTTTGAAAGTCAAATAAAAAACAGTTCTATTTGATTTCAAATTCCATCTTCAAAAATTTTCGTCCTTTTGTAAGAAGAACTAATCGTATCATCATAGTATAAATAGGCCAAAACCCATACGATGGTTGTCGTCAAAGAAAGAATACGAGAATTGAATTTTGAATACAAGAGAGCGAAAAAGGAATACTTGGATTCTCTTCGAAAGTAATTCGAAATTTGAATCTCGATGGGTCCGTGATACTGAACGAATTTTACTAAGTCCAAGTTTCACTTCCACAAGTCAAGGTGGGCATCAACATACTAATGTGTATTGTAATTTTTGCGTCGTTTGATATACCGGGGTTGTATATATTACGTAAAGTGCCACGTTTACCTTGTTATGTGTCGCTATCCTTCTTTCAATGCCCCTTTTAATTCGCTCATCACAATATCTACATATTATATGAATGGTACATAATATGTATATATTATACGATATGTCATATCATAGTACTCGTATAAATAGGCCAAAACCCATACGATGGTTGTCGAAGAAAGAATACGAGAATTGAATTTTGAATACAAGAGATCGAGAAAGGAATACTTGGATTCTCTCCGAAAGTAATTCGAAATTTGAATCTCGGTGGATCCGTGATACTGAACGAATTTTAAATACCTAGCTTACAATTTTTGAACCAGTGTAAAAGGGGACGATGTAGAAATGATATATATAAACAAATTTTACATTTATGAATACATATTTTCATAAATGTAGAATTTGTTTTACTTCCGTGAATATTTCACGGGTTGCAACTAGTCACATTATAATAAAGAAAACGGTTTGTAATCTACATAAATAATACAACAAAGACTGTTTATACAATAATATAATAGTTATTATCAATGTTTATCACTTAGCTTTTATTAATATTTTGTAATTGGTTTTATCAAACACTGTTTATCCCACTTTTTTATAACGGTATAACCCTACCGGTTTTAGGGCTTTCACCTCATCATCAGGGGAGCACAAACAATACTGAATTATGTTTAAACTTGTACTGAGATACACACTTCTAACGTTTAACATTCGGGTTGTGGACTGTTGATGAAAAGAGGGGCAGGGAGGGGGGAATAAAAAAGTGGAATAAAGTGTTTGATAAAACGAATTACGATTTCTTTAAACATCCACAATGTTAATGCCTTAACTATAAATAATATATATTCTATTACGAGTATTAATATTTTGAACAATCGTTTTAAAATAACTTTACACATACAAGTATACAATAAAATTTCAGTTAAATGTTTTTATTTCATAAATAATGTTTTATCTTCTTTAATATTATTTTTCAATAATCAAATACTTTAATTTTATATTGAGTTAGATGTTTCTTTAGTATAATAGTAAAAAGGATACTTTTTTCGCATATATAATCATTTTACTAAGTCAAATAGCGAACGGAAAATTTCAGGAAACTTCTCGAGACGTATCCAATTATTTCTTACTGTGGAAATCAGGAAATTTCTGACAACATATAAGCATCTTAAACCAGTCCCGTCTCTAAGTTATGGTGCAATATGTGCTGAAAATATATGGCCGATTGCAGGAGTGTCTGTGGATTGCTTTTCGATTACATGAACTATATTAAAAATCAATGAACGTTTCTTCATAATTCAATTTATATTAAAAAATAGATCGTTTTCCTTTATAAACTCTCCAATCTTTTTAATAAATATAGAAAATCAAATGTGTTTTCAAAATAAATATTTAAATAACAATTAACAAAACTATGCGTTGAAACCCTCAGCTTGAAGATTAACAAAAAAACCTGGAAACCGTGAAAATTACATTTTATATGTTTTGTCAATTGAACAAATTTCAATAGTGAAACGCAAATTATTCAGGATTTCACGGAAGGTAGAAATGCGGCTTAATTTTAAGGAATCCTGACCTTCGTGATAATTAAGCGAGTCTAAAATGGATAACTGCGTATCTGTATAATTTTATGAGACTTCTTTACAATTCCCTCTTTCGAATCTATGTCTTCCTGGCAGTGGAGCAAATCTAAAATAGATTTCTGCGATAACTTCATGTATCTCTTATACAATATTTCTTTATGATTCACGGCTTTGTAATAGATTAGAGTGCATCTCAATCAAATGAAATACTAGAGGATTTCAGGGCTACCTGATGACTTGAAAATAGATTTCAGCGAAACCTTTATTCCAGAAAATATGGATTTTACCCTGGATTCTCCTCCTTAATTATATTAATTGGTTTGCTTGATCAATACTGTTTATATAATCCCGGTATATAAATACATAAACAAATAACTTACAAGAAAAATAGCGATCCCTTTGTTGTTTGAAATGTTTTAATGTGCCTGATAATTATTTATGCCAGGACGAAGTAAAATATTAAGAACGCATCTACTCGCACACGAAAATGGCTTTGTTGAACGAATCTTCTTATATCGATATCTTAGATATCTCGATGGATAAATTAAGGGTTACGCATCCAAATTAACTTTGTTGACATAACTGACCCATTTTATAGGGAAGTATGAGTTATCATTGATCATATTATTAGTTTAAGATTTTTATCTACTTAAATATTTCTTATGTGTGAGTGCTTCTGTTTTTGACATATTTTGTACATATTTATTGAGTTTATAATTGTATATTTTTTTTTACTTCTTTTGTATAATATGTAATTTACTTGTAGAAGGGTGTGGATTCAAAACATCTGACGTCCTGGCGGCCGGACTCGCTCTCTTATTGGTAGGGATGTATCATATGTCGATTGAGAAAATATAATGAGATGAACCCAGACTGTTTGATAGTTTCTCTTTTATTTATATTATATGTAATTTACGTGTACCAGAGTGTCGATTCTAAATCATCTGAAATCCTGGTGACCGGGCTCGCTCTCCTATCAATGGGAGTATATATCGATTGATAGGATGTTATGAGATGAACCCAGACCGTTTGACTGATTCGCACTCAAATGTTTTTTCCATTGATTTAGTACAAATGTTTAAATTCAGAATATACGAGTATATAAACTATTTATGTTGCTACTAATAAATCATTTATTTATTTGAATATTTTTTTTTTACTGAATTGGATTTATCATAAAGCAAATATGAAGAAAAAAATAAAAATTATAAGTATAAAAAAAGATTAGGTTTTGCAATATAGTTTCAAATCTATTTTTTAATGGGAATATTCTTTGCAGAATTTTATTTTTTTATTTTCGACGGCAGCAATGCTCCTTGTTGATGTCCCGTCGGAATTTATTTTTTTGCCGTGAAAATCACGTAATCTCGGGCAAAATAACGCCATATGATGCTCATCACGTTCTTCAACAGATTTGGAGCTGCAGAGATTCTTTTTTTTGCCTGGTTTATTCTAGAGGCACGTGCCAGTCTCGAATTGTTATCCATCGATAACTATTGATATTTTATTTGTTCCATACAAAGCAGTTGAGTTGTATTGACAAATCAATCGGCACCCACCATGTTATTTGTACGAGAGCGTGAAATAAATACTATTGAAAAAATATGTTTTCCAAATTCCGAAATCAAACAGCATTTACATTACGAATAATTATATACTATGCGTATCCAGAAAGTAAGTGTACTGAGGCTCTCACGACCGGATGGATTTTATTTTCGACATGTTGGCTACACTTCCGTGTAGCCTGACCCTTCTTCTCCGCAACGAGACCGGTTCGAGGTCAGTACGTTGAGAAGTGTCGACGCGACAACACGTTTCGTGAAAAATGTCAACCCCATCTCCCGCCAAGTTGAATCGAGTGGAGGCCGGGCAAGAGTTTTTGAGGCGCTGCAAACTCCATGGAGATGAATTTCTCCGCTCCATCGTTACTGGAGATGAAACTTGGGTTGCACACTACACGCCTGAAACCAAAAGGCAGACTCAACAGTGGCGTCACACCTCTTCACCCTCCGCCAAAAAGTTCAAAACCACAATTTCAGCCAAGAAAATCATGGCATCCGTGTTTTGGGACTGTCAATGCATAATTGTAATTAAATATATGCCTCAAGGGGAGACCATCAACTCTGCAAGATTCTGTGCGACCCTAAAAAAATTGCGGAGGGCGATTCAGAACAAGATGAGAGGCATGCTGACAAAGGGAGTCTGCCTGTTGCACGACAATGCCAGACGGAACTGCTCGCCTCGTTTAAATGGGATGTCCTGAACCATCCCGCGCATTCCCCTGACCTAGCACCTTCAGATTACTATCTCTTTACCTCCCTGAAGCTGCACATGGGTGGAAAAAGGTTTTCAACCGACGAGGAGATAACGGAAGAGGTGGAGAAGTGGACGGAGGGGTTGGCGGGAAACTACTTCGAGGAAGGCATCAAAAAGTTGATACCCCGCTTCACCACCTGCATTGAGAGGAATGGCGACTATGTCGAAAAATAGCTTACATATGTACTACGGTAACCACGTAATTTTTTGTTTAAATAAAGATGTAACCTACAAAAATTCAGTAGACTTACTCTCTGGATATGCCTCATGCATGGCAACATTTCTATGAATTTAGATCAAGCCTTGCATAGGAGAAAAAAATTAAATAATATATTTTTCATCTGCAGTGCCCGTGACTCTTTTCCAAATATTTATTTTCAATTGTTGTTTATATTAACAAGAATAATAAAATAACAATTTAAGTAGCGCCGTTTAGATAACACACTCTCCTTATGGACCCTGCAACACAAGACTTGAGCCCACTAATATTTACGAGGTAAAATTATTAAAAAAATAAAGGTTAGTTGAGTGTAAAGATAAAAAGGCTGTGACTGCGGCCATTAGATTCAGTTATTCCTAGCATCCGCATATATTTAGAAAAACATATTTAATAAAAAGGTTGTGACTGCGGCCATTAGATTCAGTCATTCCTAACATCTGCATATGTTTAGAAAAACATATTTAATAAAAAGGTTGTGACTGCGGCCATAAGATTGTCATTTCCTAGCATCAGCATATGTTCAGAAAAACATATTTAATAAAAAGGTTGTAACTGGGGCCATTCGATTCAGTCATTCCCAGCATCAGCATATGTTTAGAAAAACATATTTAATAAAAAGGTTGTAACTGCGGCCATTAGATTAAAGCATTCCTAACATCTGCATATGTTTAGAAAAACATATTTAATAAAAATATTGTGACTGCGGCCATTAGATTCAGTCATTCTTAGCATCCGCATATATTTAGAAACACATATTTAATAAAAAGGTTGTGACTGCAGCCATTAGATTGTCATTCCTAGCATCAGCATATGTTTAGAAAAATATATTTAATAAAAAGGTTGTGACTGCGGCCATTAGATTGTCATTTCCTAGCATCAGCATATGTTCAGAAAAACATATTTAATAAAAAGGTTGTAACTGGGGCCATTCGATTCAGTCATTCCTAGCATCAGCATATGTTTAGAAAAACATTTTTAATAAAAAGGTTGTAACTGCGGCCATTAGATTAAATCATTCCTAACATCTGCATATGTTTAGAAAAACATATTTAATAAAAATATTGTGACTGCGGCCATTAGATTCAGCCATTCCTAACATCTGCATATATTTAGAAAAACATATATAATAAAAATATTATGATTGCGGCCATTAGATTCAGCCATTCCTAACATCTGCATATATTTAGAAAAACATAAATAATAAAAATATTATGATTGCGGCCATTAGATTCAGTCATTCCTAGCATCTGCATATATTTAGAATAACACATTTAATAAAAAGGTTGTAACTGCGGCCATTAGATTCAGTCATTCTTAACATCTGCATATGTTTAGAAAAACATATTTTTTAAAAATATTTTGACTGCGGCCATTAGATTCAGTCATTCCTAGCATCTGCATATATTTAGAAAAACATATTTAATAAAAAGGTTGGAACTGCGGCCATTAGATTTAGTCATTCCTAACATCTGCATATGTTTACAAAAACATATTTAATAAAAATATTGTGACTGCGGCCATTAGATTCAGTCATTCCTAGCATCTGCGTATATTTAGAAAAACATATTTAGTAAAAAGGTTGTAACTGTCATTCCTAACATCTGCATATGTTTAGAAAAACATATTTAATAAAAAGATTGTGACTGCGGCCATTAGATTCAGTCATTCCTAACATCTGCATATATTTAGAAAAACATATATAATAAAAATATTATGATTGCGGCCATTAGATTCAGTCATTCCTAGCATCTGCATATATTTAGAAAAAACATATTTAATAAAAATATTGTGACTGCGGCCATTAGATTCAGGCATTCCTAGCATCTGCATATGTTAAGAAAAACATAATTAATAAAAAGGTTGTGACTACGGCCATTAAATTCAGTCATTCCTAGCATCTGCATATATTTAGAAAAACATTTTTTAATAAACAGGCTGTGACTGCGGCCATTAGATTCAGTTATTCCTAGCATCCGCATATATTTAGAAAAACATATTTAATAAAAAGGTTGTGACTGCGGCCATAAGATTTTCATTCCTAGCATCTGCAAATGTTTAGAAAAACATATTTAATAAAAAGGTTGTAACTGCGACCATTAGATTAAATCATTCCTAACATCTGCATATGTTTAGAAAAACATGCATAATAAATATATTGTGACTGCGGCCATTAGATTCAGGCATTCCTAGCATCTGCATATATTAATAAAAACATTTTTTAATAAACAGATTGTGACTGCGACCATAAGATTCAGTAATTGCTAGCATCCGCATATATTTAGCAAAACATATTTAATAAAAAGGTTTTGACGGCGGCCATAAGATTCAGTCATTCCTAGCATCTGAATATTTAGAAAAACATATTAAATAAAAAGGTTGTAACTGCGGCAATTAGATTCAGTCATTCCTAACATCTGCATATGTTTAGAAAAACATATTTAATAAAAAGATTGTGACTGCGGCCATTAGATTCAGCCATTCCTAACATCTGCATATATTTAGAAAAACATATATAATAAAAATATTATGATTGCGGCCATTAGATTCAGCCATTCCTAACATCTGCATATATTTAGAAAAACATAAATAATAAAAATATTATGATTGCGGCCATTAGATTCAGTCATTCCTAGCATCTGCATATATTTAGAATAACACATTTAATAAAAAGGTTGTAACTGCGGCCATTAGATTCAGTCATTCTTAACATCTGCATATGTTTAGAAAAACATATTTATTAAAAATATTTTGACTGCGGCCATTAGATTCAGTCATTCCTAGCATCTGCATATATTTAGAAAAACATATTTAATAAAAAGGTTGGAACTGCGGCCATTAGATTTAGTCATTCCTAACATCTGCATATGTTTACAAAAACATATTTAATAAAAATATTGTGACTGCGGCCATTAGATTAAGTCATTCCTAGCATCTGAGTATATTTAGAAAAACATATTTAATAAAAAGGTTGTAACTGTCATTCCTAACATCTGCATATGTTTAGAAAAACATATTTAATAAAAAGATTGTGACTGCGGCCATTAGATTCAGTCATTCCTAACATCTGCATATATTTAGAAAAACATATATAATAAAAATATTATGATTGCGGCCATTAGATTCAGTCATTCCTAGCATCTGCATATATTTAGAAAAACACATTTAATAAAAAGATTGTAACTGCGGCCATTAGATTCAGTCATTCCTAACATCTGCATATGTTTAGAAAAACATATTTATTAAAAATATTTTGACTGCCGCCATTAGATTCAGTCATTCCTAGCATCTGCATATATTGAGAAAAACATATTTAATAAAAAGGTTGGAACTGCGGCCATTAGATGTAGTCATTCCTAACATCTGCATATGTTTACAAAAATATATTTAATAAAAATATTGTGACTGCGGCCATTAGATTCAGTCATTCCTAGCATCTGCATATATTTAGAAAAACATATTTAATAAAAAGGTTGTAACTGCGGCCATTAGATTCAGTCATTCCTAACATCTGCATATGTTTAGAAAAACATATTTAATAAAAAGATTGTGACTGCGGCCATTAGATTCAGTCATTCCTAACATCTGCATATATTTAGAAAAACATATATAATAAAAATATTATGATTGCGGCCATTAGATTCAGTCATTCCTAGCATCTGCATATATTTAGAAAAACACATTTAATAAAAAGGTTGTAACTGCGGCCATTAGATTCAGTCATTCCTAACATATGCATATGTTTAGAAAAACACATTTAATAAAAATAACCGCAGAAAACTTACCAAGGGCTAGGGAACTACAAATAAACCTTCGTAGATCTCTAGATATGTGATAGTAGTACATAAGGCTTTAGTTTAATATATTATATACACATAAAGTTTAATAAGACCTCCTAAAAGAGTAATTTTCAAGTGCGCCCAAAAGCGGTACATGAAATTTTTATGTTATTTCGTCGAAAGTCCTCTCAAAATTATCTAAAAAAAAAATTAAATTATTTTTATTCAGATAATCTATTTAGAAACTCAAAATTATCTTAATAGATTATCTAAATAAAAATAACTTTCAATTTTTTTTCTTACCCGGAATCTACGTTTTCCCGCTAATTACGTTTTTTTATCAGTCCCTTCAAAAACGTAAAAACGGGGTTTCACTGTACCATTAAAGTTTTATTTAAAAAAATCATGCTTACATTTTTACAATATTAAATAAATTTTCAATGTTTATTATGTTAACTGGCTTTATGGAAGAGGGAGGTTGATAAAACCTATGCTATAAATGGGGATGATAGTACTTAAAATTTCTGGATGAACTGTACTTGACAATCTTAGCCAGCGTTGTACATAGTTATGATAAATTTATGTTTTCTAAAGCTTCGTTTCAAAAGCTCTCCATAATGGCACGTTTTATGTATAAAATAGAACTTTTAACCTGAAATGGAACTTATATTTAAAATAAGTAAAACAAATAACCTTCGGTTAGTAACTGTGATTCAGCAGCACAGATTATAATGAAAAGAGTGAAACCTTTAAAAAAATACGACATCAAATTTATGATAAAAAAATTATCTCTATATATAAATAATAAAAGAAAGTTGGCAAATTACAGTTGTTTTTCATTCCGAAAATAAGAAAGAGAAGAAAATAAAAAGCCTCAGAAACTAATTAAAAGAGTAAGTAAACAAGAAGTCTCTGAAAGTTCGTAAAACATATTCGTTTGTTTAAAAAAAAAACTACATTAAAATGTTGTAATTACAAAAGTTTTTTTGATTTCAATTATTTTATTTCTTGAATCTTAGAAAATAATTTGGTTTCACTTTGTGGTATTATATTAATAAATATTTAATAAAACAAATAAAACACATATATTTTATTTTAATAAACCACTTTATTTATTTGGAGATATTTTTTATTAATGTTGAGTCACTACCGGTTTCACAAACCTTATCTTCCTCGTCAGGAGAAGTTGAGGTAAATTGTGTTTAAAATATATTTTTTTAATTTGTAAAAAAAACATGAGAGGGGGAGAATAAGGGGGGAGGGAAAGTAGCTGGAAGTGGAAAACAGAGGTCTTTGAAACCGCTAGCGAACTCAACTAAAACAGTGGTGAATAAAAAATAAAAATTAAGTGTTTCAAATATCTTATTTAAAATGTATTATTTTAGTTTAATGTATTCTTTAGGTTAAACGATTTAATTAAACTAAACAGTTTTCTTAACAAGAACTTACTAATTATTACTGTTTTTGTCAAGTCGCACTATATTTATGATATGTAAATTAATCATTCTGAATAGAACCAAATGTGCGGGGTATAACGATAGAGCTTTTGTCGGTGCTGGTCCTGTAACGTGGAATATACTGCTTACTATTAGATATATAGATGACGCATGCAGCAACAAATATTGCCTTCAAGGGGAAGCACTTGAAGGTTTTTAAAAGACTAGAAGGAAAAATATTTTTGGAAATTCTTATCAAAATTCATGATTATGTGTATATAAACACACATACACCACACTAAATCTTAAGTCGAATGTGAAACTATCACGCATCAATAGATCTACAAAGAAGCTTTTGTATTCATATAGTCAAGTTTATACAGTTTTCTTACATATTCAGATGCGATGAAGTACCTAATTTAAAAACCATAGCTACCACTGCTTTTTCCTTACACTCAACGTGTATATATTTATTTTGTAATATTTTTCATCTGCCTATAATAGTGGGTTCGAATCCCAAGTGAGCTTTTTTGGAGGAAATGTTCTTTTAACGGCACTGATTAAATTATCCTTGCATTATTATTTTGAGTATATTTTCGAAAGCTGGGTAATTTATTACTACTCGAAATATAACATCTCAGTTAAAAAAACTAACGCAATTTTTTAATCAACTAAATAATGATTTCATAATACAAAAAGATAAACTTTGTAATATCACCAATAATTAAAAGAGGTGATAAAAATTGGATTTATAATTAAAAGAGGTGATAAAAATTGGATTAATAATTAAAAGAGGTGATAAAAACATGTTTTTCAATGAGGTTAGTTTAAATATTTTTAAATTGCAAGCCAAGATGTATAAGAGAAGCTGCAGCTGGTTTTAGAATCTATCTTAATTACTAAGTAAAACAATGGAAACCAGCCAAATGTTATCTGCTTGTGTTGCACTAGATAATTATCAACAAATTACGATGCCATACAACAAACGTGGCTTAATTATCCTGGCGTTAAATAGGCAGGATATTGAATAGCCATCGCGGTCCACTGACATAACATATACCTACTGGCCACTGTAGAAACATCAAATGAGGCAATTTTGCAAGCAAGGAAATATACAGTTTCGTATTCAGTTGTATAATTTAAAGTATTATTAAATAATACAGCTGAATACAAACAATAAAAAAATATATTATTTAAAGATAAAGCATTAGCATTGTGGAGATTTAAATACTTTGTAATTTGACTAAGTAAAATTGTTGAGCAGTTGAAGAAGGAACCAGCCAAAAACTGATCTCAATACTTTTTTTTAAATGTATGAATAAATGCCCACTGCGCTTGATGAGTATACGATACGATAGACAATCCCTCCGTGATCAAGGGTGGTTTTCAATATATGGTTGATCGAGTATATCTTCCATTCTACTGATAGAACTCTGTGTGTTGGTATATTCTGAACCGGTTATTGCACTTCAGCAAGCACATAATTTTGATTGATTAAACACAAATTTCCGATGACAAGGAGATAACAGTTTCAAGACCATGGACAGGAATAATCTTATGCAGCCTTCCGTTTTTTTTTGAAGCGATATTGACGTTGCCTAGACGCGATATAACATTTTATGATTAGCAGAGTGTAAGCTGAATATATAGTGCTCAAGATCAGGAGAGTGGAAGAAGAAAGGAATGGCTTATATCAAGCATTTGAAAAATATGGACTGAATGATAATGAATATAACTAGGAACTATATCCTTCAAGGTACGAGTAGTACTAAGAAAAAAAATACCGATGTTATCTTTGTTACAGCCTTTAAAGTCATTATTTTTTCTTACCAATGAAGTCTTCCAATGCTTTATCAACAAATGGGTGGATTAATTTATTTTTTGCATTATATTTCATTGAGGATAGTTGATTGAAAACACGATTCTTAAATACCTTTGTATATTTGATTTTGCCTTAAATTTTAAATTATTCATTATCATTGCCAACACTCTATAGTAAGTCCCTTTCAGGGTAGGAAGAGATAACAGATTACCACTTCATTATAATCTGACACCTCATCATGCATACTCGTCTACTACCAATATTTCACTTTTCCTGCTTTTTGAATTCGATTCATTTGGGCGTGTCACGTTTCTCTTGATGTTCCCTATATATTCGATCCTTCAGTATTACTTACATATATATTTATATTTATTTTATACTACTTGCCAAATTAAGTCTTTCATCATTCGTTTTTACACGTGGTCAAACCATCTTAATGCTTTGTAATTTATTTATCAAACACTGTTTGTTCCACTTTATGTAACGGTATAAAAACCACTGGTTTCAAGGTTTTCACCTCATCATCAGGAGAGCACAAGTAAGACTGTTATTTGTGCATGTCTTGTTTGTGCTCCCCTGATGATGAGGGGAAAACCTTGAAACCAGCAGGGTTATACCGTTACATAAAAAGGAATAAACGCTGTTTGAGAAAACAAATTAGGATATAAAAAATATGACTCCGATCTAGTGGCGTCAAAGGTTAGTTTTGCTGCATTCGAAGTTTTCTGTAAACGTGCTAGTAACTTGCAAGGTTCTTAGAACTCCAGATTTTTAAACACTTAATATTATTAATAGTTAAGGCCAGGCTATAGAGAGGCCCTTGAAATATCAGTCAGTGCATCGGGGTGAACATCAGGCCAACACATATATTCCCAGGACCTCCCCGCTGCTCGCTGAAGTTGTCGCCTGACTCTCTCCACCCACAATCCTCAGCTCGAATGGTTACCGTTAGAAGTATGTATGTCGCTACCAGTTCAAAAATAATTTAATCTTGTTTATACTCCCCAGATGATGAGGTGAAAACCTTAAAACTGGCAGGGTTACACCATTATATAAAGTGGAATAAACAGTGTTTGATAAAACAAATTACAAAAACTTAAATAGATATTTTTGAAGCGCTGCAAGTCATTTTTCCTTATCCCATGACGTCGGACCTTAAATCCGTAGTCACTTTAATTATTTTCACCCTCATGTACGAGTATATCACCACTGAAAAGCTCCCTTTGACGTAACATCGCACTCATAAAAAAAGAACATTTTCATGTTTTCTAGTGTAGATCGTAATAGATGGGGGCTTGTTTTGTCGCCCATAACAGCACGGGTAGTGATGGGATCGAACTGAAACGAAACTGTATTATTTAAATTATTCATGAAATTTAAAAAAAATTAAAAATACCTTAAGTTCAAATATTAATAAAAACAGGTTTACCAGACTGGAATATTTGCACGTACTAGATAAACATGAAAGTTACTTTTCCACATTCGATTATCATACTTAAATTCAGAGATATATTGTGACTCTACGATCAATAAGTCTTTTCAAGTCCAATAAGGTTAATTGAAATTAAGAATTGAAAACATTATTTTCAATATGTTGAAATCATCATATAAACAGGTTCTTAAAATTTCAAAAGTGCCACTAAATGAATTCAGGTCAAAAAGATCTGAAAAGAAGGTTATGATTAATTTGAACAATGAAGACGATACATTATACGAGTATTTTCAGAAGAATTTTTTATCCATGTACTATATTTCAGAACCTAATTTTATGGTCATATTATTTTCCGTCCATATCATCAACTTAATGAAAAAAAAAAAACGTTCAAGTTATCTTTGATTTCTTGTTAAATGAAAAAAAAAATACAAAATGGTAAGTCCCATTTTCCTTGAAAAATACTGTAAATTGATGTGTTAAAAATCGCGGAAGTGTTATTCTACCCTCTAAAATGAGGAAACAAGAGTTTCGAAATGTAATCATGACCTAATTTATTGAAATGATTTTACTTTATATGCTAAACAAACAAATAGTTCTCTCGTACAATTTCCTCGGGCCAATATTCCGATGATACGAGAAAGGGTTGACGAGGGTTCAAAATGAATACATTTCATAATGTGCCTTCAGCAAACTGAACTTGTTTATACTTGGATGGAATTGAGTGTTTAAGTCTTATTAAACTTAATGCAATTGACTCAAAAATTTCTTAAAAAATACGTAAGAATATTTGTATCGTTTAATTCATATATGTTCATGAAATATTTCAAAATGTTAAAACAATATTTAATTTTTTTTTCTATTGCAAATGTCTTGTGATCTTAAAAGTTTAAAAAGAAAAGAGTAAAGCACACCTTTGAATATTTCAAAAGCAATTTCATGCCTTAAATAACTTTTGTAAGAAATTAATTGTGTCTTTAAATAAAATGAACTTTTTTGAAAAATATCTAAATATGATTAAAAGTAATAATGGGTTTTCCCTTAACTCTTAAATTGCCACTATGGCAATGAATGGTTTATATTTTAAAAGATAAAATTGTATCATATTTTGTAAATAAAACGTTTGAGATAAATGCGTGAAAATTTTGATATTAACATAAGTTGACTGTCAAAATGAGGTGAATCCCGTTTTATTTATTTCAAACCTTTAATCATTTTTTTGTTCATCGTTTTTATTTCAAATCCTGGATCAATACAAAATGAAAGCCGTCACCATAGCATCGGAATTTCTCTACTATCACGAAAAAATGTCATGACAAATAATAAATTTATAAGAAAATAAAATTTATGTCGTACATAAAAAAGAAAGTTCTTTTCTTCTACTTTAAATTGAGCAAATTTAAGCTTTGATTGTCAAAAAGTGTTTCATTTTTTTTAATGTTAATTTGCAACCCTAAAAAATTCAATCAAAATATGTAAAGAAACCTGACGTTTTATGATTTATTTGTTTTAGAAAAAGAAAATTAAGAATAACCTTAAAACTTTTTAAACCGTTAATTTCCGAAATATAATTTTGATGGCATAAATTTGTAATTTCTTGGTATAGTAAAAAATGGACAAAGTTTTAAGTTAGAATAGCTTTAAATCTATCATATTCATTATAAACCTATTGTCTCAAAGTACTTGAAGAACATTAAAGTATTAAATATAATATTTAAGAAGACAATTTAACATCACCATACAATTTAAATGCTTATCAAGTCCCATAAATGCTGTTTCACGGATTGGCTATACTAAAAAAAACGTAGCATGGTCCATGTGACGTTTGAAATATCATGTGTCAAAGGGATGGGATAAAACCGTTTTTTTTCCAAATCGAATCGTTTTTTTTTATCGAAAAATGATTTATCTCTAAACTGACGTTTTAATTCCTAATTTTCATTACACTGACTTTCTAATGTATTGCATGATTTATCATCATCATCATCATCATTGTCAACCAGGGTCGATCCACTGCTGGATGAAGGTCTCCCCAAGTTGACTCCAAACAGTTCGGTCCTTTGCTCGCCGATGCCACGTGATGCTGCCATGCTTCCTGATTTCGTCCATCCAGCGTACCTTCGGTCTTCTTCTAGGCCTCTTTATGCCTCTTGGATACCATTGGATTATTTCGGATGTCCATCGGGAGTCTGACATTCTGGCTACACGTCCGGCCCATTGCCACTTCATTCTTTTGCACACCTTTATAACGTCTTCTACCTTTGTTATATTGCGAATCCAGGTGTTTCGTTTACGTTCTCTTTTAGTATATCCTAACATGCATCTCTCCATGCCCCTTTGTGCGGTCTGGAGCTTTTGCGTGTTCTTTACTATGAGCGTCCATGTCTCGCAGCCATACGTAAGTACTGGAAGAATGCACTGGTTGTAGACCCTTCGCTTTAAGGATATTGGCAGATCCTTGAAGCATGATTAATATATATCTTTAAATAGGCCAAGATTTGCTTTGAATTAATACTAACTACGAACATTTAATTTTAGGTATAATAAATCGAAAATCCAATTATCGTATACCCCATCCCTAGCAAATGCAGACTAACGTAGTGACTTTTGACGAACGTCGCCAAACATTATTTGATTTTAAATAAACTGACACATTTTTGCTAATTTGTAACAAGATGTATTTATTTGTCATTACTGTTAGTTTTATGTAATGTATTTACCTAAATAGCTTGCTATTTATTAGAATCGAGGCTTATATTAAAGTTGATATATAATAATTAAAATTACTGAACGTCGTTACGAGGTTGAATTGGGGCAAATTTGTGAAACGTCCAGGGACCATGCTACATTTTCTTTAGTATATCATAGTTGCAAATCGCATTAAGTTTATTCCTGACGGAGAACATACCTTTAGATTTTATTAAAATAATTGATAAGACCGATAAAACTTTTCAAAATAAAGCTAAATTGAATAATTTTTTTCAATCGATTTTTTAGTAATAAAAGTTTCATAATTATTTATGTATTTAAAAAAATGTGTATTTATAAGGGAAATATTCCCCCTAAAATGATTAAGTTTTTTTTCAAGTATACTACATTAATTATTATAATTAGTTCTTCTCTTGCTTTTATGAAGATTTACATATGTAAACTCTTTGAATCTAGTCTGAAAATTTGAATTTACTTTATACGCTGGTTTTTGACATCAGTCTGAAACTTAAAAAAATAATAAATTTCTGTTTTTGGCAATCAGTAAAAATGAATTCAAATTAGAGAAACATATACGAGTACATACGAGTATGTATGAATTTCACATTTCAAATTTAATATCTTGTATTTTGTATTCTCTCCAATAATATTATCGCTGCAATTACCCTTTTCGAATATAGATGTCGTTCGCCTTCACCCCTTGCCTGGGATGACCCCTAACGCGACTATTAAAGCCTGCCTAGAAGCCTTTGTAACATCGTTGGTCGTCCTTGTTTGTGGCAACACAGAGATTTAATGTTATTCCTCGCATCAATGCGCGCTCCGGATTCTTATGGCTGTAACCAAATTATAGGACTACCCATTTCTTACTGGCCATGGGAATTTCAATGGTAAACTCCTGACCTTCAATCTTGTTCCTACACCTTCTTGTAATTTTTGTGGTCAACTGGATCAATCCGCAGAGTACATATTGTGGTACTGGGAAAATAATCCTGTCAATAATTTCCGAAGGAAACTCATTTGGAATTCCGAAGGAAACATTTGGAAAACACATATATCCCAAGAATCTCTCCGCTACTCGGCGAGGATGCCTTATGCCTCCCCCAACCCCCAGTCCACAAGCCGAATGTTTACCGTTAGAAGCGTGTATCTCGGTACCAGTTCGAACAGAATTCAGTGTTGTTTGCGCTCCCCTGAAGATGTAGGGTTATACCGGTACAAAAAGTGGAATAAACAGTGTTTGATAAAACAACTAACAAAACAAATAAATATCATTTTCAAAGGAAAAATAAAACAAGTAATAAAAACAAACTTTACCTCTACATCAAAATACAGAACACAGATTAATATTTTCCATTAGTTTATCTAAAGTTATTTGAAGTTTTAGTGAAAAAATTGAAAGCAAAATAAATTTAATGCACTGAATTTTAATGCAAATGTAAATTGCCTGCATTCTCGGAAACGGGATAAAATTCCAGTTTCTAGCATTGCAACGTAAACTTTGTAAGCGAGCAATGAGAACGGATTTCCAGTTGAAATTATCGTGCTATTCATCGCAGTAACATTAAAGGTTGTTAAAACCTATTCACAGTTTTCATGAACAAGTAGAGTGTTTATGAAAAAAATTATATCAAAGTGTTTTTTTGCTATGATGAAACACAAAATTGATTTACCTTCAATTTTGACCATTAACATTTTACCAAATACAATTAAAATTCATAGTATGCGTGAATACAGAAATATAAGATGTTATAAGATAAATATGCATACGGAATATATTTTGACGACATACGAGTATGTGGCCTAGTTGGTAAGGCCAGGAGGTTGCGGGTTTGATTTCGCTGGAATCCAGATTTTAAAAAAAAGTTTTTCTGTCTGGATTTTACAAAAGGCTTCAAAAACATATATGTTATGTGGTTGATTAGAGAAAATTCCCACGTTGCGATTATTGTACAAGACTGCACTGAAACATGTATGTCTTATAACATCAATTGGAATAACTTGGCTTTGATTGACTAAATAATTTCCTTATCTAAGTTACTCAACTAACTACCTGAAATTAAATGAAGAGCACTTAGGGAATCGGAAAAATTACATTTTTTATTAAATGTGAGAACTCACCAATGATAAGGGCATCTTTTATTGCCACACATTCAGCTGTAAAGACTAAAGAATGAAGGGGATGTTAAAAAAAGGGTTTTTGTGAATGTTTCTGGGATATGCTGCCCTACAATAATCAAATTTCTGCATATTGGACCCATTTGTATAAATATATAAAAAATCAGGAAAGTCTCTATTTAATATAGTGTTATAACGAAAAGATAATACTGTATATAACAATAATACTCGCACCAATGTAAAGCTATCCTTCGATATAGAGAATTGCTTGATACTCTTATATAAGATACATAATCAAACGAATAAATTGATGTAAGAAAACTTTAAGCGTCTACATTTGAAAATAATGAAAAAAATTATTAAACTTAACGTGAACCAAGGATTTGTTAATTGAGAATATTGTCTATTTACTAGAATGTGTCAACGTGGTGTCTGGTGATCCCACCAGATATCATTCGATATTTTCTGTTGGTCCCACTAGATATCATTCGACATTTTATGTTGGTCCCACTTGATATCATTCGATATTTTCTGTTGGTACCACTAGATATCATTCGATATTTTCTGTTGGATCCACTAGATATCATTGGATATTTTCAATTAATAAAATAACAGGGGTTATTTTGTACTTTTTTTACAATTTTATGTTAGGTTTTTCTTGTCTGTGTATTGGACTTCTAAGAGATCATTAGTTTTTATTTTATTATTTTTATTAATTATTACACATGACAAGAATTAAAGATAATTTGCGAAAAAACAACCGGTAATTTAATTTGGACATACATTATTTTAATGGATCTGGGTTTGTTGCCTTTCAATAGTCGTATCCCCAGTAAACTAGGCTTTTGCCTAGTGGGTTTTTTGCCTAGAGTTTTGCATATTAGTGGGTTGCCTAAACTAGGATTTTGCCTATTAGTGGGTCCAAATTTTCTTTCATTGCAATATTACCAATTTTTCACACGAAAATTTAACTAATACGTGAATATCATGGGATTTTTCCCTTACACGTACAATAATGAAGTTTTTACAACAAAGGATTATTTTCAAAATGCTTGCTAAGCATGGTACCAAATAGCTGAAAAAATTCAGTACTAGTGTCATAATATCTGATCATCTCTTGAGTATTGACTTTTTAAGTTTTTTTTTATTCATTGTTCCAAATTAACATATTTCAATCATATTTTTCGTTAATCTTTAATAATAGCTTTGACACACGGTCAATTGTCTAGTTTGTTGGATCCATAACGCATGCCACTTATGCCCAAAAGTTTCCGACTTGAACAAGTAAGATCATGTATGGACATACGTCACGTTCACCACATGGTCAGGTGATGTTTTGGTTAAAATTTTATTTTTCTGCACTAAGTAGTATGTGAACAAGACCTGAAAGAAAATGTGTTGTTTCGTTATATTCTGAAATGTTATGACGATTCGCAAGTTTTTTGTCTACTCTGTGGTTCTTAAACTCGGAGACGTTTTAAACGGGGCCGAAGACAAAGCTATCATCCAACAAAAGCTCTTCAATTTATTCGCAAGTCAGTTCGGATACATTAAAGGGTACCATACGATTAATATAAAAGTAAACTTACATTTATGACCACTTAAAAAATTACAACCCTAAAATAAGGATTTAAAACAGCAATTGTTTCCTTTGTCGATGACAATTAACACCTACAAAATATTCAATTGGTTGTTATGAAGATTATAAATATTAAATAAAAAATACAAAAATCTGCGTTCAATACTGAAAAAGGTTCATAAAATTAACAGAATCTTAAAAATTATCTTGTTAAGTTGCGTCTAATTATTTATCGAAAGGCGCGACCTTAAAATTATCATGTTAAGTTGCGTCTAATTATTTATCAAAGGATGCGACGATAAAAAATATCTTGTTTAGTTGCGTCTAATTATTTGTCGAAGGGCGCGACGATATTACGCTTATGTTTAATATATCTGTAAAAACTCCGCCGTAAAATAAATCCAATAAATCATCAAAAAAGAAAAATGATTAGTGTGACAGCGTTTCAGAATCCTATTCAATTTTGACATACATATTTTATCTCTCCCCTCGTTTAAATAAAATTTATTGACGAATTTTTTTTTGCGAAATTTAAAACGTGTATTTGATCAAATGGGAAATTGCATTTCAAATTCGTATATACATAGCTGAAGATTTTAATATTTAATGGATGTGAATAAATGGAAACAGAAAAACGAGTATCTTCAGATCAGATATCGGCAACCTTAATTATATGAAGGACACAATACAAAGTTTAAAAATCACCAAGGATCCATATTAAACTCCTATATTTATTCGTATTTAGGACACAAGTTATTAAAATCTTAGCAAAATAGTTTTTATTACTTTGCCCAATTAATACTCGTCGTTGCTGGGCATCGTGGTCGAAGATCCCCTCGCCATTCCTACGTTAATTCAATTGAAAAGTGAAACCGTGCCTTGGAGATTTGGTTTATTTCTTCTTTTTTCTCCTGTTTAACCTTTCCCTTTCTGTGCTAAAAAAATCCGGGCGTTCCGGTGCTGTGTATTCAATACACATTAATATACATGTAAAAAATGAGCGATTTAAAATAAGAATATTCATAGCCAATCGCTTAAATTAATTAAATTTGACGTCAAAAGGGATAATTGAAATTTAATTGCTGAAAACATGAAAAAAACATCAGCTGACGTTCACAAAACCGGAAAAGAGACCACCTCAAATAGATGCCCGAGAGCTACTGAAGCGAGCGAACTGAGATTCTATTTCTTGCGTTCCCACATACTGAAGTATAGTGAGAGTGAGACGTGAATAGCGTCGCTTCCTCGCCCATAGCGGTTTTTTTTTTAATGAATATACCTACGTCACACACTGGCATACGTTTGATTGTATTGGTGAATTTATTCCCGATTTTCACAAAATATCTCTGATGTGGCCGATATGTGCTAATTATAACTAATATTATTTTTTCATTCAATACGTAAACGTATTACGGAGAAATGCCTAAAGTCTGAATCCAGTATTTATTTTATTCATAGAGATATTAACGTTTTTAGAAGGAATGTGTACTAGTTACACATCACAGGGAAGGAAAGGTTAAGTGAGTGAGTTGTTGTACACCAGCAAACTTACCAGTTACATCGCTATACTGGATCCGATGACACATCTGAGGGGAGACGATCGGAGCACATCGGTATGTTTTTTTTTTGTTTTTTTTTGAAACAATGTCAAAGTCGAAGGTGCGCCGTGGAGTTTTGTTTTTTTTATTTACTCTCTTTTTTAAGTAAGCAAGCCGTTGCATACCAGCAAATTTACCGGCCACACCGCCGTACTGGAAATGATGGCACACCAAAGTGAGACGAACGGTGTATGCCAGCATGTTCTTTTCATTTTTTTATAGAAAATTTATATGACCATTATCATAGGTAGCTTTGTATCCTCGAGTACATAGCAAAAAAAATCCTGAGTCATTCGAGGGGAATAGCGCAGCACGGAATTTAAACCGGCCGTCTTTCGCACGAAAGTCCAGTGCGTTACCGCGTGTTCATGTACATTTTTACAATGGAGATGGGGAAAACGGTTTTCACAGTTAATTGAATTACCAATTGAGTACTATGGAGATGAGGAAAACGGTTTTCACAGTTAATTGAATTACCAATTGAGTACTATGGAGATGAGGAAAACGGTTTTCACAGTTAATTGAATTACCAATTGAGTACTATGGAGATGAGGAAAACGGTTTTCACAGTTAATTGAATTACCAATTGAGTACTATGGAGATGAGGAAAACGGTTTTCACAGTTAATTGAATTACCAATTGAGTACTATGGAGATGAGGAAAACGGTTTTCACAGTTAATTGAATTACCAATTGAGTACTATGGAGATGAGGAAAACGGTTTTCACAGTTAATTGAATTACCAATTGAGTACTATGGAGATGAGGAAAACGGTTTTCACAGTTAATTGAATTACCAATTGAGTACTATGGAGATGAGGAAAACGGTTTTCACAGTTAATTGAATTACCAATTGAGTACTATGGAGATGAGGAAAACGTTTTCCACAGTCAATCGAAGCACGTCAATGATGGCGAGACTTTAATATAATATGATAGTTAGTTATGTAGCGTAACAGCATAGATAGTTAAATATGATATGAATAATTAAAGAGCAATGAACTGAAAAAATCAACAGGCAATATCTGCTGGAGTGTTATGTGAGTCCATGATGAGAAAGTCGTTGGATATATTTATTTCGGCGGTACAGTTAAGAACGTAATCCAGAAGCGCTAATCCAGCGCTCACATTCAACCAGTTGTTATCATCATCAAATATAGTATTTTTTTAATTTATAACTTTCGTCATATAAAGTCAGGAAAATCTGGTAAAATTATTGGCATATGGCAATCTCTTACAACTAACCAGAACAATGTTAAGGAAGTCTCAAATGAAAACCAGACAAATATGCTTTTTAAAAAAATCTGGCTTCCCTCACGAAATGAACCTGTAACGCTCAAAGGTTGCCGACATATAAAATGCAATGAATTTTTGGTTATGTTGTAATTTTTGGGATTTCTCCTAGTTGTCTATATTTTTTTAAACTATCAATGACCTACAGTACCCGGTGGTAAGTAATACACATCGGGCTTAAGAAAGAGACTGTCGGCCATAATCGGCAAACTTCGGCTTTATAGAGCGTCGTCTCTGTCATTCACACACGTGTTCCGTCGAGATTTGTCAGTCGTTGTCAAGCGTTCTAGGGACAGCGACGACGCTCTATAAAGCCGAAGTTAGCCGATTACGGCCGACAGTCGCTTTCTTAATCCCGATGTGTATTACTTACCGCCGGGTACTGTACTTATTAAGACGATTTTTTTTCCTCCGGGAGATTGCGAATTTGATTCCTATTGAAGTATTTAAAAGGAAATTAGTTTGGTTTTCAGTTAATGATATTTTCTGGTAGGCTAGGAAAGATTATCATATGACAATAAACTAGCCAAGTTGTACAATATACAACTCTTCTTCTCTCTGGCTCCATCCCAAATCACTGTCTGCAAAGACTGTTGGGATCAGCTCTCCTTGTCCTCAGGTTGTATGCTCCTCTGTCCCGGGCTACGTACCCCAGGCCATGCCTCTGCATCAGGTTATCCTTTTGCACCACCCATGAATTATTTGGTTCGCTGGTTGTTATTTGAGAAAGATCCATGGAGATTGCCTGATTCACAATGTGACCGGGTGCTCTGCGTCCAACGTGGCCATACCATCTCAATTGCCTCTCCTCCATCTTACTGTTGATGTCTGTAACACCTAGACCTCCACGAATGCGTGAGCTTTTTATTTTGTCTCTTAGGGACACATCAGCTGACCATCTTAACATGCGCATTTCAGCAGTTTCTAGTTGCCTAGAGTAAGAGTTATATATTGTCCAGCATTTGGAGTCATAAAAGAGTGTGGGTCTAACAATCGTTTGGTATACTTTTCATTTTAACTTTACTGGCATTTTCGGATCACATAGAACTCCCGTCATTAATCTAAACTTCATCCATTCCACACTAATTATATGTGTTACATTTGCTGCACATCCTCCATCGCTATTTATGAGTGACCCAAGATACTTAAAGGTGTCACAATTTGGTAATGTTTCTCCATCCATTTGCATTACGGGAGTGACAGAATTTGTGTTCTCAAATGGTAGGTACAGATACTCTGTTTTCTTTCTGCTCAGTTTCAATCCATTAAAGTATAAATATACAGTATACAACTAAAGTATAAAACATACAATACATGTAACATAAACATTTTTACAATCGTTTTTATAAGTCGTCAAATTTTGAACTGTTTTATACATATTGTTTTGTACTTCTTATGTTTGGTCCTTGTACGAATTAGGGAAACCTGAAATGTGCAAAGGATCTGAAAAAAAAATTAATAAATGGAGTTTTACTAAATAAATACAATATTTCAGCACCTCTTCCGGCATAGTAATCTGGGCATGTTGTTTCGATAATAGCTGTTTGTGACAAATAACTTATATTGACATAATACTTCTTGATGATAATACCAGCCAACGAGTTGAAATATCGACAACTACAATACACCGGACAGAAAAAAATCCAAATATCACAAAAATGTGTAAGTATTGATAGTACGGAGTTTTATAAATGAAACACTACATCAATCAATTCACATTCATTTATTTGTTAAATGAACTGGATTTAACAGAAGATACATACTAACAATAATCAAACTGCATAAGATTAAAAAAAAAGATGTTTATTTGAGATTTCCAAATATTCTAATCTTGAGGGCGCAACCCCAAGTAAGGGCGCAACAAACATCCCCAGCAAAGGCCCTGGAACCCGAAAGCACCGCGTTACCGACCTCTGTTTTAGAGCATAACAAAATAAAACTCACTGATATCGAGAGATGTTATCAGACTAAAAGGTTTTTTTTATATCATCGATAAATACAAGAGTATAAAATCAAATATCAATAAAATCGGATGATCTCTCTTTATTCTATTATAATGACATTATTTAAAATTTGTTAAAATCAAGGAATAAAGCAAAATGATGGCTTTAATACATTTTTCTGTATTCTTATACTCTTTGGTCTCGATTTTTTTACATTTAACACAAGGACGCCAAAGATTTATTTTTTAATACAAGGGTTTAAATATATTTTACAGTTATAATATAATAGAAAAGGTTACCACACTTGATAGACCTAGTCTCGTTATTCTACCTTGTTGGTGTCCTTCCATTATTTCATGGTTGAGGGTCGTGACCTTCCATCGTTCTTGCTTCTACTCAACGCCTTCCCAAGATCTCTACCGATGCACCGCAACCCATAGCGCTTCGACCATTGTTAAACCAGTTGCAGTGTTTACTTGGTCGATTTATATTTTGAGATATCTCTCTCTTTCTCTGCTTCCCTCCAAATTTCCTATAATGAGTAACCTTTTCAAGCTGTTCTTGTATATGCATGCCTTGAAATCTCGCCTTAAAATATGCACGAAGAACATCCGGAATTGCTTTAGATCCATACGACCACTCTGAATCGAGCGACGATTGATTGAATCTCAGAATCCTTCGCTTATGAATGATTCTAATGCGCTAGTTTAAGGATTTAATCTGCCAAAAAAATTGTGATGTACACTGAATCGTTCTAAAAATGTTCATGATTGCATAGAATTTCGTTGATTTTCCGTTGTGTTCATGCAGCATGGTCCAGACTTTTGGTTACCTTGTAGAATTACGTTTAATTTATTAACTTCCCAAAAAACTGGGAGGTTTTCGTTTGGGTAACTCGTGAGGTTTTGTCATGGATTAGAAACCTAAGCATCCACTTTGAGAGAAAAACTGTACGATGGAAAAAAACAGCCGAATGGGTTTATAACAAATGGACGAATTTGTCATTCTTCTAAACCTTATGTAAGAATTATGTGAATTATTCTCGCTGTCCAGGGAATCCAAAGCTTTTGCCTCCAGCATCACATCTCAAAAGCATTAATTCTTCGTATCTTATCATTAACCATAGAGGAAACTTATCCATAGAGGAAGCTCCATAGAGTCGTACCGTCGTAACACTTATACTAGGCAAACTTTCGTAGATTGAGTGATACAATCTCTGTCAATTTTGTTAAAGATTTTTTTGGCCAGTTACGTAAAAAATATTAAAAATTATTTTATGGACCAATGTTACCTAAATATATTTCTTGCTTTTATTTTGAGGCAGGAGCTAAATCGTACTATTTAAAAAAGCTCCTATTAAATATATTTGTTCATATGCTTATCACCTAAAAATCCTGTAGCCCTCAACGTTCTTCACAACTAATTTTTTTGTCTTCAGAAAAAAGAAAGTTTTTATGGCTCAGTACGGTACAGTTAATAAATGTCCTGTTTTATTTTATATTAACACTTTTTCTTATTGTGTTATTATATAACACTTTCTTCCAATCAATTAAAAGGATGTTATGGAGCCGCGAAGTTAAAGCTCCTCTGGAACCATCAAATCGAGAGAAACAATGGGAATCGATCCTCAACCCGCAGACTGGAAGACAAGCGTCTTAGCAATTAGGCTACGAGGGTCATCTTTTAATATTTCAAACTTTGTTCATCACAAATACTTTTTATTATGCTCATGGCATTAAATTTAATGAGAAAACCTATTTTTGAAAGCCTAGTGTTATTACAAAGTGGATGGTTAATTTTTTTAAATATTATATATCAATTGCATTAACTTTTTTTTTGTTTACATATCGGTTTCAGGTTTTTCTGCTTCGTTATTATATTTGTACTGTTGATTAAAAAAATCCCAATTCACTTAAATCTGAACATCTAGCCCAATTCGTTGATAACCCAATACATTTCCAATTCAGTATTTTTAATCCCGGAAGCTTTCGATACTCGTACATCAGTGTAGATTCTCAAAACAAAAGTAATTTCAGTATTCCACGCAGTCAGCGAAGCTTTGGTGTATATAAGGGTATGTTTTGTTGGCAAATTTACTATTTGCCAACCTTTTAAATCGAGCAGGATATTAGTCTCCATGTCCTTGTTCATGAAGTTGTAAAGCATTCGCGGAAGAGGGAGATCCTCCCTTGTTTATTGCCCCTAACTAAAATACTAAGAGGAAAAAATGGAGATGACTTCGCTACGCTTACTCGAGAACATACCGTCTACAATATACATACAAACCGCCTCCATTAATATGGTTACTAGATTTGGAGTTTATTCTGTATAAGATGATAATATATTTCAGCTAAATTTTCAGCTAAAAAAATCCACGCGTTCCGATGCTGTGAATTCAATACACATATAAAAATGAGCGTTTTAAAATCGGAAAATGAAGAATATTCATAGCCAATCGCTTAAATGAAATAAATTTGAAATCAAAAGTGATAATAATTGAAATTTAATTGCTAAAACATGAAAAAACGACGGCCGACGTTCAGAAAATGGGCGAAGAGACCACCTCAAATGGATACTGAAGTGAGAGATGCGAGCGAACTGAGATTCTATTTCTTCCGTTCTTATATACCGAAGTAGAGTGAGACGTAAATAGCGTCGCTTCCTCACCTATAGCAGTTTTTTTAGAATGAATATACCTACGTCACACACTGGCACACATTTGATTGTATTGCTGAATTCATTCCCGATTTTCAAAAAATATCTCTGATGTGGCCGATAAGTGCTAATTATTATTAATATTATTTTTTCATTCAATGCGTAAATGTATACCTAAAGGAATACCTAAAATCTGAACCTAGTATTTATTATACAATATTTATAGAGATATTAAAGTTTTTAGAAGTAATGTGTACTAGTTGCACATCACAGGGAAAGAAGGGTTAATATGAAGTAAAACACCACCTTTTAGAATGTGGAGTAAAATTTAAAATATCATATTTTAAAATACGGAGCAAAATCTAAAGCCATCTTTTAGAATATGGAGTCAAATGTATAACATATTTTTTGAAATATGAAGTTGAATTTAAAGATCGTATACTGGATTAATCCCCTGAAGATGTCTGCAGAAAGTGGAGTATCAATGTTTAAAAGAAGGTGTAATGAATATACCAGAGAATGAATGATGCATGGATAAAATAAATGTTTTAAGGAGGATGGAAAAAGGATTTTTAAATGAGTTGGAGATGTGAAGAGAATAATAACAAAGCGAATAAACAAGTCAGAAGTGCAAGGTATACGCGAGAGATGTGAAACGAGAAAACATGGCTGGTCAAGTGGACCAGATATTCAAAGAAGGTAAAGTGAGATTTACAAACAATTGAAAAATCTCTGCTCTTTCCGATTCTGGACTATGCGGACGTATGTTACTAAGAAGTTACAGAGGAACAGCTTGACAAATTACAGCGTCTTCAAAATGTGTGTCTAAAATTAATTTTTAACCTACGTAAGTACGATCATATAATTTCATACCAGAAGGCATTGAACTGGTTGAATGTTAGAAATAGACGCCAAATTCCCATACTGTCTCTATTTTATAATATTCTTAACTGTCCCGCCACCCCCTCTTATCTCGCCCAGAATTTTCAGCGTCTTTCCAATCATGGATTAGCGCTACGCTTAAACAGAGATTGTTTATTGGCCTATCCAGTTCACCGCTCCTCTTTCTTTACGCCGTCCTTTATTGTCTTTGCAGTGAGACTCTGGAATCAGTTAGAAACCAATATAAGACTCGCTCCGTCCTTGGCATGCTTTAAGAAGCGACTAAAAAACCTCTTAATTTCTAGTCAGTAAAATAACGTGTTTCATTCCTGATTTTTCTTTTCCTTTCCTCTCCACCATCCCTTTTGATTGATGATATCTCACTTTATATGAAAAAGAATGTTCGGGTGATTGTCCGTCTTTGTGGGATTCGTGGGCATGTGCTCACGTATATGTTTATGGATTTCGTGGGGATGGATAGTCATTTGAATGATTTATGTGACCACGTAACTTGCTTCATTTACTTTTGTCTGGTTGGTTGGAAGAGATTTCCGCCTGGCAGTAATCCCGCCAGATTGTATTGCAATAAAAGTGTTAAATAAATAAATAAAAGCATAACCTTTAAGAATGGGCATGACAAGATCTATGAATGTGGAGGAGATGTAAGTTATATGCCTGGATAGAAAAGTTTAGGGATATGTTCTCTTTTCCTACTCACACACGTGTTACAGCATGATAATAATTTATGTATTTATTAAACCCTTAAGAATGCTTTCTTTTTAAATAAGGTATTTATTTGTAATACTATTTTAACAGTTTTGCATATATTTCGTTTAAAATCTGATAAGATGATGATAGCCATCAAAAGCATTTTGATGTCGACGTTGATGTATGGTACTGAAACATGGACGTGATAAAAAAACGCCGAATAGATGCTATAGAGCATGCATTGCGAATAATACATGGAGTGACAATGTATGGCAGTTTAGCAGATATGTCCTAGTGGGACGAGATGATGAATATGATTTGTTGATAAATAATAAAACACGTTAGATTGCAATGCGGAAAGAGAGTGGAATTTTATTAGTAACGTAGGTATTTATATATTTTTAGAATGTGCGCAAGAATGCGCTCGCGATATGCCTGCGTCTCGTTTCTGTAAATGCAAAAACGATTGATTGTTGTATGTAGGTAACAATCTATTTACGGAACCGGCGAGACAGCGTGGTGCGTTCTCTCTCTAGTATGGAGTGCGGTCCGCTCGGCTACGGAATGACTGGCCGGTGGGTGACCTTCGGACTTGTTTACTTAGATTTATCGAGGAATCCGAAGGTCATTTCATCGGTCATTGACCGTATGTATGAACGCCGAGTGGGCGACTGCCACAGCAGCATATGGAATGAAGGGATAAGGGATAAATGTCTTATGTGTTGAAGTAAGATGTAGATGAAGAAAAGTACGTTGCGATGGTTTTGGATGTAGAATGGATGAAGGAAGAAAGAATAACAAAACATATATACAGTTCAGACGTGAGTGAAAGGTGTGTGCGAGGAAGAGCAAGGAAATATCAAATATCAAATAAATGATATTTTGAAAGAAGGAAACGTTGAAAGTCTGAGAAGTTGTATGAGAAAGTGTATGAACGTGGAAGAGGCTAAGGATGTGTCTAGTTAGGAAAATATGGCGCATTGTCCTCTGCCTGCCCAGACAGGGAAATGGTGTTATGGTTCATATGTGTATGTAAATATTTCGTTTAAATTTGAACATCGAAATCAATACTATAAAAATAGAGACTCGTTTTGCAAAAACTCGCAAGATTACATTTTTTTAATATTTGCCAAGATTGGCTCGAATTCGGGAAATAACTTTGCGCTGTTTGCGAGTCTCGTTTTGAAGGTTATTTTTTATTGGTAAATAAATTGTAATACTTACAAATATATCAGTACATTGTATATCTTACATTGAGAACTGATCTCTATGTTCATAAATTCAAACACGTAACTGACACGCCGACATTAAGCAAGTTTTTAAAAAAACTGTTTGAAAAAGTAACTTTAAGTTAAAAATGTCACGTGTTTTATTTCAATTTTGTTTTTACTTCGATTGCTTATTTTTCACTGTTACTGTTGGATGGTTGGTTCCAATTTTTTTCATAAATTGAAGATAATTTGAACAACTTTTACGGACACAGAAAGTTACATAAAGTTACATAATCTTCTTTATTTATTAATGTCTGCTTGGTTGGTTAGGGCTGTCGCGTGTTCTTAATACAATTAAACCTGTCTGACAGTTCTTAATGTAAGGAAACATTTAATACAAAAAATAACTATAGTTTTCTACATATTCATTAGTCGTCATGCGCAGTCTTCTATTACACATATCTCACTTTACCTTCTTTCAAAAAGTTAAACGAAGAGATTGTAGGAATCAAAATGACTCAATAACTGCCAAAGGGATCTACTCGTATATTCAGCATGATATTTTATTTGTGAAGATAGATTTTATTTCAATCCATTTATCAAAGGTAAAAATATATTTTTGATTGAATATTTACAAATGAAGTAATAACAAAATCTTTTTACACATGCAAAAATTTAATCACACCATTTTTCTGTCGGAGTAGGCAAAGGGGACAGAGCGACATACTTTTTTTATCTTTCACCTTCTCATACAACTTCTACGATTTCTCCGACTTTCTACGTTTCTTTCTTTCAGAAGATCATTCATTTGATCCAACCATACTTCTCTTGATGTTCCTCTTACACTTCTTGCACTCAAGTTTGCACAATATATATATATATATATATATATATATATATATATATATATATATATATATATATATATATATATATATATATATATATATATATATATATATATATATATATATATATATATATATATATATATATATATATATATATATATATATATATATATATATATCTGTTTCGTTTGTCTTTCTTTATTGATTCGTTGCAGATGCCCAAACCATCTCAGCTCGATCTTCTTCATCGAACTTTATTCATCAGCCTTAAGTTCACATTCATCTCTTATCACGTATTCTTTCAGACATTGTCACTCCATGTATTTTTCTCAATGCATGCATTTTTACAGAATTATTTGGCTTCTTTTAATCTTTTTTATATCCACATTCCACTCCCAAATATCAAAGTTGCCCCCAAAATACTATTGTGGACTATCATTAGAGCAAATTTAGATACTATTAGGTTCGACGATATATGTTTTAGTGCCCCATTGACTTTGTTTCCTATCTTAACTCTTAAATTACCCGAATGAGTCATCACCATCATGAAACGTTTTCATCCAAAATATTTATCCAAAACAGTACTTATCCAAAATATTTTAAGTAAGGTCAAATTTCCTTGAAATTATATAACAAACCATTTATCTAATATTAAGAAACCTTTTTACAACGAATATATGTTTCCAGAACTGGCAAACTCCACTACCCCACTAACGTGTGTGGACCTCTTTTCGAAGAAGAACTGGAATTTTGGGGGCTTGATTCCAATCAAGTGGAACCATGCTGCTGGTCTACCTACAGCATACACAGAGACACACAAGTAAGTCCAAATATATTTTAATATCTAACTGTTAATTTTCTTAAATTTATCTATAAAAGAAAAAAAATATGGTAGAAGGGCTGAAACACTTTTCCACCCTTCCGTCCCTCCTACCTAAAATATTACCTTTCCTAACTTTGTCTATGACAAAAAAAGGTGATACAAAATTAGAAATTTTTCCACCTTCCAGTCACTAATATGATTGATTAAAAAATGTATTTAAATCTACAATAAAACCTTTTTTTCCTTTGTTTATCATAGCACAAAGATGGTACAAAGTTTGAAATATTTTCCTGCTACCCGGCACTGATTTGATGGTTTGAAAAAATATATTTTTGTCAAAAATTTACAATTAAGCCTCTTTTTAATTACATATTGATCGAAAAAAATATTATAAAAAGTTCGAAATACTTTTCAAACTTCCCTCTACTGATTTAATGTTTGAAAAAAATCTTTAATCCACAATTATATCTCTCTTTACTTTGTTTATGATAAAAGTAATACCCTACTTACTTTCAAATGCTTCACAAACTTCCCCCCACTGATATTATTAGTTGAAAAAATATATTTCAATCAACAGTAAAAGCTCTCCTTGTTTCGTCTATGATAAAAAAGTTTTGTAAAATTTTTTTAATAATTTTCAACCTTCCCTCCACTGATATGATTGTTCGAAAAAAATCAATTTTAATCTTCAAACTTCAATATTACTTAACCTTACTTTGTCTATGATAGAAAAAATATGGTTCCCAGTTTAGTTTTTTCCACCTTCGCGTCACTGATGTAAAATTATTTCGAAAATATATAGAGACAACCTTCGTGGCCTAGTTGGTAAGACGCCTGTCTCCTAACCCGAAAGTTGTGGGTTTCAATCCCGCTTGAACGTAGATTTTTTTTTAAAAAGGATTCCAGTTTGGTTTTCACTTAAGGCCTCTTTAACATCTTTCTGGTTAGTTAGAAGAGATTGCCACACAGCAATAAGCCTACTAGACTGTAATGTATACAATGAAAGTGTAATACAATACAAAACAATTAATTTCCCATCCATAATCTTTCTAAACTAGGTATGTGATAGAAAAAAAATGTACAGTATTTGATTTTTTTTCCCCTTTATCACTGATATAATTGTTAGAAAAATGTATTTAACCTTCAACCTTTCATATAACCTCTATTAACTTTCTATGATAGAAAAAACGTGATACAAAGTTTGAAATACTTCTCCACCTTCCCGTCACATATTTGCATACTGCTTAGATAGTCAAACCTTATTACTCTGGGGTGTAACCAAGGGGTATTTTATATTCGGTCATTTAACACTTTTACATTGAACATACGACCTCCTTTACCTAGTTTGTACGATGCCTGTTTCTCGACCTAAGGGTTGCGGATTTGATTTAATCGGTTGCCAAATTATTTTAATAAGGGTTTCAGACTGGTTTTTACTTAATCCTTCGAAGCCTGAAGGTTTGATTAAATATACTAAATATATACTCTATCTCATGTGTCTTTCAAATGCACCCAAGTGCCCGCATCATCAATGAGAATTTATGTAGTTGTAATTTACATCTTTATGAGTTTATTGCAAAGTGTAACATACAAATTAGGTCTCCATTTTGAGTTGATACTGTCCTGGGCTGCTTCTTTTCAGTTGATACATAATTAGATTACTTATGTAATCTAATTGATAAAAAACCTGTGTTCTGACCCAAAGGGTTGCGAGATCTGTCTAGTTTTCACTTGAAACTTATTAAAACACCCTTCTGAACGTTTAAAGGAGGTTGTCGTATAATAATAAGCTCGTCAGGTTGTAATGCATACAATAAAAGTGTTACGCAATACAATACAACATTCGACAAATTTGCATAATTTACTTAGTTTATGATTCAAAATACTCAGTTTGTGTTAAGTAAATGTCAAAACGTTAAAAAAACTAACCCCTAAATATATCAATAGCCTTATTGATTGAATGGTACAACGTTTATTTCTCGAAGGCTTCGAATTTAATTTCCAATGACGATAAAAAAGTATACATATTTTCAACTTTTTTACGTTTCGGCTACTACAAATTATTGCGCTAAGATGTAAGATGTTTATCACCAATCACGAAAGATTATCTAGTATATAATAAAAGTTTACAACAATGAATCGTAAAAAATCATTCCACTGGACCAACACAAATACCATATATTATGACCTCGTTGAAGATTCGATTCTCGATAGCCATAAAACATTGCTAAAAAGTACAGTTTTTCATGATACTTATTTGCCATATCTCTGTTGAATTGGAAGAAATTTCTTTATGGAAATAATCGTACTTTAATAGTTTTGCGTAAAACAAAAACACATTGAAATTGTCTTCTAATTGAGTTATTTGCATCAATTAATGTGTAATAAACTATGCAGCAACCGGTTGGTACTCCTTTGTTATTTTTTTACTTCATATCTTAATGATCATCTGAAGAGTTGCAGTGTATTTTTAATCAAGGCATCACGTTGATGTCCGAAAAAAAATATATTAAAGGTGAGTCTAGTTATGTCTAGTTAAAGTATTTGTTTGATACAAATACTTGCCAATGTTGTAATCGATATTACTGCCAAGAGATGCGATGACAAACTGAAAGTTCCATGCAATGGTTTTAAGTCCGAATACTTATTTATTAGGGCTGAAGACAGTATTGCCTCCTCATGTTTTTTAAATATATCCCTGACACTAATTCTAGTCATGCTTTTTAACCTGTACACCGCGTTAAAAATCAAATTCCACAAATCCTGTGCGCGGCACAATTTCGGCGTTTTTTAATTTCTAAATATAAACGCGTGTTTTGTTTAGAACCACTGATATTTGATTACACCACCAAGTCAACATGACATTCAAGTAATTTTCTGATAATAAATAATAGTCATTACTCTTAAGGAGACTCATTAAATAAAGGAGATAAACTAAACATTACGTAAAATACACAAAGAAATGCTACAGATCAGATCACAGGCGTTTGTGCTTCCTGCAAGGAACACGTTAAATATATCCCTGACAAATGAATAAGTGTCAGGGGTACCTGGGGCTGAAGACAGTATTGTGCTTGTAGCGACCATGCGTGCGGTCACTGAACCCATTGAGGCGACCCTTGGCCGCTCGGTCATCGAACTCGCATTGGAAGGAATGCGAGACAAGCACCGGGCAACCTTCGCCCGCTCGGTCATTGAACTCACTATTAGCGGAGAACGAGACAGCGACATATCTTCCGCGCTGTCCTACAAAACAATGAATACCCTACGTGATGACAATAAATATATTATGAGGCGGAGACGAGACGGTGACATATCTCTTGCGCCGTCTCGCGCACATTCCAAATATTATAAATACCGACGTTTATCAATAAAATACCTCTTTGCATATTTCGATTTGAAACGAATTTTATTAAACCAACGATCATCCTCATCAGCTCTCCATTAAGGAACAACCGTTCCTAAAGTGGTGACCCCGACGTGATATATCCCTACTCATGCTTTTTTAAATATATCCCTGACACTAATTCATTTGTTAAGGGGTACCATACCTATAAATCAATGTAAATTTACTTGAGTTAAAATTGAGTTATGTATGCAAGAACATTATTTAAAGGTCGTGTAATTTTCATAAAACAGTGTTTTATGGTAACTATAAAAGTAAAGTTACCCTTGACGTAGACTTTATGTACCCCACATCACGTACCTATCCCTATATAATCAGCCCTCTCTGGGTCCAAATATGTTAAGTATAGAAGAAGTATGGATGTTTAAAAGTCAACAGTTTCTCCAGTCTACGAATAACTTAAGGATTTTTATTTTGCTTACCTTTCTTTTGGCGTTGGTTTTTCTTCAATATTATTTAAAAATTTTAGCTGCGTCGTTATTATCGATACCTTACGTATTTTATTTTGCGACCAATAGTTTGTTTTTATTTTAGAATCTATAAAACTTACCATTATCTCCCTTTTTCGCGGTACATTGCCTTTGGCATGTGATGTGTGCGTAATGAGGCAGCGATGTCAGCTATTAATAACAAAAAAAATTAAAACACTTATCTTTAAGAAACAATTCATTTGCGTACGTTTGTTTTAATCAGAGAACGATACGTTAATTATTTTAATTATTTTAATTATTAAAAAAATATTTTGTGGGTTTATTTCCAGTCTTTTCCGACCAAAGAAAAAATGTTAAACAATTTAGTTTTCAGTGTTTCCAACTTTATGCACAAAAATAATCAAAATGAAAAATCATTAAAAGTTATTGTATATAAAAAGGCAACAAAAATAGTCAGATGATTTGAATATCATAATATACTCGTAAATAGGACAAAACCCCTACAATGGTTGTCGTCAAAGAAAGAATACAAGAATTGATTTTTTAATACAAGAGAGCGAGAAAGGAATACTTGGATTCTCTGCGAAAGTAATTCGATATTTGAATCTCGATGGGTCCATGATACTGAACGAATTTTAAATACCTAGCTAACAACTTTTGAACCGGTGTAAAAGGGGACGATGTATAAAAGACATACATAAACAAATTTTGCATTTATGAATATATATTTTCATAAATGTAGAAGTTGTTTTACTTCTGTGAATATTTCACGGGCTGCAACTAGTTATAGTAAAAAAGGCCAAAGCCCGTACGATGGTTGTCGTCAAAGAAAGAATACAAGAATTGAATTTTGAATACAAGAGATCGAGAGAGGAATACTTGGATTCTCTGCGAAAGTAATTCGAAATTTGAAACTCGGTGGGTCCGTGATACTGAACGAATTTTAAATACCTAGCTAACAATTGTTGAACCGGTGTAAAATGGGACGACGTATAAATGATATACATATACTCGTATATAAATAAATTTTACATTTATGAATACATATTTTCATAAATGTAGAATTTGTTTTACTTCCGTGAATATTTCACGAGTTGCAACTAGTAATAATTTCATCTGCAGCAAAGATATATGAGACGGTATTGGGAATCATCCAAGTAACAGGCAATCGTTAGACTTTGAAGTAATTCAGGGGTACCCAAAAGAAAGAATTAAGCCTGTAAAAAGACCAAAAAAAAAGACTGTAAAAAGACCCAAAGCACGCTGAATGGATGAGAAACGTAAGCAAGTACCGATTACGTGGCAGCAATGCGCAAAGGACAAAGTTTCTTGGAAACAACTTGGAGAGGTCTATATCGTGCAGGGGATGAATGTAGGCTGATGATGATTTAGAAATAAGGTTGAAAGGGAAACCAAAAAACAAACTACATCGTTAAAGGTAGGAAGGGAAGTCAATAAATTCGCGGAATAAACATTTTTTAATTTTTTCTTCTCAATACAATCATTAATTTTAGATCTTTCAATAAGCTTATTTAAGACGAAAACATACTATTGTGGCGTGGTGTGTCGTGGCGCACCATAATGATATCGGAACCATACATTTTGTATGGTTAGATTCACATTACTATGGAGCCTTGTGTCACAACGCACTGTGTCGTGACGGCGATCGCTCGGTTTCGATCTGTGTAAGAGCGGTGGTGGGGGCTATGGCGCGTCACGACACGCCACGCATATATGTTTCTAGTATGATGACACATTATTCTACAATCAGCTGTTAGGCAAACGTGAACATTTTTCAAGCAACGATGTCAGACAACTTATCATAAATGAACTTGTTCGCCAATATGAAGTTTTATACAATCTAAAATATAAAGAATACAAGGACCTAACAGTAAGAACTTCAGCTTAGGAAGAAATCTCTAGTTCTTGTGTTAGGCAATGAAATTCGCCTTTACTCCTTCTTAGTATTTAATGAATAATTTAATGGATTATTAATATATTTAATGGATGAACCCAATATCTTCTATTTTTCTTATTTTGTTTCAAGTAGTTTTAACATAACCAGAAACGAAACATTTTTACAATCACTATCCAAATTGGACGAAAGCATTTACACGAAAGCTTTATTGACTCTAAAAAACGTCAGAGCATGCCCCGACACGACAGATAGATGTGCACGCTCACCGTCACGACAGAATGCGCCACGACACAACACGTCACAATAATATGTTTCCGCCTTTATGCGTACGAAAAAAATTGCTTTTGCCATTTTGATATTCAAAACGACTGTAGGTGATACTTCAATCAGTTTGTTTAGGTGGACATCTTCCAACACAAGTTTTTCTATTTTTTTGACGATGTTTAAAGAATTGGCCTCAATGAGCCGTGTTGGTCGGAGGTCGTCTTCAATCGATTCTCTCCCTTGCTGATGATGAAACGACAGAGCCCTTTAGTATGTTAGCTACCCATATAAACGTACAAAAATATATTTTTTACTTTTTATCTTCTAGCAATGTAATGAAATGTATATTGTTTATTCTCATAGTTAAGGCATTAACATTGTAGAGGCTTAAAGACATTATTCCACAAATAGTGGAATTAACAGTGTTTGATAAAACAAATTACAATAAATTAATGTGTATAATTTGACCACTATTTTGTAAATAAAATCATATCTTAAGTCAATGCATGTTTTGTTTTGGCCCAATTTGACAGTTTTAAAAGCAGCTCGTCATCTGCTTTTCTCCAGTCTAAAACTCCAGTCTGCGATTCATTTATATATCAAGTTAGAGTCGGACTACATTTCTATATTTTTTGTTTTATATATTTTAATGGTTTAGATGTAACTTTAAGTGAAAATAATACCTGCTTATTCAAAAATATTTAATGAATATACAAGTACCCGGTGGTAAGTGATACAAATTGGGCTTAAAAAAGAGACTGTCGGTCATAATCGGCTAACTTCGGCTTTGTAGAGCGTCGCCTCTGTCGCACGATTGACTGACAAATCGCGACGGAACACGTGTATGAATGACAGAGACGACGCTATACAAAGCCGAAGTTAGTCGATTATGGCCGACAGTCTCTTTCTTAAGCCCGATGTGTATTATTTACCGCCGGGTACTGTACATACCATTGCTAAGTCTTCCTACTGGGAAAGAAGAAAGATCAAGGTACCCCACGCTTTCTTTTCCCTACATATATTTTTCGCATTATTTTCTTATACAGCTTATATGAAGTCCACTACTTGAACTCATTAGTAAGGAACTTTATATCTTCTATATTTCCTTTACTTGATTCAACCTTGCTTTGAAAACATGAAAACTTTATCTTACAAGTTCCCGTTTTTTCCATTTTGTAGGTCTTTCATTACTCACACATTCAATGTGTCCAAACTTCCTAGGAGTGTTATTTTTCTTTCTTTTAAATACAAAAGTTTTTGATTCCAATTCATCTTCTATAACTCATTCTGTATTATGTTATATGTGTTACATAGATTCTCACGCATATATAATAAATGTTAAGTAAACGCATTGTTTCCCATTTTATGTAGACGTTTCCCTACCATATATCAAATTCATCACAAATAAACTGTAGCAAACTAACATTTTGACAGCTGTTTTTGTTTGACATTATATTTTTCAGCGTCTAATTAATATTATATCCCAAACAATGTGAAATAAAAATAGGCTATTTAATAGTCCGAAGCAATCCAATCATGAATTATTTCTATTTAATTTAAAATAAAATGATAATGGGCAATTTATGATGACCCCTGTGCGTGAATAGATTTATTTTAAACTAGTTTTTGCACGTCAAAAACGCAGTCTTAGATCAAACCCAGAGTTTTAGTAGCTAGGAGATCTTATGTCCAAAACAAACGGCAGATTTCCTCTACTGGTGTCATTTGTTTGGCTTAATTCTTAAGTGCCTTATTTGTGTTTGTTTCATAGTGCTATAAAAAATATAAGTAAATGGCAAAATAATTACAAAAAACATAAATTGAGATGTATTTTAATTTTTTTTCAGAGTTTATATTGCGTTTTTGTGTTCGAGATCATTGAAACGCTCATCTTAATTTATAAGCACCATAATCATGCAAGTAAAGGCGAAAAATTATTTGTCATTTCTACGTGGTAACTAATTATTAAAGAAACATATCCAAACGATACCAAATAAATGAAAAAGACAATTTATTGAATTATTTCAAATTTTTATTAAAGTCGCGCGATTATACTCTTGTTGCGACACGCTATATGTTAACATTATGATAGTGAGCCTGGACGAATTCAAACGTTCACGTTATGGTCATGGATAGGAAAGGACTTCTAGTGCTAATATAATGTTGGAGATATACGTAACTATAGACTAAATGTCACTCGACGCGCATCTCCATAGATAGCGAGGTTGACAATTAATTAATCCTGAAAACGAGAGCTGCAATTTTTTTAATGTGTTAGCTTTTTTGTGATACTAAACGCGATATAAACTTCAATAAATCTTTAACTATATATAATATTAAAATAAAAAACTTATAAACCTATTTGATAAACTGAGATGTAATACTATAAATGAACCCAAACTATAAAAGACAGAATTTTCAAAGTAAACAACTTAATTTCAAATTAATGAGTGATCCTTTATCCTTTACTTATATAAAAGGCACTAAGTCAGTACGGGAGATACCCCATCTTACCTTAATTACGATTCATGTTGGAGCAATCAGCCCCAGTGTGGGAATTGTAATTATTTTGGGCCTTCCTCGCTTCCCAGAGCTGCAAACGGGACATTACACAGATTGTATAGTGCAGAGCATCCCCTTTGGAGGAAAAGCATTAGCTATATACATAATTAATTTTTACCTTGAACATTGGTTTAACGCAATTATTATCAAGATCATTCTGTGGCGACCCACAACATTGGTGGAACATTAAATTATCTTATTTTTAAATACTCCATTCATAAAGTGAATAGTAAATTTAATTGAATACTCATTAATCATGATGATTATAATAGAAGTCAAAATACTAGGTGGAGGGTTAGACAACTTGTCAATGGAATCTTTGAAAATAAATATGTAAATCAATTCGTGATAAATATAACTTGATACATATGATACTCGTATAGTGTATAAGGTTTCAGTACTTGCAGTTTGTCTATGTCTTCTTACTACATTGAGTCCCTGATAACTGGAACTAGTTCCAGTTCCATGTTATTTTGCTCAATATGTTATTGTACGCTTCCAGTTGGGCTAAGCATTTATATATTTTTGAGCGTGTCACGCAGTTTGTTTTCATACTTCTTGCACTATCCAGCATCTGTTAACCGAAGAAAACATTTATTGGGTAACTGAAGTCAAGCTCTGTACATATTCAGACTAACGCAGGTAATATATGTTTCTATCAAACTTTTGTTATTCGCCTGAGTTCTCGCTGCTGATAATGAATATCTTGTTTCACATAGGATATGGAGCTTCTATATAAGTATTTGCAGCTGATCTGCGTCTTCTTTAACTTCTGCAGTCTTGATAACTAACAAAAATTGTATGCTTCTTAGCTCGATCTGTTGCTATTTACTCCCAGTTGTACAGAGCAATTATGTTTAAATATATTTCATCCAGAAAGTCATTATATATCTTTCATGGCTACCTGTTCTCTATTTAGTCCTTTACCAGCTCACCAAAAAATATATTTCTTGAGAGTCTGTATCCAAGCTATATATCCAAATCAAGGCAAGTGAACACGGGACAGAATTTTAATGCTTTATTCAATTAGTACTGTATCGGACGTGTGCCGTCACCCATGTGTGTGTATGTGATATGAAAAGGACACTGTGTGTAGATCTGTATTATTAAACTTGTATGTTGTAATTCGATGATATTCTTTGTTCCTGTATTTGTATAATCATATGGTCTTGTTGTATATGTAAATGTTTGCTATATTGTGTTATAATTATATGTAAATATATATGTTTGTTTAACTCCAATCGCATTCGCAACCGCATTGGAAATATGTGACTTGCAAAGCGGTGCGATCGGAGTAGGTCCGGGCTCAGTCGACGTAAGCAGGGCCCAAACCCCAAAAGTTGTTGTATTTCGCGGGCAATGGGCGCTTGCGACGGCCGACTGACCATTAATATAGAGGACCCCCCAATTTGCAAATCACTTCTCACTAGTTCTTCATTGAAATACATTCTCAGTAATACCGATTTTACCGTGTTTTTACTCGAGACCCGCTACCCTACATCGACTGCCTGAGAGGAATCTCTCCCTGCTCTTCTTCTTCTTCTTCTGCTGGATCTTCGCTACGGAATTCGCTAGCTCGATTCTCTGAGCGCTACGCGGCGACCATCCACCTATCTACAGTCTTTGTACCTGTCCGGTACATCTCAAGTACTATTCAAAAAAAATTATTCGATACTCTATGGTACCATTAAAAAATGTATTGTTTAAAATAATGCACAATGTCAATGATATTACGAAATTGTCCTGATATATTGACTCATGCTATAATGATAGATCCGATATATTAGCCCAAATTGGTTTCCAGACTCCTGCTAGAAATATACAGAACGTTTTATGTGTAACAATTTGCAGACGTCAGTTGCACGTTTGAAATTCACCAATCGTGAAAATTCAAAATTTGGGTAACTTCATGTCTGCCTTGGTGGATATTTTAAATGAAAATGCCAGCGAGTTTAATGGCGGGCTTAGGTAATAACTGAAAACTTGTTATTCTATCATTTATTTACATTTAAAAAAAATGTTTGTTATTTTCACTTTCATTTTGTTTTTTTCCTCTTATTTTTTTTTTTGATAAATAGAATTTAATCGCAATTAATACTTTTTTTTATTAATTGTAAAAATTAAAGGACAATTTATATAGCGCCGTTTAAACAGTAAACTCTCCTCAATGGCGCTCTTACTCAGGACTTAGCCCATTATATGATCATAAGATTGAATATTTTTTGGCATATGTTAAGTAAAACATATTTGGTAAGAAAACCACAGAAAATTGGCCAAAGTTAAATAAATTTTTGAACACTTGTAATGTATGTTGTTTTTTAATAATTTTTTTTCATATTTTTAATGTCACTGTATTTTTTAAAGGACACTTAAGATTCCTTTGTTTTTTTTTTTGTAAAATTTACTCTAAATTACAAAAAAAAAACAATATACTCGTATTTGCATAGTTGTTGCGTTAGTACGCTATGATAGACTATTGCCTTATAATCGTGTGGAATCATCAATAGTCTTGTGGATGATGCCTGTGTGTATACAAGTTTATTTGTCGCACTTTAGCAAGGAATAGTCTGGACCGATCAAACCCAAATATGCGATAGCAAGGAGATTTAACTTCCATGACAATTGGTAGGTTTAACCCGTTAAGGCAAAGTTTTATATTGCGCTATTTTTGTGTAACTTAAAACCACTGAAACATTTATGATATGCAGCATTTAACCTATTTACGGCGATGGCTCGAGTATCTTTCGTGTGTCCCACAGGCGGCGGTGTTTTAAGTCAATAAATTTATATTGTATCTACATAAAAATATGACTCACCATTATCCCGAATCTGAGTACTGTCGAACTGTGCACCGATGCATTTTTTAGCTGACACTATACACACGTAATATTAGAAAATATTCTTATAACACTATTATACAAATAAAAGTATGTTTATTATACAAAGAAAACAATAATCCATAAACAATGAAAAAGGCAATTAATTCAATACGCGTACTTACAAAAAAAATATCGACGCATAATACTTCATATTGATCGGGAGCAATCGTCATTATAAACATGACCTTCGGATCGCCCGAACGCGTGGCGCGATTATTCAAAATGCTTTAAATATCGACGGCCTGTAAGGGGTCTGTTTAAATCCTTCTTATGGATCAAGTACTTAAAGTTTTGATGATTTTAAAAGAGATGTCACTAGAGGACACGTTTTGTCTTATATTTAGGTTAAACATTTTAAAGAAAATTTAATTTTGGCCGAGATATCGACACGCAAAGTTAGTGGCCACTTAAAAGGCCGCTCGCCAGGACGGCACGTATTATGTATGGGCCATTTAAGTGGTCCGTTGCCGTGAAAGAGTTAAGCAACAGGAAAATAAACACTAAAATTAAACAGTATGAAAAAAAGCAGTACAGAACTGAATGCACCAGATACCGAACCTGGGGCGCCCGTTTGTCAAATGTAAATGCTGACCATTGGATCACGGTCACCATAAATAAGTACCGCATGAAAATCATTATCACCTAAAAATAAAAAGTATACCAAATTTATAGCTCGGCTTCATAATAAAATATTAGCTCAATTGTGCCATCTTTTTTTCAATTCATTAAATCCTGCTCGTAAGGGTCATTAAATAAATTAAAGTGACATAACGTCTGAAAGCCTGTTGAAACAAGGAATTATAACCTTTAGAGTCTTGTTAAAATGACTGCTAACAACTATGACCTCTATAGTCTAGTCTAAACGACTGCCAACTATGAATTATGACCTCTAGAACCTAGCCAAAACGACTATCAGCAACGAATTATGACATCTATAGTAGAGCCTAGTCAAAACGACTCTTTTTCAAAATAAAAAATGCTGATATGATTAATGTTAATTAAAAAAAGGACGTCTTGTCTGATTTCTTGTATAAAAATGTCTTTTACATTTAATTTAAGAAAATTAACATTATTAATTGAATGTTGCCGAAGCTGGTCACAAACTCGAAGACTCTTCTTTCCTTCCTGACATTCAGTTACATCAGGCCTATTTCGTGTGACTAAAGAAATTATAATATGCTAGCTCATTGAATGTTATATGAATTTTATGGAGACTGTCAGTCCATCTTTAAGACGAATGATCCAACACATGTATACATTTTTAGTTTGCATGCATACCACACAGGGCTCCCTAAAAAAGATTTTCTTTTTGAAAAATAACTTTATTCAGAAGATCATACAAGTTCTGGACAGCTTTTGTCACCAGAAAAGTCATTCTATCTCGAACTTTCTAGAATTCCCTTCCCCAAAGTCTTCCATAACATATATTGTCATAAGTTCACTTAAAATCTACATGGATATTATTTTTTTAATTCAAAATTTTATGTTTATTTGAAGTAATATTTTCAAATATAAATTTTGTAAGGTCGTTCTCTAGGTGATATTTTTTTGTTATTAAATCCTTAATGGGCAGCGCAAACCGAGGGAGATAAATTCTCAATTATTTTTCGGTATCTTCAAATATGCTCTGGGAAATACGCGTCCCACCAGGGCTGTAAAGGATAGATGGACACGAGATACGAGATAACAGGATAAAACACGACTCCGCATATAAGCTAAATGATTCATCGGTTTCAATTTTCACAGCAAATGGTTCTGAAACTGTTAAGCCATGAAATACTAAAATAATTCTTGATTAAATCTAAGCCACGTTGTCATTTTAACAATCAATTATTGAACCTTTTCGTTAGTGAAGTATGAATTTACGATTTTTATTTCTTTATCGAGAACTTTACTAAAAAACATATTTTAAATCTTACAAAGGACGTTTATTTCATTTTCTGGTGTCATGTTTACTATTTTTCTTTACATTTTGTTTTATTTTATATGCCCCACTGTTTTATTTTTGTTAGTTCACAGCCGGTTTCTAAGACCTTCTTCGTCAGGTCATCTTCACCTAACGTGGAGACGGAGGTCTTTTTTACCGGGTGTAAGCTCACAAAAATAGAACAGTAGTGAACACAAAAAAAAATATACGTATTATATTAAAAAATGAGAATAATGAATAATTATGCATTACTTTTTTTCCGCCAAGAATATATTTTTTACATAAATAAAGAATATTGTTTACTCAAATAACATATTTTAAAATGTTGATTTCATGAATACTCTTGTTGATATTTTGCTGAATAATAAATTTTACAATATTGCCATAAACTTCTTGTTTTCCTTTAGTTTTTTTAAATAAAATAAAAATAGTTTAAATGTATACATCGCGAAGGTCGTTGATCAAAATTATTAAGAATATTAAAGTTTTTGTATTATTCATGAAATTTTAATAATTCATAAAAAAAATGCTTTAAATACAATTTGAACGTAAATATAATGGTATACATCATATTAATCATCGCCATTATTACGTTATTCCCCTATTGGGGTAAACAAAGAAAACAGATATCTGCTTTGTATTAGGTGTTAACATAAGTTGTGTCCGTTTTTTTTTTCAATTTAAAAATGAGCACCAAAAGTTAAATAAAATGGTAAATGTTATACATCATTCGAAAGAAAATGTTCTGCTCTACAAGATTGTGATGAAAAATGTTTGAAGGGAATCTTCATGAATAATATAGTTTAAGCGGTCCTCATTGAAGTCCACTGGTCGTCCGGAACGCTCCATGTCTTTCAGGTCGAAATTACCGTCTTTGAAACGTAAAAACCATCGACAAGTTATCCTTTAATTCATAGCATCTTCACCGTACATTTCGCAAATATCGCGAGCAGCTTTGGTAGCTTTATTTCCTCGATTGAACGCGAACAGAATGATGTGTCGAAAATGCTCACTTTCGTCTACTTGACATTCCATTTTGAAGGCTTGTAATCAAATAAAATAATGTATGTAACGTAAAAGCAAACACAATATCTTGTAGAGCAGAAAATTTCCTTTCGAATGACGTATAACATTTACCATTTTGTTTTACTTTTGGAGCTCATTTTTAAATTGGAAAAAAACGGACACAACTTATGTTAACACCCAATACTATCCTGGCACACATATTTTTCATCTGCAACATTCACGCACCTCACCACGTTTACTCGGCAATCATAAATTCTTTTCATTTTTCCCATATTCATCAATTATTTAATTTGGTCTTCTCATGATTTTCTAGGTCTTCCGAACGTGTCGCATCTTCTTTACTACTAGTACAAGTTATTTTTGTAAATCTGTCTTATTAATTTTTTCTACGTGAACTATCTCAATACAGTGTATTTTCTTGTATGTAATGTTGTGGAATGAAGTTTTAATTAATTCATAGAATTTATCAAACAATATACGTGTTTCTTTTCTTTAAACGTAAAGGTCATGCAAAATTCAAATGTTTCCTGAAAAATGTCAAAGTTTATTGTTTCCTGAAAAATGTCAAAGTTAATTTGTTTAATAAAATGTTAAAGGTTTGAAAAACATATTAATTTTTCCTTATTATTCATACATATTTACCATCACGCCATTTCCCAGTGAAGAAAGGACAGAGCGCCAGGCTTTCCTTCCTCGACTCACATCGTTATTCACTTCTAATCCATACAACTTCTCATACAACTTTTACGATTTCTCTAGCTTTCAATGTTTTTTATAATATCCAAGTAAGTTCATTAGTCTTCTTCTTACTTGATCGAACCATACTTTCCTTGATCTTCCACTTACACGCCTTCCACTCACATTTGCACTATATATCACTTTTCAATTCAGCGTGCTCTTCTCCATCTTACTTAACACACCAGCCTTAAGTTATCTTTCAGCCCTTATCTTAAATCCCATTTTTTTAAATTTAAAATGTAAATAGAGTATGGGATAACCAGTTTTTTAATTATTACCTACAACTAATAAAATACCGTAGAAGGCCCGCCCCTGAACTCGCTGGCAATCTCATTAACAATATCTTTGTTCACTTTTACCCCTTCATTATTCCGTATTCTGTTATACACTGTCACTCAATATTTTCACTCAATGTACGTATTTATACAGCATTTATTCGACTCATTCAATATTTTTCCACGTTTCACCCCCGTACATCGAATTTGGCATTAAAATACTTTTGTGGGCTATCATCTTAGTATGTGCGTATTATATAATTTTTTCAAAATATTTGTATATGGTACACTTAAGACGCTTTTTAATACGCATAGAAATATTTCATCAACCAAAGCTTCAAGAAAGTTTGCATTTAACTCATCCAAGTTAACCCCTGGGAGACTTGAGACCACCCTTGACCATTCATTTCATAAAACCGCACCTCCTCTCCTGTTTCTCGGTGTTCGGTTTCAAAGGGTGTTACTCTCCTTTGATCCGATTATTTTGAAAAACCCCTGAACTCTTTAGTAATGGAATTAAGTTCGCAGTCTCCTCGGAGACTTAGGACAAGGGAATAATGATGATGAATCTATGCTGACGCCGCTAATTAAATCTTATTGGATAACCTACTTTGCTGAATTAACTTTTATATACCGATTTAAATTTACCAGATTTCCCCTTTTACAGAATCATTTCATATTCTTTTTGAAGCCTTTTCGGCGGAGGATTTTGAAATAGTTTCAAATTTAAAATGTTGAATCGATCATAACGGATTTGGAAATAGATTCAAATTCAAAATGTTGAATCATTCCTTATTAATAGCGGAGTTTGAAATTTTAATTGTTCAATCTTCATTAATTGATTTTGAAATTTTAAATGTTGAATCCGTATATCGAATCTTGAATTTGCAACAAATAGAAAAAAAATGAATCCTTAATATCTTATTTTGAAATCGTTTCCAGTTTTAAACGTTTAATTTTTAATAATGCTTGTATTAACATAATAAAAAATTTGTGAAGTGTCAATGTTTGAAAGAAGACAGAATAAAGACTTTTAAAATTGATGCATAAATAAAATGTATATTTAAAGAAAGACTAAGAGAGGAGCTTTAAAATGATTTAGACATGTAAAGAGAATGGTGAAATAACGACAAAGTGAGTACATGTTACAATTCATAAATACTAAGAGAAAAACGTGACTGGACCAGATTTTGAAAGAAGGTAAAAATATAAGTATGAATACTACAAGATTGTGCATGACGAGATATATGCATGTGAAAGTGACAACAGTGGTGTGCTTTGATATAATAGTTTGGAGACCTGTTTTTTTTTACTACCCCACTGCGTGATGGTATGTTTTTATATGTAATATAAGGGTACACAAATATTCAATCACGTCGGACAATAAGTCCGTCGTCACCACTATTATTTTCACACTTTGGTGTCGCTACCGGAGAAAGAGTCTCTTTGGGTAGTCCCTTCTTCGTCACTGTGTGACGTCACGTTCATAAAAAAATCAACAAGATTTAGATTTTTTAATGCAGATCACGCTGGATGGGGACTTATTTTAACTCGCATAACAGCGGGGGTGGAGATGGGATCGAACAACAACAATATAATGGTATTATAGAGTTATTTTACATAAAATATTATTGTTTTATTAAAATTCCATTCGAAAAAGGACAAAAAAAAGTTTTAGGAAGATGCTAATTGAATTAAAATACAGTGTTCATGATGAAAAAAAGCAGTAAATGTTTTATATATTATTTAAAGTTAAGGCATTAACGTTGTGGAGGTTTAAATACATTGTAATTTGTTTTATCAAACACTGTTTATTCCACTTTCTGTCTTGTTTGTGCTCCCCTGAAGATGAGGTGAAAGCCTTGAAACTGGAAGGGTTATACCGTTATAGAAAGGTGAATAAACAATGTTTGACTAAACAAATTACAAAGCATTAAGATGATTTGACCACGTGTAAAAACGAATGATGAAATACTTAATTTTGGAAGTGCTATAAAACAAATATATAAATATACAAGTAGTATAGAAGGATCGAAAATATTGGGAAGATCTAGAAAAACGTGATACACCCAAATGAATCGAATTCTAAATGCGCGAATAGTGAAATATTGGTAGTAGACGAGTGTGCATGATGAGGTGTTAGATTAGAATGAAGTGGTAATCTGTTATCTCTGCCTACCCTGAAAGAGACTTAGAGTTTTGGCAATGGAAATAAATAATTTAAAATTGAAAGCAAAATCAAATATACAAAAGTGTTTTCAATCAAATATCAATAATGAAATAAATGCAAAAAATAAATAAATCCATCCATTTGTTGATAATATTGGAGGTCTTCGTTGGTAAGAAAAATAAATGACTTTAAAGGTTTTAGCAAAGATTTCATTAGTATTTTTTTCATAGTATTTCCTTAAAGTTTACAGTTCCTGGTTATATTCATTATCATTCAGTCCATATTTATCAAATGCTTGATATAGGCCACTCCTTTCCTTTTTCACTCTCCTGATCTTGAGCGCTGTATATCCAGCTTACACTCTGCTAATCATAAAATGTTATATCACTTCTAAGCAATGGCAATTCGGTTTAAAAAAAACGTAAGGCTGCATTAGATTATTCATGTTGATGGTCTTGGAACTGTTATCTCCTTGTCATCGGAAATTTGTGTTTGATCAATCAAAATTATGTACTTGCTGAAGTGCAATAACCTGTACAGAATATATCAATACACACGGAGACGCCTTCTATCTGTAGAATGGAAGGCATACTCGATCAAGCATACATTGAAAACCATTCTTGATCACGAGGGATTATTTATCGTATCGTATACTCATCACGCGTAGTGGGCATTTATACATACATTTAAACTAACTGTAGAATGGAAGACACACTCGATAAACCATACCTTGAAAACCCACCCTTGATCACGAGGGATATTTTATCGTATTGTATACTCATCACGCGTAGTGGACATTTATTCATATGTTACATTTAAACTATCTATAGAATGGAAGATATACTCGATAAACCATACCTTGAAAACCACCCTTGATCATGAGGGATTGTTTATCGTATCGTATACTCATCACGCGTAGTGGACATTTATTCATATGTTATATTTAAATTATCTGTAGAATGGAAGACATACTCGATCAAGCATACATTGAAAACCATTCTTGATCACGAGGGATTGTTTATCGTATCGTATACTCATCACGCGTAGTGGACATTTATTCATACATTTTTTTAAAAATGTTTTGAAATCAGTTTTTGGCTGATTCTATCTTTAACTGCTCAACTATTTTGCTTTTTTAATAAGATGTTTCAAAAATATTTTTATTTAAAATATTTTTATCTTTATTACTAAGCAAATTTTAAATGAGCAACCTTAACCCTTCCCTTACGGTGATAAAAATAATACGCGTGCTCCGGTGTTGGGTAGTAAGTACGCAATAAAAAATTTGAGATTTTAAATCGGAAAAATAAGAACATTCATAGATAATCCCCTTAATTAATTATAATTGAAGTTAAAAATTATAATAATTGAGATTTATTTGCTGAAGACATTAAAAAACCATCTGAAAACATTAAAAAACGCTCACGGAACGGGCGTACGTCTAACCTATTTGCAAGCCTAGAGGCTACTAGTGGCGCGGAACGTCAGTCGCATACTCCGGCGCTTACGCCTTTGCTTTGCAGCTCCTCGCAATTCAGTCTAGTATGCAAGAGTGAGATGCGAATATAGTGTCACGCTTCCCGCATACTATTCACCTATCGTCAAGACGAGGCACTCGCAGCGTTTAAATGCGAATTTGTTTTCGATCTTTACAAAACACCTCGATGTAGTCGATAAATTCTGATTATTATTAATATTATTTTTTAAATCAATGCGTAAATATATTATGGAGGAATACCTAAAATCTTAACCTTGTATTTATTATATTTATAGAGATATTGATGGTTATTAGAAGCAATGTGTAGAAGATACCCAACACAGGGAAGGAAACGTTAAATAAGTTTGAAACGATTTCACTTCTCGAATTAAGCGTAATATTTAAACGAACATAAATGAATTCCACAACCCCTAGATTGAAAGGCAAGCATCTTATTAACTAAGTCTCGGACGTACGTGAAATCAGGAAACAAAATATTTCCTGAAATTTAGAAAAAAAAACAATACTCAATTGCCTCTCTATATAAAACACAAAGAAAATATTTTACCAGTAACAGGCTTAACTTAAGTGACCAGTCTCTAGGCAAAATAATGGAATTGAACCTTTTTTAAAAAAAAAACTGAATCTATTTCCTTATAACGGGTGAAGAAAAATAGTTTTTATTTCACGATATTCATTACTGTCTCAGAGCCAATGGCGACCCTTTTTCCTCTGGAGAAATCTTTCAAATAGCTATTTCGTCCACAATCTTCTTTTCGGAGGTTTTTTTTTTCTTTTAAAATTTATTGTTTGCTAAGCAAACGAATTTATCCTTGCTATTTTAAGTAACATCATTTTTGTGCATTACGCTTGATTTTCGACTCAAGTTTTGCGATCGATTCCCAATAGTGAAATAATAAAGAAAAAGTTCTTATATTTTATATTTAACAATCTGATTATTTAAATACTTCTAATTGTTTGGAATATATTGACGATATGACGATAAATTGAATTATTTTCAATTGCATTAGAGTACAACGCTGTTTTTGTATACATAAAAACGGGACATATTTAATCCATGTGGCAACACTGCAGTGAAAACCTAACTAGAACCTGTTAAAAAATGGGTACCAATCAGAATCAAACTCACAACCTCCGAGTTACAGGCATCTTATAAGACGTCGATAGTTATAACTAGGTCACGAATGTCGTAATGTCAAGTCAAAAACAACAAAAAAAAATATGCTTAAAATATTTCTTTTACAAAAAGAAAACATTCTATACAGGCGGCCCTCGACTTTCGCACATTCTACTTTCGCGCAATTTGCTATTTCGCACATTTAAAAAAATTCAATTTTAAGATTTTTGTCGATAATGCACAAATTGTTCGCTTTCATGCAGTTGCTTCCACTTTTTTGGAATAACTATAATATATGGAACGCAATAAAGAATATTGGAGACTCGTGGGCTGAAATAAAAGAGTCGACAATGAAAGGTTCCTGGAAACAATTATGCCCACAAATTATGAGTGATTTTATAAATTCTGAAGAAACTCAGGAAACTAACATATCACAGATGAAAAAGTTAGCCTAATGAATGAACTAAACTTGGATGTCAACAACGAAGATGTTAATGAGTTGATTGAATCTCACTCAGTACCTCTGTCAAATGAATACTTAATTGAGCAACAAGAGTTAAATGAAATACACAATGAAAGCGAGGAAGAAGAAGCTGATAAAATCGTCAAGACTTTGACAATAAAAAATATGAATGTACCCTTCATGCATCTTGACAGTTTTTTTACTATCATGGAAGAATGTGATCCGAATGGAGAACGTATATCTCGATTAATAATGACACAGCATGTTATAGGACTCTTTATCAAGAAAATAAAAGAAAGGGTGGTATTCAACTAACTCTTGACAAGTTTATAAAAAAAAAACACCTGAAAGCACTTAAACACGCCTCATCTTAATTATATATGTTGATAAATAAATATTTTTAATGTATTATTGATAAATAAATATTTTAAAATATAATTTTTGATATTTTTTAAACATCCCTCTACTTTCGAACATTCGCACATATTTTCAGGAACCAATTATGTGCGAAAATCGAGGGCCACCTATAAGTGTTTTTCATAATTGACAAATACTCGTATATACTCTATGTTCAACATTCTATTGGAATTTTATAAAAGTGAGTTGGTTTTTATTCATATTTTAAAACATTGATAACTTATAGATAATTTATATTTTAAAACATTGATAGTCATTTGAATGATTTATGCGACAACGTGACTTGCTTAATTTACTTTTGTCTGGTTGGTTGGAAGAGATTGCTGCCTGGCAATAATCCTGCTAGATTGTATTTGCAACAACAAGTGTTGAATAAAAAATAATAATATTATAACTTTAGATAATTGAAAATAATTTATATCAAATGTTGATGTAAAATAAAAAGTGGATTTTGAAGAGTCGAGTCTTCAATTAAAAAGTACTCAATCTATTTAAGTCAATTAATATTCATTTTGAATAAAAATCTGAGATTCTTCACCAGTCTTGATCTATATCTGAATGTTGGTGCTTCGAGAGAGACTTATTAATCCCAAACGCTTTCGAACTTTGTTATAATCTCACTTAATGGATTCACCTTTAAGTGAGATCACGCAGAGAATGAAGTAATTTATATTGTTATACTCGTATAATTGTGTCTTGTTAATTATTTAATTTACTTATAGTCTAATAATACATGAGAAATAATTTGTTATATTGCCCGACACTTCTTTGACAATAACTCTAGCTCATTCAAAACAAAATATGACAATTTTCATATGAAAAGTAAAAACACTGGCTCGAAAAAAATATCGAAATTCAGATGTTAATCAATTAATCCACTTCATTTTAAAATATAGAAGTTTTCATTATCACACAGGTAAAAAATAATTTCTTTCTTAACCGAACACTTAGTTAAAGGTTTGTTTTCGAGTGTCTCAAGTCACTATTTATATACATACTCGTACATACCATGACGCCGTTATTAAGATGAGGTAGACAAAAAGGGAACTGGGTTGGGCTTTATTATTTCTAAAGCAATATTTCGCCTCTTCCACATCGAGACCATTTCTTAGTTATAATAATCTGACATTTTGCATTTCTTTCCTTCATAATATCATTCATTTGATCCAAACATGCTTTCCTTTGGCTTCTTCTATCACGCCTTCCACTCACATTCACACTGTTTATTTGTTTTGTTAACCTTTCTTAGTTCATTAACTATCCCTAATAACTCTCCTAAAGTATCATTAATAACTCTCCTTCACCTTACCAAACACACCAGCTTTAAGTACCCATTTCTCATTAATCACTAATTTTGTTTTTTGTCATATAAGTTCATCCTATAAATTCTTCTTTGTGCACCCATTTCCATAACATTTATCCAGCACCTTTCAGTATTTTTAAACAATCACATTTCACTCTTATACATCAAAGTTGATACTAAAATAATGTAGTGGACTCTCATCTTAGCAAATTCTGATACTGTACGGTTCTAGACTATTTGAAGGTCTCGGCAGTAAATAATGGTAAGTAACATGTATCACATTTTGAGATATTAAGAAAATGTCCTTGAAGGACGCGATGATGATTTTGATTGTTTGGTATTTAAATAAAATACGTCAATTAGCAATGCGGAAAGAGAGAGTGAATTAATCAAAGAATAATAATTAATAATTAATGATGCTTTATTTATCGGTAAGTGGGTATTTATACATTTCAGAATGGGCGCGGGAGTGCGCCCGCAATATATTTTTATCTCGCTTCTGTGCGTGCAGAGATGGTTGATTGAAATATTGCAGACATCGCAAATAATATTGTGGGTAGACAATTTGTTGGCGAAAACGGCGAGACAGCGTGATGCGTTCTCTTTCTACTGTGGAATGTATCGTAAATAGTATTTGTGGGTAAACAATTTGTATGTTTTGGTATGCGACCTTTGGACATATCCAAAGGTCGTTTCGTCGGTCGTTGACCGTGTATGATGACAATATTTCAGCGACGACAGTAGTTCCTACACAAGTATTTATAAAATCTTAAAATTTATTTATGAAACATTTATTAAAATAAAAATTAATTTAAAAAAGTATGAGGCTTTAAGACTATTCTGTTTGAGTATTAGATCTTTCAATTATACCCTAAACTATCTTATTCGTAATTTTGAAACTCGTCTTTTGTAATTTTGTCGCTTAACATTATTTACTGCCTAGCCCTTAATTTGTTTAAGTGCTTATTAACTTCGTTTCCTATCGCTACATACCGTTCAATATCCCTCTTTACTCTTTCATCTTCTGAGAAAATACTACCAATAGCAGATATCCTTTATTTGCAAGATCTGAGAATTAATCTAAAGTCAAAGGAGATTGGAAAGCATGAAAAGAAAATAAATATGATACATGAATAACAAATTATGTAATATAAGTACAGGAATTTGGCTATTTAGTTAGTATTTTCTCAGATTAAAAAATACTCAACATTTAACCCATTCTAGAAACTATGCATCACTACGTTTTGTCGACATATACACTATTCATTCGCGGTACCCTCAAGAATAATCTTACCAATCTCGTCAAGAAGTCATTAATGATTATTATTCTTTCATATACCCATATTTGTCTTTATTCACAATTTGTCCTGTATAATAATTAAAGCAAAGACGTAACCTTGTACAGTGCGCATTTTTATTTGAGATTGAAGTATGTATTGTAGATAATATTTTTCATTATAAGAAACAGTTCTGTGCCATCTCTACATCTTGGTTATACTCATCATTGCCGGGCCTCGCAGTCGAGGATCCCCTCGCCACTCCAACGTCAGTCCTGAACCGTTCTCCCACGTCGATAGTGTGATCTTCTGTGAGAGAACAGCTCGATCCTGGACGCGCACTCCCTCCCGCAAATGCCACAGACATGTGGATTCTGCTAAGCCACCTGGCCATGCTGACGCATGTTTGCAGCGCGCTGACTGTTTCTCATACGTCTAGCCGCTGAGACTATATCAGCCCGAGAACATGCCACTCTCCGCCCCTCACGGTCCCGAGCCACCCACTCCCAGTCCTCAGGCACCCCTCACAAAGTAAGCGACTCTCGCAGACTGTCCTTATAGCGTTTCCTCTGCCCACCAACTCTTCGCTTGCCCACCACTTCTCCGTACAAGACACGTTTTGGGAGTCTGATCACCCATGTGTATCACATGCCCGGTCCACCGCAATTTCGTCTTTACAACCATATCCTCTATAGGTTTACAGTTAGAGCGTTGCAGGACTGGTTATATTATGATCAGGGGAGAAGATCCTCCTGATCATTGATTAAGCATTCCAGTTACTTAAATTCATGCACCCTTACAATTACACTGTAATCCTACTCTCAGCGACGCGTTTGGTGGTTGATTTCCCGGACTGAAATTCATAAATTAAGTATTTATAATATTTATTCAAGTGCACAACAAAAAAAGTCCTCATACGCATGAAAAAATACTAGGAGACTTACTAGGAGAAGAAGATTTGGCCTTTTCAAGAGAGAAAATTTATGCAAAATCATTCAAGTCATATTGTGGAAGAAGATACAAATAAGACAAAGTGAAGGAAAAATTACCTGAAAACTAGCTGAAAAACCTAAGAAAATTATTTAACTGTATCACTAAGTCATTGTTCAGAGCAGGTGCAGACGAAATTAATATAGCCATGATGATAGCCAACCATCGATGTGGAGAGTTATGTTAAAAAGAATAATTATTTTGTCGAAAAAAGTATTCTCATTATTATAAAGGTTTAATATGCCTTCTTCAAATACAACTTCTGAAATGTTAAAAAATGTCAATATCCGTGACAAATTCAAGAGGGACAACTCGCATAGCAAAAGTACCTAATTGGTATGTTAGTTTTACTTATTGCTAGTATAATCAAATCAATATTTCTTGAACTAAAATAGTTGCCAGCAAAATAAATTTTCTTTCCAACAAAGTTGAATTAAATACTGTTCTCGTTAGAAACCGAATTATATAAAAAAGATACCTTCATATTCCGACTTACGCTTAGAAAATTGTGTCTATCCCAACATACCTATAAAAAAACTTGTTGGATAGAGCCACGAGTAGAAACCGCGCTCCCGCAAGTCAAGATATCTCAAAAATGTATTTTGAACCTTCCCCACTATTTGAGAGTAATGAATCTCCTGCGGGCTCCACATTCTAAATTGCTACGTACCACCACATTCTAGAGGGATGTGAGAACCTCTTGTTACATGAATTATAAATTATTTAGATACTAGTATCACAAATACCAATACTATATAAGCAGGCTTACATAGTTCTTCCAAGCCAGGACCAAATAAGAGCCTTCTTTTAACCTGTTCCCCGCGGGAAGCACAAACGCCTGTGATCTGACGACAATCCAAGTTTCAAATCACAAATACTTAAAAAAAATGACACAAAACCGGAATAAAAATTGAACTAAAATTTAAAATAATCTTTATTCTAGCGACATTTCTGAAAACCTTGCCAAATAATATATTAGTTTATGAGATATTGTTGAATAAACAGAGCGCCGAATTTTTTTGGCTTCTCAATATTTCCAGCATTAACGACCTGTCGCGCGGATCGAGTCCTGCGATGAGTCTCTCTTACGTAAATAAACATTACTAAGTCTCTCTTACGTAAATAAACATTACTAGTGCTATATGCATTTGATCGGGTGAGTGTCATGAAGCATTGATTTTATCGTAGCATTCCTTTGTTTATTTTACGTAATGTTTAGTTTATCTCCTTTATTTAATGAGTCTCCTTAAGAGTAATGACTTATTTATTATCAGAAAATTACTTAAGTGTCATGTTTACTTGGTGTTGTAATCAAATATCACTGGTTCTAAACAAAATATGTGTTTAAACTTAGAAATTAAAAAACGCTGAAATTGTGCCGCGCACAGGATTCGTGGAATTTGATTTTTAACGCGGTGAACAGGTTAAAACGAATACCCAAATCTTTGATTAATTTTATTATCTGAATTAAAAGATAATTCATGGTGTATCTACAGTAATAAAAACATTTCGTAGGAAAAACACTTTAAAATTTTGTTTATTGATTTGTTCCACTCGTTGATTATAAAAATAAAAATAATTCAATATGACACACATAAACTATTGTGAGTTATGATCCACATTAGATTTTAGCAGCCTTTACAAAAAATCATAACCAATCTGATTTTCACTATTGATATGAATTTTTTCACGAATTTCTTATATAAAGTTAATTTCGAAGCTATATTTTCGACCTCGCGTCCTTTAAACTATATTATATATCTTAAGTTTTCGTAAAGAAATCAACGTGACAGTACAATAAAAAGGTACGCCAGTAATATTTGCTCAGTTATCCCTTATATTTTGTTAATAAAATTCACTCAGAATACGTTTTTATTTTCGTTTTCTCCTTATTTTCGAAAGAATCGAAAGAATTTTGCTGAAAATTTTATGTGGAGTTGTATTTCATTCCTAGAAATTGAATGCTATAAAAATTCGAAATTTTATCTGAAACTTTTATTTACTCTTTGAAACACTAAACGAGTAAACAGACAACTATGTATTTACACAGTCGAGAATTATTAAATTTTTCATGTTAAGCAAAATATAAAAAGCTTGGGTTTACCCTACTTCGGAAAGAATGGTGTACTCCAAATAGGATCAGATACGGAGTGGGTCGCGCTGCATATTGTTGCGCGGTAACGCACTGGACCTCCGTGCGAAAGGTCGCTTATTCGAACCCCGTGCTGTACTACTCCCCTCGAATGGCACAGGCATTTTTTTCCGCCTAGTTTTCGAGGGTATAAGGATTCCTGTGACTTTCGTCATATCTATAATTTCAAAAAGAGATAATCTCACTTTGGTGTGCCATCGGATCCAGTATAGCGGTGTAGCCGGTGAATCTGCTAGTATGCAACGACTCACTCACTTAATAGGAAAAAAACTCCACGGCACAGTTTCGCTTTCCAACTTAAATGACTGGAATGGCGAGGGAATCCTCGACTACGAAGTTCAGCAATGGCCATGACTACGATAAGCACAAGTGGGTTAACAAGATATTTCTGTGAGTCTAGAGAGATCTAGACTATGAGATAGATGGTGAACAGCTGTCACTATACCTATGCATTTTCTGGGTACTTACAGCTACTAGAGACAACCTTACACCGGATGCTATGACCTGATGGAGAAGACACATTGTATGTGAGAGTCAAACGCTGAAGAAGAAGCTAGAAAATATATTTTTTAAATACACCTCATTTTCTTCGGATTCATCTTGATATGCTTACACTGACTTATATCGTCCGTCAAAACCATGGCTTTATCACATTTCACGCCTTATTGCATCGCAAACTTCAGTCACATCATCAAATCGATTTAATAGGGCAAGGTATTATGACAGGGCTTTTTCCTTGTCATCATTGGCATATGGGGTGTCAAATAGCAATTAAAGACAACCCTTTTTGGGGGTCTTATATGATTATATAAAGGCATTACACATACTCGTATATGCTACACTTCACCATCGAATGTGGATATTACTGTCATATATAAGAAGATCTACAAAAGTTTTTATATAGCCTTGACAAGTTTTAAGTGTTTTTTTACCAAATATTTTTTCTTAACATGTGAAGATGCGGTGAATCACCCAATTTAATGACCGCAGTCACCATCTTCCTATCCTTACGATTAAATTATTTTATTTTTCGTAATATTTTTGATATCTTTAAATAGTGGATTCAATTCTTGAGACAGCGTCGTTCAGGAGAATTTACTCTCGGTACGGTGAAATATACATCGTCTTTTTTATTATTATTATTGAGCTCTTGTTTCTTATTGATATTTTTCTTCCTTGACAGTCTATCAGTTTTGCTGCGGCCAAATTAGTTTAAATAATTATCATGAATAAACGATCATCTGCTCTGCTATGTAAACGTCCAAACTATCATATACAAACACAGACATCGTAAAGGAGGAAAATAAGGGAGCCATGTTTGAGTATGCTCTGATGTCGGTAATTACTGTATGGAGTGGGGTTACTCTTATTGACGCTTAAAAACCTTAGTATCTTGGATTCTATACTTTGACTTTTATATTTTACCATCAATCAGCACAATTCAAATTTGAATCTGCAATTGAAATATTAACTGTAATAAAACCCCTTAATATATCAGAATCAGGTAAACGAGCATATCCTTCCGTGGTTGCAGTCCTAAGACTGGTTTGCAGCAATTTGAACTCTTCTCCTCCATTCCCCCCTGTCCTGTGCGGCTCTTTTTAAGTCTGTATATGTTGAGCAGCGCACGTCCACCAACAGGTCCTCCAGGTACTCTCGGCGTGGGCGTCCCCTAAAGCTTGTCCCCTCGGTCATACCCTCCATTATGGCATGCAAGAGGCCCTCTTGTCGTATTATATGACCGATCCATCTTGCACGCCTTTCGGACAGGATCCTGAGCAGGTGCCTTCCTCCTTCGATTCGTTGGAGAACCTCTTCATTTGTGATGCGGTCTCTCCAGGAAATTCCTAATAGTCTTCTATAGGACCACATCTCAAAAGCCTCTAGTCTTCGTCTATCTCTTTCGGATAGGCACCATGTCTCGCAGCCGTACATCAAGATACTCCATACATAGGTCTTGATGAGGAGTATTCTCAGTTTTAGGTATATATTATTTGATTCTATTATTTTCGACCTTTTATTAAATGCAAGTCTAGCCTGATGTATACGGCTGTCGACCTCGCTCTTGGACCGACCGTCCCATGTTATTTTGCTCCCGAGGTAGACAAACTCCTTGGTGTTCATTAGTGGTTTACTCGACATCACTATTCTTATCTGATGCTGCGCTCGGCCTACAGTCAGCAGCTTTGTTTTGTCTTTATTTATCTTCATACTGTAGTTATTTTGAAGAATGTTTTCCATAGTTGTTAAGGCCTTTTGTAGTTCCTCTTCACTTTCAGCAACCATAGCAATATCGTCAGCGAACCTTATCATGTCCACCTTTTGCCCGTGTATCTTTACACCTTCTCTGTGACTCATTCTCTCTCTCAAGTCGTCAATCGCGCTCTGTATATAGGCGTTAAAAAGAACAGGTGACAGAGAGCATCCCTGCCTTACCCCTTGTCTTATATTGGCTTCCTTTGTGTCTTCGTCACATCTGATTATAGCGGCCTCATTCTTGTATAGCGCCTGGATTATACGTCTATCTCTGTATTTGATATCAATTCTCTTCAAAATCTCGAAGAGTCTTTTCCATTCTACTTTGTCAAAAGCTTTCTCCAGGTCTATGAATGCGATATAGAAGAGTGTAATAACGAGATAATGTTGTATTTAGCCCTGCTAATCCAGCCTCTAATCCCAAGTAAGCTTAAAACGACTAAAGTATGTATATAACTTGCCATTTGTCATCACATGTGTCAGCAATACTACTGCATGTCAAGCTCTCTGATAAACAGACTGCAACGAATGTTTTAAAAGTCAAATAAGCAAATATTAAAGAACGTTGTTAATAAAAAATATTAATCAAACGAGATTCCTTATAAATTCTTTACTAATTATTGAAAAATAAATTAAACATGGTCAAAAAAACATATTTATATGTCTAGAATATATCAAACTTTTCAAAACCGCGTTCAAAAAATATCCTTTAACTCTGGATTCCATAAAAAAAAACTCACATAATGGATTTGTATTTTGTGCTCATTCTAACTTTGTTGTATGATGATGAAATTGATTCCAAAACCATGCAGGTATCCAAACAAAACAAACAATTGAAAAGGAAAATTCAAATCATATTTTTCATGCATTTCTACACAATTTCAATCGAGCGATGACTCCGTAAATATTTATAATAAAACTCTCACCGTGACGAATTCACAGTGAAAAAGATATTTTTTAAATAAATACTTACGTACAAATTTGATTATATTTTCTTTCATACACATAACATACGTCATTCAAATATCTATTTAAAAGAAATTTTCATTCAATGTAGTTTACCTGAAGAAAAATTCGCAGAAACGAGCATACGAAAAGGTGCTTATTTGCAAGTGTTTTACCAATTTTCTATTTGATAATATTTATATTATTTTTTAAAATATACAGTTATATTATACTTCAAGCAAGATTGCAAAATATTAATAAAATACAAATTTTTTTACAGAACAAACTTAATAAGAATATTTTTTTACTTTTCCTATAAAAATATTGTATATTATTTCTACAGAAATGTACTCAAAAAAGTAATTTTGATGATTAACGGTAAAAATAATTAATAATGTTACGTTTCACCTTTTTAAACACCAAACTTATCTTCTTACAAAGCATATTTGAAAATATTACATAACACTTTTGCTATATAAAAAACACCATGGTTGTTTTTTGCCATTTGATAATAATCACCCTAAAATTGGTTAAAGAGACATTCATTAAAAATTAGTCTTAGACCCTTAAAAAATGGATAGCAACAGAAATCGGTTAAAATTGAATTAAGATCAATAATCTGTTTTGTTTCACATATCAATCAAATGAGGAAGTTGAATTGCATTACGCTTTCGTTGTACGAGTATATAGTACAATGTATTACAGCCTAACTTTTTCAATGTTGTCTCAACTATTTCATTTTCCATTTGTCATTTTGTAAAATTTGGACACCTTTGAGGCTTTTCTTTTTTCGTTCTTGCTGACAGTTAACCTGAGGTGGTATATGTGGGTTTACTTTTTATTTTGTTTTCTGCCATACATTTTTGTTTTTTTATTTATGATTTAATCTAGATATGCGGGGGTGTGGGATAGAAGCCCCCCGATACCCTTGCGGTTGGGCACGCCCTACATTGGTGGGGTGTGTCTTGGCCGGGGGAATGTTTGTGGGATGAGCCCGGACCTTTTTATTTCTTCTCTCTTGAATGTATTTTTTTGTCATCTATTTATTTTCTGTGTTTTTTTTTATATTCTTGTTCAAAGATGTGGGCTGAAAAACATCTGATGTCCTCGTAGCTGGGTTTGCTTTATATTGGTGGGGTGTATCTTGGCCGAGGGGATGTTATTAGATGATCTCAGGCCTTTTGATAGCTTCTGTATTTAATATAGTATCAGCAATTTATGTGTTTTAGAAGTGCTATTTAAATATATTTTGTACAAAACATACTATGTTGTTGTCAATAAACCGTTATTTATTTATTTAACCTGGAGAATTAAATGTAATATGGTAATATATTTCAATCAGCCAGCTGATAAAAAGGCCTGAAGGGAAAACCAGACTGATACCCTTAAACAAAACGTTACAACAGAAATCAAACTCGCAATCCTCGAGTAAGACCATATTATCTCATCATCCAGGCCATGGAGGTTAGATAAGTACATGCATGTAAAAATATTCACCGTAATTTTCAATGAAATTTCATGCCATTGTCTCTAATTTTTTTTTTGTAAAATTTAAATAACTTAACCTTTTGAAATTTTGATAAATTGCGTCTGAAATTATTCTCTTTTGTTTTCGTCTCTCAGATCATTTAACTTACAAAGGACAAAACAGAACTCGAAAAAAATTCAACTGGATTTTTGAAATGAAAGTCAAGAGATGTATTCAAATACTTGGAAAGCGGATGCAAAATGAATAAAACAACGAAGAAGAGTGCGATACGAGGGTGAGAGTTAAAGGAATGAGAATCGAAAAAAAACCTCTTCGAGGGAAAATATTAAATTGCGTTTTTCTCTCAGAGATGAACCACCTTACGAAAAAGATTTATTTCAGCATAAATTCTTCACAAATGACCCATATGGTCTCACTAGAAGGCACTTGTCTTTGTTGATTCCTGATGAATTCAATAAACAGGGTGTCGTCATACGTATATTTTTACTTGAAACCAGAAAGTTGTAAGAGGCTTTAATGAAAACCCCTTTTATAAAAATTGGTTGACAGTGGTCCATAGAGTCCAGAGCTGACACTGTCAGAACCAAAAATCTCCTTCGAACCAGCGAAATGAAGGTACTCAGGAGTATTGCTGGCAAAACCCTTCGTAATAGAGTACGAAACACAAAAATCCAAAGGATGTGCGAAGTTGAAGATATTGTCAGATGGAAACGACAGAGACGAAGGTTCTGGAACGAACATGTATCCAGAATGGCGGAAACAAGAGCCGTAAGAATGGCCAGGGACAGTATCCTCCAAGCAAGCACACCTCCAAGACGACCTCCCAAAAGATGGAAAGACAGCTGGCAATCGACGTCACAAACGGGAAACGATGATGCAGGACCATAACAGATCTAAAAGAAGAGGAAGAAGAAGAAGAGGTTGACCGCGGGGTGATAGTCTGTATTGCCCTAGTCGGAAGATTGATGTCTTACCAACTAGGCTAATATTGACTAAAAAGCTTCGTTGCTAATTTTTAAGGTGGTGATTGACACCAAAAAAAATACCAAAATCCCTAACTGAGAACAAATCATAAGGAAATATTAATGAATCATCCCTTGGAATTCCAGTGACTCTCAAATCAATCAATCACTTAACTGTTACAAATTATACAAATAAAAAATACTTTATACAACTTGTTAAAATAATTTTCCCAAATGGATTCATGGAATTTAATAAATCATCCAACCTAAAGTAAAATGACGGCTCTCACAAACTTTCCTGAAAAACTGAAACTTAGTATAAATATTTGTTGAAATAGTTTTCAAAATTGAATAATTCTGCACGACTGAATGCCTCCAGCCAGGTAAAGCGGAAGGTTTAATAAAAAAGTTCACTGAACGGTGAAATTCGATTTTTTTTTTATCGATTTATTGGACAATACAGAATGACTGGAAATAGAAAATATTGACGTCGGTGTATGAAGAAAAGTCCCAAATATGAGCATTTTTATAACATTTGGTTCGAACACATCATCACGCAATTTCCTTGTGAAAAATGGCAGAGAGAACAGAACGCCAAACGTTTACCATATACTATGCGTATCCAGAAAGTAAATGTACTGAGGCTCTCACGACCGGATGGATTTTATTTTCGACATGTTGGCTACACTTCCGTGTAGTCTGACCCTTCCCCTCCGCAACGAGATCGGTTTGAGGTCAGTACGTTGAGAAGTGTTGACGCGACAACACGTTTCGTGAAAAATGTCAACCCAATCTCCCGCTAAGTGCAAAATTCGCGGCGTCATCCGTTATCTCGTTTGGAAGGGAAAACCTCCGGTTGAGGTTTATAATGAGGTGAAAACTGCATATGGTGATAAAGCTATGAATTGTACGAGTATGTACAAGTGGTGTCGCGAGTTTAAAAACGGTCACGTCACACCTCTTCACCCTCCGCCAAAAAGTTTAAAACCACAATTTCAGCCAAGAAAATCATGGCATCCGTGTTTTGGGACTGTCAAGGCATCATTTTAATTGAATATATGCCTCAAGGGGAAACCATCAACTCTGCGAGATACTGTGAGACCCTAAAAAAATTGCGGAGGGCGATTCAGAACAAGAGGAGAGGCATGCTGACAAAGGAAGTCTGCCTGCTGCACGACAATGCCAGACCACACACGGCCAACGCCACGAAGGAACAGCTCGCCTCGTTTAAATGGGATGTCCTTAATCATCCCGCGCATTCCCCTGACCTAGCACCTTCAGATTACTATCTCTTTACCTCCCTAAAGCTGCACATGGGTGGAAAAAGGTTTTCAACCGACGAGGAGGTAAAGGAGGAGGTGGAGAAGTGGACGGAGGGGTTGGCGGGAAACTACTTCGAGGAAGGCATCAAAAAGTTGATACCCCGCTTTACCACCTGCATTGAGAGGAATGGCGACTATGTCGAAAAATAGCTTACATATGTACTACGGTAACCACGTAATTTTTTTGTTTAAAGAAAAAAAAATTGTAACCTACAAAAATTCAGTCCACTTACTTTCTGGATATGCCTCGTATTACGACACATTTCTCGTGCTTCTTTCTTTCTCATTTCTTCTCTTTCTTCTCTTTCAAAAATCAGCTTGGTCCAACAAAACTTTTCTCGGTCAGCCTCTACAGCGACCCACACTCATGCTTGCATTCTAAATTTGTTTACTGAGTAAATTGTTACATATCCGTTAAACATATGCAAATCACGTTATCAGGACTATTTTTATACTACTTGTCACCTTCGTGTTTAGCTCACATTTCAACATTTTATATCTTATTTTGTCATACATTTGGCACACATATAAGCGTACCGGACGAAAATATCGTTATCTCCATAGACCTTTTTGACCATCTTCAGGACAGCTTTTAAAAGAAATTCCAATTTTTTTCTCGTTGTGTTTAAAAGAAAGGGATATTTTCCAGATAAAAATATATTTAAAATAATTTCACAAGAATTATAAAAACAAAATTATCGTTCCATGTTTCCTAGGTATTTCTCTGGTAAACTTACTCTTTTATTAATATCTTATCATTTTCAAATAACCAGATAAGAAAAACTATTCCTTAGCTCACTAATAACTCACTTTTTAGTCTCACTAATAGAATATGAAGATTTTTCAGTAAATAAAAAAGTTTAAAAACGTCACAAAAACAAATGACGCAAGACAAAAAAAGACGACAGAATAAAATGAAGCCTGCAAAGTTATGGACTTCGTAAATGTGTTGCTTTAAGTAGAAACCTTGTCATTTCAGGAGGGTTTCTGAATTATTCTGCGAGTTAAAATATCCAGAAAACTAACTTGCCACTTTTCTCCTTCGCCACCATTAATTGTGGAGGCTTTGCCGCTCTTTGTACCTTTAAATTAGCCCTGACCAATTTCGTGCGTATCTTTCATGGAAATTATCCACTTTTATTTTCACTACGTCACTTATCAACGTGAAACATTTTTATTTACTTCAAGTGCGGATTTTGTGGGAAAAAAAACAACACCCAAATTTTATGTAATTTTTTTTGCGTCAGAGATTAACGTTTTAATTCTGAGAATGTTTAGAACACATTTTGTATGGTTGGCGTTAAAAAAATAGATTCAACATTCAAAGATATATTTAAAAAAAATGTGTTTTAAATAATTTATTAAACACAAGTTACAATCAAATTATTTTATTGTATTGTAACTGATGTTAAATAATTTAATTTGTCCTAATTAAATTATCATTAAAAAATTTAATTCGCTAAAGTTTATAAGTACATAACAGTGCCGTAAGTTTTTCTTAGCAAAGATAAAAAATAAATAAATTACTTTGTTATTTAACTGATTACTAAAAAGTTTAATATTTAAGTGATTTCTTATACAGAGTTTTACCACATTAAAGTAAAAAACTTTGATTTGAAATAATAAATTAGGCCCTGTTATGTCAATTTTAAATCAAGACTGAAATTGTGTGCATTTCTAAAGGGAACATTAAGAAATTATTTGCTTAATAAAATAATTGATGATTTTAATGGACTTACAAAATTAAAACAAAAGACATAACTTTGAAACAAAAGCGTTTCTGAAAAGGGTTTTTTTACGTTTCGTTATGATGAAATAATTAAGTGAATCAAACGGTCACAAAATGGCAAACTTTATCAAATAAAAACATATCAATGAGCAAAAAAAACAAATCAATAAATGTATTAAGGTTATCAAGAAAATACCTTTTGTATAAATATTGAAATCATTCAAACACATACGTATACGTAGCAATGTTTTGGCTCTCCAAATAGGTTAAATGGCATTGTATACTATTTCCTTGTGTATTTTTACGTCAAAATATTGAATGAAATTTGTTTTCTAGTTAATCGAAACACAGCTGTTAACTCAAACCTGCCAAAAAAAAAGATAATAACAGCGTATCAATACCAACATTGACATATATGAGTGAATCATTAACGTGAAAATTTAATGAAATAATAATATCATAAATATAGGTTTCTTGATAGCAACAAAGTATGTACATAATATATTTAAATACACTTCAAAAACACATAAATTGCAGAAACTACATTAAAGAATAAAGCTATCAAAAAGTCTGAGCTCATCTAATAACATCCCTTCGGCCAAGTTACACCCCACCAATATAGGGCGAGCCCAGTCACGGGGACATCAGATGTTTTTCAGCCCACACCCTTGTACATGAAGAATAAGAAGAAAAAAAATAGATGGCAGAAAAAAAATGAGATAAAAGCATGCGGTGGAGATAAATGCACTGAGAAAATGGTTTTTGAACTTTGAAAAAGGAAGTGACGTCTGAAAAACGGGTTTTTTAATGCGTTACAGAGTAATAAATATAATGATTAAATATGTGAGCTTCATTTGAAAAGCTCACGTTGACGGGGTAAGGGATGAATGTGGACTTAAGACGGTCGTGTTGAGTCAGATGAAAACGGGCTGTTTTTTAAGGTAAGGCCTAAAAGAACGAATGTATGAAGAAAGGATTATAATATATAGTACAAACGTGAGTAGAAGGTAGGCCAATAAAAGTAAAGTTGAACCAAGTGAATAGAATTTTAAAATTAAAAAATAAGAAAAGATTCATACATATGGATGACAATAAGTATGTAGTAAAAAAATTCATAACTCTGTCCCCGGTGCATGACCAATGGTATATCAATGCTTTTAAGCACTGATATTGAACATCTAAAAGAGGGAATTAAGAGAAACAAATGTATGAAGAAAGAATTATAAACAAATATATAGTACAAACGAGAGAAGAAGAAAGATCAAGGAAAGTAAAGTTGGACCAAGTGAAAGGAATTTTTAAATTAAAAAACAAGAGGAGATTCATAGATATGGATGACAATAAGTATGTTGTAAAAGAAATTTCATAACTCGGCGCCGAAGTTCTGGACTTTTGCAATTGATTTAAGATGGTGGTATACAGTCATGTGACTACAATTCATCTGTTCAACCATTTCTACGGTGATTTGAAGGGGATCTTCATGAATATTATGGTTAAAGCGGTCCTTATCGAAGTCCACTGGTCGTCCAAAACGTTCCATGTCTTTCAGGTCGAAATTACCGTCTTTGAAACGCAAAAACCATTGACGAGCTGTCCTTTCATTCATAGCATCTTCACCGTGCACTTCGCAAATATCGCGAGCAGCTTTGGCAGTTTTATTCTCTCGATTGAACGCAAACAGAAGAAGGCGTCGAAAATGCTCACTTTCGTCTACTTAACATTCAATTTTGAAGGCTTGTTATCAAATAAAATAATACATGTAACGTAAAAGTAAACACAATATATTGTAGAGCAGAAAATTTTCTTATGAATGACGTATAACATTAACCATTTTGTTTTTGGTGCTCATTTTTAATTTGAAAAAAAAAAACGGACACAACTTATGTTAACACCCAATACTTTTAACATTACAAAATCCAACGAAGAAATAAACACGCAAATAATATGGAAGTGGAAAAAATTTACACGGTCTTATTTATTTTTCCCTTTGACCCTTATCTGAATGTGCTGAAAAATTGTTTGATATATAATATGACATTTAAATAGGATCCATTGTCTATTTATAAAGCCCTTTTATTATATCTCGTGAAGTGTCCGTCCCACAGACCTCCATCCAGAGTCCCATATATATCCCGTGATGGATGGGGGGAATCCCTTATCATATGCTTACATGTGGTTAATTGCCTGTCTCACAGAATTTTAATTGTCTCCCCATCTCAAATTTGACAATCTCAATTAGAGGAGGTCGAAAAAGGAGATATAGATCCCTTGAAATTCATAAAAATGTAATGTGCGGTGTTAAAACTTGACTCGTACATATATCATGAATAATTTGGGACAACCCATGTATTCTGGTTCACGCCATAGAATTTATTTTCACGTGAGACTTTTCATTCGTATTTTTAATATACCCAGTACATTTTTAATAACTATAATTTCAAACCAAGAATTAAAGCGGAATAAATGCATATATTTTTTTCACAGATAGAAAAACACACATACATATATCATTACACCAGAGATTCCTTTAGTGATACAAATATTTCGCCTTTTCAAAATGTTTGCATTTTTTCGTACAATTTATTCCTTTCAATCATATTTTTTTAATCTTACTTTACCAGCAGCGCATATTTAATTTGTAAGTTAAAAAATTACGTGTTTAAAAAAAATATCTAAAACATTTATCTATACTTGGCTTATCTTTCAACCCTTAGGTAGTGGTTTCGATTCCTGTTAAAACAAATATTTAAAAAAAGGGTTCCAGATGGATTTTTTGTCGGCAATAAAGAAAGTATAATGCAATACAATCAATGTATGTTCTAATTATTCTTCTCAATAAACTTTAACTCTTTAAGAAACATTTTTAGTTTATATACAAAATTAACGCAAATTAAATAAGTGTTTTAACTGTGGCAACTATCCTGAACTTGTCAGTTAAACGTTTGTCTACCGCTCGAAGGGTTCGGGTTCGATATTCGATTTTTCTTTAAAAAACCTCACAGTTTGATATATTTTTTTACACAAGTACTTTTAACATATTTCTATTTGGCTCAAAGAAGTTGCCTCGTGTATTTTTTATTTTGGGTTATTTATTACTGCCTCAGACCCATTGGCGACCCTTTTTCCTCGGGAGAAATCTTTCAAATTGATGTTTCGTCTAGTTTCTTCTTAAAAAGAGCCTTTTTATTTGTAAATTTATTGTTCGTTAAGTAAAATTTATCTTTGTCATTTTATCGTACATCTTTAGATGATCTCAACGACCTTTAATATAATAATCATCATATAATGACTTTTTACGTAGCACAGTTCGAGAATAGTGACTCTTGAGGAGTTCTCTTACTTGGGAATTGAACCAACTTTCTTTGTCAGATTAAAAATAATACGAAATAAATATATTTAAGTTGAAAACAATGATAGAAAGGTACTTGTTGCGGGCATAAGTTTAAGTGCTTTTCTGAATCTGCATATGTTAAGCAAAACATATTTGGTAAGAAAACCGTGAAAAACTTACCAAGAGACAACGAAATACAAAGTAATCTTTGCAAATCTTCCGATATCTGATAGTGACACACTCGGCTTTACGAGTAGTGTAGTGTATGATTGTAGCATTCATATATAATCATAAATTTAGATAAGGCTTCTAAAAAAGGGTTATCTTCAAGTGCTTCCTAAAGTTTAACGAATATTACTTTGTCTTTAACTCAAGTTTCGGGTTCGATTCTAGACAGCTATGTTACGTAAAAGAAAATATTCCTTGTCTTGTATACTTTTATTTCACGATTATTTGTTTGCTTAGAACCATAGCCTTTGTGGAAATCAGCCCACATGTTATACAGCATAAAATAATATAATAAGATATTTTAAGAAATTGGTTAAGGAGAATTTTATATCGATGAATATTTATTGTATATGAGATTTGGGGTTAGATGTTTTTTTTCCATATTTTACGGTCCAAATTTTACCCTCACCGCATTTTTTCTATAACAAAATAAATTACTGTGATAATAATAACGCAAATGTGAAGAGCTCGTCAAGTTTTATTAGTCAAGGGTATTTAGGTTATTTTTATATGCTTTCAATAAAAATATCTTGTCTTACTAACGTCAAAATTTTCCTCCATGGAGAAATATAAATACTCCTCCATGGAGAAAAAAAAAAAAGTTTTCTATTTATTACTGTCGTCATACCATCAACTGTCGTCATACCCTCAAATTTCATCATACCCCAACTTTCGTCATACCCTCAACTGTCGTCATACCCTCAAACAAAACTTCCTTGATTTAATTGGTAACAAACTTGTCTTCCTACATAAGGATATCTTGCTTGTTGGCTGGAAGATATTGCCACATGGTAGTAAACTAGCCATTTTTACTGTGTACAAGAACGGTGCAATATAATAAATTTATTTATTCTTTCCCATTGTACTCTCCAATTTTTCCAAATCGGTGACTAGGATATATTGAAGATAACTGCAGCCAACGATTGTGTTTGTTTTGGATACTCTTAGGTACGAAACCTGCGATTCACCATTACACGTGTTGTTAGCCTTTCCCTTCCTGTGCTAAAAAAATCCGCGCTTTCCGGTGCTGTGTTCAATACACATGTAAAAAAGAGCGATTTAAAATCGGAAAAATAAGAATATTCAGATGCCTTAGAGCTACTGAGAGCTAAGACAGGACTCGGTCTCGGACTGTTATACCTTGAAGGAAGAAACACAATTGCGAACTGATATTGTATTTCTTGCGTTCCCATATACCGAAGTAGAGTAAGAGTGAGACGTGAATAGCGTCGTTTCTTCACCCGTAGTGTTATTTTAGAATGAATATACCTACGTCACACACTGGCACACGTTTAATTGAATTTGTAAATTTATTCCCGATTTTCGCAAAATATATCTGATGTGGCCGATAAGTGCTAATTATTATTAATATTATTTTTTCATTCAATGCGGTAATTTATAACGGAGGAACACCTAAAATATGAAGCCAGTGTTTATTATACTTATAGAGATATTAAAGTCACATCACAGGGAAGGAAGGGTTAACACTACCACTAAAGAAGATAAACAACATTCCACACGTACTTTTTTATTTTAATTTTAAACAATTGGAATTCAGACCCGAGCCCCCGGGCGGAGGTCAACTATACTTTCTATACGATAGGGGTTGGCAATATAAAAACAAAGCAAACAAATCTTTTCTAAATAATATTGTATTTAAAACATTTTTTCATACTTTGTTTCGTAAAGCTTTCCACTTTTTACTTTTTTTCGAAGTCCAAAATTTCCACATATTATTTTCAAAGTCGCTAACCCCTTTCAATTTTTTGTTGATTATGAACTAAAAACCTTCTAAATATTTCAATTGTATTCAAGGAAAATGTCTACAAACATTTTTATACATTTGTTTGCGAAACTTAACGGAATTCGTTTTTCACAAAGCTCATGACAAACATTGGAAAACATTATTTTGAAATTCGATAACCCTCCTCCCTTATTGGTAAATTGTGAACGTAACACCTTATTAATATTCAAATTGAAATTAGAAAATTCATATCAATTCTATATTCCGCTATTAACAAAATTTATTAACAGTAAATTGGAAATTATTATGAAAGGGGATTATGATCAAATCAAACAGCTTTGTCCTGCAAATTACACGCCTTTGTCAAAATAGCTTACTGAATTGAAACCAAATACTTGACAAAATGAAATATAAACTAAACTTCCTTAATTCTGGACAACTGTTTGGTAAAACCTTTCAATTTTGCTTCGAATATTGTAATCATGGATCAAATATAAAATAAATTAAATTTCAATTATATTTTAAGAGGCGTTATTTCCTTGATTATTGAAGATTTTGAGTATGGGTTAAATTAGCGATATAAAAATTGAACAAAAATTGTCTATTCAAATGTATTTATAAATAATGTTACCGCAGATATATTTGATCGTTTTCTTTGGAAAATATTTGTGTATAATATTAAAAATAAAATCTTAGTCAAATAACATTAGAATTTTCTACATTTCCTTACATAAGTGAAGCGATCGTGAAATTTGTGGGAAAGATTAATGAACTGTGCTGAAAGTTGCCTATAAATTTCGATAGACCGAACATTTTGTGCATTCAGAAAACAAATGACACTACGCACTTCACATTTGGCGGGATTTTCGATGGACGCAGCCATTTCGAAAGATTACAGAACAAAATGCACGACCGTTCAGCAACTAAACTCGACTCGCACTGAAGCGAGGGAAGGAGCTAACTGGCGCGCATACGATCGCGGCGGTGGGGATTGGCGCAAAGCGTGATGCGCAATGGTTCTTTACTTTATGGACGTGCCTAGTACATATACGATATACTCGTATTTAAAAACTGTAAATTACACATAACAAATTATCAATTTTTACTATAAAAGGTGAATACATTTTTTGCAAAATCCCCAGTCTTACAAAAAAAAAATTCCTCAATACTTGATAATGTGCTGTGAGATATGTTTATTTCCATGCAATATGGGAAACATTAATTGAGAAGTAAAATAATCCCAATTGAAGATTTTGTACTAAACAAAAAGCTTTTTTTCAATAAGATAATGTACTCGTAAATGCAGCACCAAATTAAATGTTATGTAAATACTTTTGTTATTTTAATTAATATTATTCAATTTAAACAAAGGATTTGAAATCCTTACATTTAACAATCTTGTTTTAAAAAGTTTATTCAAATTTTGCTTAATATTATAAAAATAATACATTATTACAATCTAAAGAAAAATAATGAGACATTAGAAAAATTATATGACAATCGCAATCTCTGGCGACCTCCGTCGACTGTATTCCCACTCAAATGTTGCAGATTATTATTTCTACTGAAACCTTTATTAAAAAAAAAAGATTCCTGTCCGATTACCACTTAAGGCTTCTTTAACATCTTTCTAGTTTGTTAGTAGAGATTGCCACATAGCAATAAGCTCACCAGATTGTTTCTGTATACAATGAAAGTATTAAAAAAAATCAGCGAAAAACATACAATTTTCTGCACAATATTTCTCTTTGAAATCAAATTTAACAAATATAATTGCAGTAAAACGTAAAATGCCACATGTTTTAAACTTAAATAACACCCTCATTTAAACTAATGATATGAATTTAAAAAAAAAACATCTTTTCTTTCACAGCTTTATTGTCCTCAAAATATATGTTAAGGAATATTATGTTTGAAGTGGTGGACAAATTGTTCAAAACGAAATGGTCAATGGAAAGGGGCACATTGTATAAAGAGGCCTACCATTAATTTTGAGATGAAAACATAAGTATGGAATCACAAGGCGATGCTGGGCATTTGTACAAACATTTCTTTGAAAACAGCATTAACTTGAACAAAAAGAATAAATCGTTTGTCATAGGTTATTCAAAAAATTATTCGTGTGCCCGGAGTTAAATGTTTTTCTTAACTAAATTCTTAATAAAACAGATCACACCTTAAATTATATGAAATATAAACGTAATTCAATATTATATTTATTTTATCTCTTTTCCATTGAATATTTCATCCATAGCGATGGAGGGTGTGCAGCAGACGTAACACATAGAATTAGTGGCGGATGGATGAAATTAAGATCAGTGACGGGAGTTCTATGTTATCCGAAAATGCCAGTAAAGTTAAAAGGAAAAGTATACCAAACGATTGTCAGACCCGCATTCATCTATGGCCCCAAATGCTGGACAATGTATAACTCTTACTCTAGGCAACTAGAAACTGCTGAAATGCGCGTGCTAAGATGGTCAGCTGGTGTGTCCCTAAGAGACAAAATAAAAAGCTCACGCATTCGTGGAACCCAAGGTGTTACAGACATCAACAGCAAGATGGAGGAGAAGCGATTAAGATGGTATGGGCACGTTGGACGCAAAGCACCCGATCACATTGTGAACCAGGCAATCTCCATGGATATTCCTCGAATAACAACCAGAGGAAGACCAAAGAATTTATGCGTGGTGCAAAAAGATTACCTGATGCAGAGGTACGGTCTGGGGGACGTAGTCCGGGACAGAAGAGCATACAACCTGAGGACGAGGAAAGCTGACCCCAACAATCTTCGCAGACAGTGAGTTGGGATGGAACCAGGGAGAAGAAGAAGAATTGAATATTTCATTGTATTTCATATAATCTATAAAGTATATTGTCAGGTGATCAGGCTAATTATACACTAGTAACCCACATCAATATCAAAAATTACATACTTTTTTTCCTTTTTACAGTTATATTACCTAATATATCATAATATTATTGCAACTGATTTTCCAGCAAAGATTAATTGTTTCAGAAAATTTCAGAATTTCCAAATATCGATTGAAAAAAATACGAGATCTCTTTTTAGCTTAAAAAATTGAGAATTTCATTTGAAAGAAATGTGCTAATATAACATTTTCTAAATATCGATTGAAAATAATACGAGATCTCTTTTAAGCTTTAGAATTAGCAGAATCTCATTTGAAAGAAATATGTGAGAAAAATAAATGGGTAAAATACAGCATTTATTTAAATATACGAGTACATATAAAACTAGACGAAGACAATAAACACTAAAAATATTTTAAAAAACAATTTTAATATACTTTTTAGAGCTATGTATTCTGAGGCCATCGTTTTGAGTACTTCAAAGCCTTTATGCACAAAAAATATTTTGTAAAAATAATAAAGGAAACAACTGAACTTAGTTTCAAATAAATTGATCTTCTGAGTCAATTAAATGTTTTTTTTTTTCTCACTGTGTAAAGTTTAGCAATATAATGATTGAAAAAATATCAAGGACCTATAAAGCATGAATTATATCACCCCAAGCACTAAGGCCGAGGCCACACAGGTAGGAGCCTCGCTTGGTGCTTAGAGCTACGCTGCGAGGTAGGCTACATATCCTGGCGAATCAACGCACCGCATACTATCGCAATGGCCATACTGGTCGCTTCGCGCCACGGTACATGCCGATTAGTCACCAAGTGAATCTCCTAGCGAACAGAGGTGTTGGTTAATTTTATTGTGTCACCGTGATTTTACAAGATGGCGGAAGTCTTAATAACAGCTGTGTATAAAAGAGAACCTTTGTGGAACCGATCGAGCAAATTATACAAAAATGTACCTGTAATAAAATCACTTTGGAATGAAGTTGCACAGGAAGTAAATAAATATGGTTAGTTGAAATTAAATTGGTTAGTTTTGAGAGTGGCATCGTTTGTTGACTCAACCCCTCCCAAATTTCAAATGAGTTTGTGCAAATCACTTTGGTGTGGCCCAGCATGAAGTCACCTAGTATATGAGTCACATAAAACCTAGCTTAGCATCTGGCGAAGCACTTTGGTGTGGTCTCGGCCTTAACCCTTCCCTTACGGTGATAAAAATGAAACGCGTGTTCCGGTGTTGGGTAGTGAGAACGCGATCAAAAATTAGCGATTTTAAATCGGTAAAATAAGAACATTCGTAGATAATCCCCTTAATTAATTATAATTTTAGTTAAAAATTATAATAATTGAGATTTATTTGCTGAAAACATTAAAAAACCATCTGGTAACGCTCACGGAACGGGCGTAGATCTAGTCTCGTTGCCAGCTCAACAGCTACTGCGGCGCGGCAGGGTTGGTGGCTAACTCGGGCGTGGCTTACACTTTCGAGGTTGAGACAATTGCGCTCCTCGCTATTCAGTGACGTATGCAAAAGTGAGACGCAAATATAGTGTCGCGTTTCCCGCATACTTTTCACCTATCGTCAAGACCCAAGATCGAGGCACTCACAGCGTTTAAATGCGAATTTGTTTCCGATATTCACGAAATACTTACGATGTAGTTGATAAATTCTGATTATTATTAATATTATTTTTTAAATCAATGCGTAAATATATTATGGAGGAATACCTAAAATCTTAACCTTGTATTTATTATTTTTATAGAGATATTGATGGTTATTGGAAGCAACGTGTAGAAGATACCCAACACAGGGAAGGAAAGGTTAAAGAATTTATTTTTCGTAGCTTAAAAAATTTTGCAACGCAAATTTCCTAATGATTGAAAATAGTGAGTATCGTTGATAGTTTCGCGATAAATTACAATACCACGAAGAATTTAAATCGAATGATAGCGTAAATACTCAATACCAATTAATTAAAGTCTGTCTATTATTCCCGCCCAATTAGTTTCTATTCAAAATGAATAGCCTTGTTCCGGGATTACGAGCCTACGCATCGGTATAATTTATCACAATACCGTTTTCAAAATTGTTAAAAAACAATTAATAAAATTTGTTCGAAGAGTTTCTTGGCTATTGGTTTTTTTTTTAAATAGTTTTCGTTTATTTTGCTATATTTTCATAATTTGGAAATTGGTCTACGTTTCAAAACCATTGCAGACTTCATTCTCTGGTTAAGGAATTCTTCGTTAAAATATAACACGTTTTTACTGTTATCTTATCGTAACGGAAACTGCAGATGTATGATCCTTTCACTACAGTTGAGGAAAAAGCAAGTAATCATCTGTTGTACAGCTTTATCTGTAACGGAGCAGTCATGTTTATGGTTGTCTCTGTTTAAATTATAAGGAAAGGTGATTAGAAAAGTGCCCAAACATATATGATAGAGGTACCGTGACTAAAGAGGTGTTACTTTGTGAGAGTAAGAAACAAGACCATGAACAGTGGTTTTAAATCCGAAGACTCATTCAATGATGCTAAAGATTATGTTCGAAATCGTAACTAAAACAGTAGCGTGGTTGGTGAGTTTGCTGCTGTGCAACGGCTCTTACCCAAAAAAAAAATTCACAGCATAGTTTTGCTTTCCAAGTAAATTAACATTGAAATGGCAAATGGGTCGTTGACAACAGGACCCAACAACGACGATAAATACTCTTATAATCAACAATTATTAATTTAACAGTAAATACTACCAAATTTTTAATTAATTTTGATCACCAGCCAGACACAAAAATATGAAAGTTTTAAGAGTTAAATGCTGAAGAAAAAGGATAAAATCAGTATTAATCATAAGATTTTTTAATTAAAATTCATCGAAACTCTATAACGTGAGATTGTATGTCATTTTATACTACAAATCTGTTTTAGAAGTGTCCTGGAACTATTAAAATCCTTAAATAAATAAGGGGATAAAAATTTGAAATGTAGGTCAGACGAACTCCACTGAGTCCAATTTTTTTAATAGAGTAAGACTATAAATCGGTTCGAATATTTCCCCCTTGCATAATAACTTCTTGTGTCCCGTTAATTAATATCTGGATCTTTAAACCAGTTCACCCTCTCATACTTCATTAAAAGTGAGTCATGCACACTTGATTTTCAGTTCAGAATTCCTGAATTCTGAATTTCAGGGCTGAATCGCTGTAATGGATCGCGTCATTTAGTTTATTAAATTTTCACAAAAAAGTCCACAATATTAATAAATATTAAAAATTTTAAAACATTTAAATGTCAAAAGTAGTAGAATTCATTAAAGCGACTTTATGAGATATTACAATATATAGATATAGAAAAGACGAAGGATTTATAACACATTGAAACACTTTTATTTTTGAGGTGTTGCATTGATATTGGTTTTCTTTTATAAAATCCAATAAAAAATTAAGTGGTTCTTAGCCCCCTGGTCACGAAAAGGGACGACCTCTATGGCTTGGTGGTAAGACGCTTGTCTGCCGATCTGGAGGTTGCGGATTCGATCCGCGCTTGAACCCATTTTTTTAAATGGAATTCTAGTCTGGTTTTCCCTTAGGGCCTATTAAAACATCTTTCTGGTTGATTGGAAGAGATTTACACATGGCAATAAACTTGCTACGTTAAATAAAAAAAATCACATTTAATTTGGAGGCGTAGCCTCGAAATATTTATCGAAGGAAGACCGAGGAAAATATGGTTGGATAAAATGACATTTTGAGACAGGGAAACGAAAGAAAAATTGTAGGAGTAAAGGAAGGTGTGTAGATGTGGTAAAGGCAAAATAAGTGTGTCGGAATGGAAAAGTACGACAATCAGTCCCTTCTAGCTACCACAACAGGAAAATTATGTGATAGTACGTTGCATTAAAATAAGTTTTAAGTTTTCGAATTTAGCTAAAGCTCAAGTGGCCTGAGCCCGAAGTCTCAATTAATGGACCAAAAAAATTTTATCCTCTTGTAACGCTCTTTTTAATGTCCATATCACCAATTTGGATTAGTTGAAAGGTACTAATCTGAAGAATTAATATATAACAACACAGTTGAGCATCGCGTACAATGTTTTTATTTTATATGTATCTATATCTAAATTAAATGTATTTTATATTCAAATTGTAATTCATACAATGCTTTCATTTTTATATCCATCAGTAAAGGTTTTAATTAATATCGTTTTGTTTTTTTTAAATAATATCGAAGTAATTTGCATTACATTAATGTTAAAATATCTAATAAATCGAGTTTTGAAAATAAAAATTATAGGTTTTAGCTACATTTGAAACAAACAAACAAACAGTTCGTTTGGTAAAGAATCTTCAATTGTAATTTTTTCTGGATTATTATTACCATCATGAAAAATAAAACAGTTTCTTCATAATTAAAGAGTTTTCATTAATTATAACACAGACTTCATAACAAACGCCGATAAATTCACTTTAAAGTATTATATTTGAAGCGCTGCATTATATTTCAGATTTAAAAACAGGAGCATTGTTTTGTATCTCAATTTCCATTATTTTCAACCCAGCACATATTTAGCAAACATTTGCCCTATCCAATTAAAACTTAAAAGACCCTTTTATTGTCAATAAATGTTTTTTTTAAAGAACCAAACACATTAAAAAAAGCTAGATTTATAATACAAATCAAATGTGATAATGTGATAATTTCTATAAAGGAAAGACAGGAAGATTTTTTTAAAAGAGATTTCGTGAACACAAATCCGCCTTAACAAATCCTCGAATTTATTCTGAAATGGCTCATCATTGTCACCGTGAAAACCATAATTTTTCTATCGATGATGCTAAATTCTTACATATCAGTAGTAACGGAAATAAATTGGACAGATTAGAGGCCCTAGAAATGTCTAAGTCAGTACATCGATCCGAACATCTGGTGAACAGTTATGTCTCAAAAATCTCCTCGCTCTTGGCCGAAACCATCCCATGCCTCTCTCACCCCTCAGCCCCCAACCGTTGAAGCATATATATCGGTACCAGTTCTAACAGCATTTAGTATTGTTTGTGCTCAACTGAAGATGAGGTGAAAGCCTTGAAACCAGTAGGGTTATACCGTCACAAAAAAGTGGAATAAACAGTGTTTGATAAAAATAAATTACAATGTCTTTAAACCTCCACAACGTTAATGCCTTAACTATAAACAACAAATCAAAAGTCTTGCACTCGAATTCGGCCCTCTTTGTAGCAAACACATAATATATATCTTTATTTATTCGTTTTTCGGGGGGAAGGGAAAGCACCCTGTTATACGACGGTATTGCTAATTAATGAGTCAGTTTTCATTTGAAAAAAACTCTTGATGAGGGTAGGTAGGTGTCTCGGCCCAAAGTGTGCTTCGAAGAAAGTATTTACAGAATTTACAAAAAAATAAACACTCTGCTTTTTAGAAAGTGCTAAAATAAATAATTTTCAGCATTTTTAATTACTGTCGTGTGCTTTCGAAATATTCAATCTAATGAAGAACGCTGGAAAGTAAAAACATGAAATCAAGTTTTTAAATTAATTCATGTTCTTTAGTTGTGAATGTTTTTTGTAAAATATATCCTATAGATCCTTTTTTTATATATTATTACATATTTACTAGGTGGTACTTAATTAAAGACTCAACTGTTCGTTGACATAAACTTATATTAATTCCAACAATCCCTGTGGCAAAGTTGATAAACACTTACACTTAACCCTGATAATTTAGTTTTTCTTTTTAAAATTATCCTAATAAAAAGCGTTTCAGTCTAAGGAAGAGAAAATTCAACATTGAAATTACTTTTTAGGTAAGAGATCCACCAGAAAATGTATCCCAATGTCTAGCAATACGTGGTAGTTCATTCAACGAGTCATATTATTCAATCTGTAGTTTACTCTTTGATAAGCTAATTCATATTTGCCAGTTTCCCACTCTTCTTTTTAACGCTATTCACAGTTCATGCAATATTATTCTGGAGCTAACAACTAATAAAGATTCCCTCCGACATTGGCATATTTTAAAAAGCGATTGAAGAAACTCTTAATTTCAAGTCAAAAGTGTTACGTGTTTCATTCTCGTTCATCTTTTAATTTTGCATTTGATTAATGAAATCTCACTTTATTTTTGTTATTCAAATTGTAATAAAAATTAAAGACAATTTATATAGTCCTGTATAGAGAGCCAACTCTCCTCAAATGCGCTCTTACCCAAAAGCCGAAGTCACTATTATTGATAAATTTAAAATATTGTAAAAAGTATATAAAAAAGTTACATTTATTTGGGCAGGCTATAAGTGACTAAGGCCATTATATTAGATACTTTCCGTATTTGCATATGTTCAGGAAAACATATTTGTTGATAGATTTGCAGTATACTTACCGAGAGAAGATGAACTATATAAAAACTTTTGTAGATTTTCCTATTTGTGATAGTAACACATTTGACTTTAGGTGTTATGTAATGTGTGTGTACACATGCAATAGTAAATTTTGAGAAGACCTCCCAAAAATAAATGTTTTCAAATACTAGGTAAGTCCAGAAAGTAAGTGTACTGAATTTTTGTAGGATACAATTTTTTTTATTTAAACAAAAAAATTGCCTGGTTACCGTAGTACATATGTAAATTATTTTTCGACATAGTCGCCATTCCTCTCAATGCAGGTGGTGAAGCGGCGTATCAACTTTTTGATGCCTTCCTCGAAATAGTTTCCCGCCAACCCCTCCGTCCACTTCTCCACCTCCTCCTTTACCTCCTCGTCGGTTGAAAACCTTTTTCCACCCATGTGCAACTTCAGGAAGGTAAAGAGATAGTAATCTGAAGGTACTAGGTCAGGGGAATGCGCGGGATGATTCAGGACATCCCATTTAAACGAGGCGAGCAGTTCCTTCGTGGCGTTGGCCGTGTGTGGTCTGGCATTGTCATGCAGCAGGCAGACTCCCTTTGTCAGCATGCCTCTCCTCTTGTTCTGAATCGCCCTCCGCAATTTTTTTAGGGTCTCACAGTATATTGCAGAGTTGATGGTCTCCCCTTGAGGCATATATTGAATTAAAATTATGCCTTGACAGTCCCAAAAAAATTTCGTCAATTTCGTCAGTCACAATTGAAGGTCTTCTGCTCCTCTGATCATCATGCACAGACTTACGACCGTTTTTAAACTCGCTACACCACTTGTACACACTCGTACGATTCATAGCTTTATCACCATATGCAGTTTTTACCACATTATAAACCTCAACCGGAGGTTTTCCCTTCCAAACGAGATAACGGATGACGCCGCGTACTTCGCACTTGGCGGAAGATTGGATTTACATTTTTCACGAAACGTGTTGTCGCGTCGGCACTTCTCAACGTACTGACCTCGAACCGGTCTCGTTGCGGAGGGGAAGGGTCAGGCTACACGAAAGTGTAGCCAACATGTCGAAAATAAAATCCACCCGGTCGTGAGAGCCTCAGTACACTTATTTTCTGGATACGCCTCGTACTTCGCAAAGTTGCATACGCCACCCACATATCTAGTATTAAGAGGCAGCCCATTCTACGCCACAGTGCCATTAACAGCAAAAGCTCTTTTATTATGTCTCACCCTATTATTCATGAATTTTGAACAAATTCATAATTATTTTAAAAAAAATACGATCATGTAACTTAATTTATTTACTTTTATCTAGTTTGTTGGAAGAGATTTCCACTAGGCAAGAAGTTTACCTCTTGGTAATAAAGTAAAATGTTAAATACATAAATGTTGAAGAATTTCAAAATGAACTTAAATGATGACAAACTGATATTTGAAATATTACCCTTCTGGAATACAAAATTGATGAGTAAACACCCCGAAATCCTTTAAAATGTGAGCTTTTTTTGAGAAAGATCATAATGGATATTAAGCTCATATAAGCCGCGTCAACTGGCGAATCAGTCCAACAAAGGATCCAACCCTATTATGGGACAAGTGCTGAGGTATTGAACTTATCACAAAAGCTTGATACCCTCAGGCCAGAAAGAGGTTACGAGGATCGGCTTGTACAATGGATGGACTCAACTTCTGTTTATTTTGTAGTTTTTCTTTTGCACCACCTACACTTTTTTTTTTAAATGTGAAAATATTAAACGTGTATTTATCTGTTAATTTGTTTAAAAATTTATTTCCAATTTGTTTATTTTGATAGTTCACAAATTTTACTGCTTTTTTCGAAAATACTTCCCAGTTTATGATAGTGGGTCCTGATTAATGTTTCACAGAACTGAAAATATTTTTTTCAAACTGTTGAAATTACTTTTCACAGATATGTAACTATAAATGACACTCCCTGCTAAAATAAAAAAGGTAGTCGTAAAAACCAAAACAAACATGAGTTCAATTCTCAATCATAAAGGATTTTATTAAAATAAAATAAAAACAATCATGTTCCCCTGGACGAACTTTATAGAAAATTTTATCAATATATATTTTTTACTGGACATTATTGGTAGGGAATTGATTACACTATAAATAACTTAGTTATTTTACTATTTACAATTATTCTCATAATACCTTGAATCCTAAAGCAAAATCATTCTGCCTAAAGAAAACTTGGAGATAAGAGTTTCGTTATTTGAATATGGAGTTCCACAAAGTTAAAGCTGAAAGCTTACATAAAATATTAATAGGTTTCCATCACAAAATACAAATTGGACAATTTTGTAGGTTTCAACCAAAAAAACTAAGCCGATAATATTATTGGGTTTCAAGAATCACAAGGTTTTAAATATTGGAAAATACTGGTGGATCTTAATTTAAACGTACTAATTGGGTAATACAGGTAGGTTTTAATTGTAAGGTATATTGAACAATATTGGTAGATTATAATGAAAAGTTACTTATACGATAATATTGATAGTTTTCAATCATAAAGTTTTAAATATTGGACAATATTGTGAGATTTCAATTTCAAGGTATTGGACAATATTGGTAGGTTTCAATCGTTAAGTTTATTGATAAATATTGGAAGGTTTCAAACAAAAAATATAAGGTTTTATTTGCACGGTATAAATAAGACATTATTGGTAGGTTTCAATCATAAAGTTTTAAAAAATGGACATTTTTGGGAGATTTCAATTGCAAGGTACTAATTGGGCAATATTGGTACTTCTGAGCAGTTAACGGAGTGCAGTGGACAAGCCAATAATTGCGATATTGAGTAAATATTTCCACAGAAGAATGGTGATGTGCCAATCCTCTGTCTGAGGAGATAATCGTTTGATCTAACCACGAATAAGGGATATTCATACGGCCTATAGGTGGAGACCCACCGACAGGAACTCCAATGATTGCATCTATATCAACAAGCATTCAACTCAAGCTCTCCAAGAATCAACACGCTCACTATTCAGAGAGCCTTTAACCTTTCCTTCCCTGTGTTGGGTATCTTCTACACGTTGCTTCTAATAACCATCAATATCTCTATAAATATAATAAATACAAGGTTAAGATTTTAGGTATTCCTCCATAATATATTTACGCATTGATTTAAAAAATAATATTAATAATAATCAGAATTTATCGACTACATCGAGGTGTTTTGTAAAGATCGAAAACAAATTCGCATTTAAACGCTGCGAGTGCCTCGTCTTGACGATAGGTGAATAGTATGCGGGAAGCGCGACACTATATTCGCATCTCACTCTTGCATACTAGACTGAATTGCGAGAACCTGAATTGTCTCAACGTCGCAAGCAAAGGCGTAAGCGCCGGGGTATGCGACTGACGTTCCGCGCCACTAGTAGCCTCTAGGCTTGCAAATAGGTTAGACGTACGCCCATTTCGTGAGCGTTTTTTAATGTTTTTAGATGTTTTTTTAATGTTTTCAGCAAATAAATCTCAATTATTATAATTTTTAACTTCAATTATAATTAATTAAGGGGATTATCTATGAATGTTCTTATTTTTCCGATTTAAAATCGCTTATTTTTTATTGCGTACTCACTACCCAACACCGGAGCACGCGTATTATTTTTATCACCGTAAGGGAAGGGTTTAAAAGATTGTGGGCAATCATAAAATTGCTGTGGGACTTCAGTCTTGGCTCCGTTGGTAGTGTTTCTCACTCCTTCATGCAATATTGCAACGGATATCTTGAGGAGAGATATTCAGCAAGTGCATAAACCTTTTCAATTGTTATTGGTCTAAGAAATACAGCTATAAGATAGCATGATTCGTTTAATGTAATATCTATCTGTTTTGTATGATAAAACACGCCTGATAATCTTACGTCAAAAAATAAGTAATGTTTTATGTACGTGTTTTTATTTTATCTTAGTGTATTGTTTATTTTTTTCTTACAGACCACCCTGGCCATCCTGGATAAACTAGACATAGACAGTGAAAAGCCGTCAGATGAAGAGATAGCGAGGATTTTTGGGTATGAGGAGGCGTATCTTGCCGGAGAACTGTCGCTATGGCAAAGGATAAAACCCAAGATATGGTCCCTCTTCGATGAACCCTCAAGTTCGACAGCAGCTAAGGTAAATATTTATATCATTAAAGAAAATACTTTGATATTTATGTTCACATATTAATGTATGCGTTGTCATCTCGTTTATAAAAATGTGGAAAAGAACTTGATTTAATTTTTGAAGTGAAACTTCTATAGGTGCTGCAGAGCAAATTTGCCTGAACGTCACGAAAAGTGAAACGGTTTATTATAATAATATTTTATTATTAAATATTTTATTTAAAAATAAATTATTATTAATTATTTTAATATTAAAAATTATTTATTATTTATAAAAATATATATATTTAATATTATCAAGTGTATTATATTATTAACATATTAAGATTATTATTTATTATTAAAATTATTATTATTCATCATTAAAGATTAAAAATAATTTGTCATACATTATTTTTATATTAATATATTTAATAATTATGAATTTTATTTTATATTAAATTATTTTATTTTATTTAATATTTATTTTAATATTTATTTAATATTTAATTTATATTTAATATATAATAATAATTTGTATATGAAATTATAATATTAATTAATATATTATTATAATTTATAATAATCTAATTAATAAGTACTATACTATAATAATATTATAAATAATACAATTAAAATAATGTAATAATAAATAAATAACTAAATAATTATTTTAAAATTATTAATTTAAAAATTAATAATAACGTAAAAATATTAATATATTTCATATTAAAAATATATATTATATATTTCATATTATTTAGTGTATTATATTAATATTAAAATTATTATTTATTATTAAAATTATAATTATTTATTATTGAAATTAAAATTATATATTTTTTTATTTAATTAATAGAGACTTTCTTGAATTAAATTCCACATAACCATTTCCTAATCCTAAAAAAAAATTAACTAATGAAAAAAAAACAATGCATAAAATCACCTTTTCCTAAGAGCTAAAAAGTTTCACTTTTACCGCGCGAGAGTTTTTTTTACTCTTAACTTGTCCTTATTTTTCTTTTCGATTTTCCACTAGCAATATCTCGATTTTATGACCTCTATAAATGAAGGGGTATGAATGTAGAACATAAAAAAGATGTGGGTCAAGGTAGGAAAATCTGAGAACCTTAAACTTTTAATGCATCAGATTGCTTAATTACCCAGAATATTAACTTGTCTTATCGATAATTGGTAGCTCAAAAATATAAGAAGAAAATATATCAGTATTTTAACCCGTTTGAAACCAAAGGTTCACTCTTTGCGTATTTTAAAATCTGCAACATATTTCATTCTAACCGATATTAAAAAAGAAAACAATCCAATAAGTCTTTTACAAATATTTTTTCCATTAATTTGTTTGACATCTGCCTAAGGCGTGCGTTATGAAATATTTTAATTGATATTAATTTACATAGATGTCTCATTCTTCATAGACTCAAACCGAGTCTTGAAAGTTTGACCGCATACTATAAATACTCATTATTTTATATTAATTAGTCAGATGTGAAAAAGGTTTTCTAAAACAAACAAATGAGCAATCAAAAGCTTTCGTAACTATTTGAGTATCCATTTGTTTATAGGCATAAATTTACCTAAACCAAATGATGTTTTTAGCAATTAAATTTTCACTATAGTAGCTTTGGAGGTCACCATCCCATTTGGTTTCGGTAAAGCAAAGAGCTGATATTAGTTGAACCCGAAACGTGCGTGTCGAGATTTTAAAACGTTAAAAATATGCGCGCGATATTCCTTATTTACCATTGTAGAAATATTTAAATATTTAGGAATATCTAACTCACCAGTGAATTTAAAATCATACTGCCTCTTATTTCTTATGGGTGATATAAACTGACAACTGAAGCACAAATGTTTTTAGGGTTTCCGTTGATTGTTGAACATGGGACAGGAAAAGTGCATCATAAAACATTATGACCATAAACCTCAAATAACTTATTTATTAATTGAGTACAAGAAAACAATATGTTATCTAAAATTAAAAACAGTAACAATGATAAAATTTTGAAAACATTTTTTTGTATGAATAAATACAGAATCAACGTATTCTAAAAGGTTTATACATTATTTTGACTCATACGTAAAAAAATATCATTAAGGCATTTATAACTATACTAATTACTTTACATATACGTGTAATGAAGGGTCTTTCAAATTGAGCGGTTTTTTAAATTCTTGGATAAAACATATAGTAGATGACATCGCGAAATTGTCTGGGTCTTTTAACATTTGAGAAGTGTAATGTATGATATTTATAAAAATGGAGTCGTATACAATACAACACCGCGTTCAAATTGTTAAATTATTTTATATATTGTAATCTCCAGAAACTGTTATGTAAATTGGCCACCAAGATCACCATTGGACCATTGACACCATAAGACACCATCGGATTATTTTCTCTGGGGTTATGTGAAAAGCCAGGTCTATAAAAATTACTCCCAATCAATTCCTGAGCTGAAGGACGAAATTATTCACGTTATTGGTGCATTAGAACCGCAAGTATGCCAAAATGTCATCGAAAATTTTGACAAAAGAGTGAACATCTGTGGAGCTGCAAGAGGTGGAGATTTGCCGGAGCTGCAAGATTTGCCGGATATTATTTTTTTTTTTGTGTGTTTAAATGTCATACATAAAACTTCAATGACCAATAAAAAAAAATTTTTAAATCAAAGCAAATTGTGTTTTATTTAAGAATTTAAAAAATTAAGAATTAAAAAAAATATATTAAAAAAGCCACTCAATTTGAAAGACCCTTTACAAGCTAGTGACAGGTAAAAGCTCAGGAGGATCAAGGTCATTGAATATTTAAAATTGTCCTATTGGGTAAAAATAAAAACAAAAAATTGTACGTACGTTATATTGAACTTTAAAATATACATTTTTTTTTTCCTTCAATATAATGTACTTATCGAAATTTAATATTTTTTACATCTTGGAAAGTTAAAAAGAGATAAAAAAAACACCGATATTCAAGTCATAGAGATCGACTTATGGTTCAAATAAATTAATACGTTCTCTGAGAGAACTTTTAAAAGCATTAAAACTGCCTCCAAATATGTTACGGGTGTAATACGAGTATGTCCGATACTGCTGCATATTCATTAGCCAATCGATGCTATCTGCATCGAGAGAATTCGAGTTATAGTTAATTCAACCTGCAATCTCGCATTCGAATTCCAATAACTCAGGGCGACATATTATTTAACTTAATATTTTGACTTAAACCTAATATTACTTTACGATCAAAAGACCGAAATTCCCATTATGAATACCTTTAACACGTTCTGCGCCGCGTAGGTCACCGGTGACCTACCGTGTTTTCACCAAGGCGCCATATAGGTCACCGGTGACCTACGTGTTTTTTTTTTATAAACAGTCCCAGTGCGCCAGCGGTCACATTTACTAGGAATTTTAACATTGAATGTGACCTATACGGCGCCCCTGAATATAATGCACATAAAAACTTCCAAAATTTTGTTTGAAAATGCAATTATTTTTAATAAGCCTCCAGGTGTACATGAGCAAGCTATATAATTAAAAATTAAGTTTAATTAATAAATGATGTAAGGAATATGAATTAAGAGGGTACAATATCATCTTTTCTTTTTGTCATCTTTGCCATCCATTTGTCGCACTCTGGAAATTTATGAGGGTGCATTGTCTATGCAACATTGTGACCCTTTTTTTGGAGCTATTGTCTCAGTAATCATAAGAGATTATTATGTTATGGCGTAACACTATAGCATATTACATAAATAAATAAAAAATATAATAAGTAATAAATTAGGCATGCAACAATTTGTTTCGACTACAAAAGTTTATGTTGTATATACATGTATTACCGTACGACGCCGCGAAGGTCACCGGTGACCTACGCTCACAATATCACCTAAAATCGTTTTATTTTTAAAAATAAATCATTATTTTTGAAGCCTATATATGTATACATAATATAAACTATAATTTGTTTAGTGGCGCAGGTACTTATTTTCTCAAAATGTACTGCGGCACGGAACGTGTTAAACTGATAATATTAAATTCAAAACACTTGCAATGCTGTAGTTATATATCTACCTACATATGCTTTAAAGCTTTAGCACTGTATTCCTAATTCGCTTCCCAATACCTTAATCTTGAAAGCTGAATTCATGAAGATATGCTTCAAAACTAGAACATTAACGGTGCTTCCAATACTCTTAAAGGAAAACTCGACGCTTTTGGCGCAATTAGAAACTGAAATAATTCAAGAAGACGTCGCATTACTGAGCTCTGATAATTTTATAGTTGAATGTCAGCGAAGCTTAATCATTCTAAATTGGAAGTGAGAGAAAATTTCAAGAAAGAGGTATACTTGAAGGGTGGGTTTGATTTATTTTACGTCTTTGATGTTTTGAAAATAAACTTAAAGCAATATACTCGTAAATGGAATTTTGAGGTTTATGAAGAGATAAAACTATATGAACTATTTAACAATTATACTAATTATACTAAGAACAATTTATATAGCACGTTTAGGGAACAGACTGCTTAATGGCACTTAAACTCGAGAATCAAACCCACTCTCATTGAAAAAATATATTATATTACAAACACATCTCGTTGTGTCATTTGCGGGATAGGTAGAAAGTTTTCTATTCAAGAATACACCTTTCACCTCTTCTACATTCATATACAGTCTGTTTGACAAGAACGTGTAAGGCGAAACCCGAAAAACTATTTGGAATAAGACAATAAAAAATACTCACATACTGCATGATATAAACCATGATGCTTTATTATTAAAAGTTGTCCAGTCGCCTCCACTAGCAATAATTGCCCGGTATCTCCGAGACATACTTTCTACTAATTTTATAGCATTATCTAGGGGCAAAGACCTCTATATAAGTCGAATCTGTCGAAATGACTACTTGACGTTCCAGATTTTTTCCCTCGGAGCTTGAACTTCATGAGTGCTCAAATATTTTTTATGGGATTTGCATCTGGTGACTGCGACGGCCAATGTCAATGGATTGGCCGACGCAGTCACAGATGAGTCCATCGGTACGAGTACACCAGGTGTGATTAATGAAAGAACGTACTCAAAAAGAAGCTTCATCCGAAAAAAATACGTTGTCCCAATCGGGGTCCAAATTTTCTTTCGCCCAAGTGAGTCTTTTTTCGACTTGTTTTTCGAGTGATAGTGATTTCTTCATCGTGTTTCAAAATTTCGCTCCATGAGCTAGTAAACGTCTTCTCATAGTGTCACATGACACCATTAAATCCTTTTCACGCTAAACCACCTGTCCGCTACGCAATGATGTATGAGGATTCTTCTCAAATACCCGTTAAATCCCTCAGTCTTCCTTTTTCGTCATTTTCTGTGCATCGCCGCAATCTGATAGCTCATCGACGTTTTTTACGTCGGAATAGCGTTTCACCAACTTACTTACAAATGTCTTCGACTTTCTCATATATTAAGCAGTAGCTCCGTACAACATTTGCGGTAATTTTGGATGTGTACACAGAAATACGGCTTCGTAACGAGTTTTCTTTACAAAGCATCTTGTGGGAAAGGGTCCTGCTACTTGCTTGCGTTTGAATCTACCCTCTAACGGTTTCCAGAAAAATATGTAGCTGCATACGTTTTTGTTAAGCAGACTGTACATTATCATGCACAATTTTTCATTCTTTATATTTTTTACTTTACCCTCTGAAAATATGCTCCACTTGATCCAACCACATTTTCCACAACCGACCTTTTCGGTGCAAAACTTGCACTTCGTTCTTGTATAGTCGCTTAGTCATACTTTCACTATTCATTGCCTCCACGTGTCCAAACCATCTTTAAACATCAATTTTATCTACGCATTCTTTTCTGATGTCTTTGTTCCACTTTTTTCATATACTGAAACTCAACATTTTTATCCAAGTGTATATGAGTATACTCGTATCTCCATAGTACAAAATTAATCATTATTTTATATTTTTGCCAAATCATATGTCAATATGAGCACCAGCACACTGTTATATATTGACATTTTTTATGTTTTTAAGACAGCATAAATATTGTGCATTAAGTGCAATATTTACCTTATTTTCAGTCGCTATTTTTCTTATAACGTCATAAATCATCGATCTACTCCTGTTTTTCTAAGTTGACTGAAACATCACGCGCTCTTTGTTACAAACCTCTTTCTATCACCATAATCTTTAATTTTGCTACATTTACTTTAGAACCTATTACTCAACATCTCTCGTCAATCTCGCTTATGAGATCTATTAAAACAATTTCATTTTAACCTTTCCTTCCCTGTGTTGGGTATCTTCTACACGTTGCTTCTAATAACCATCAATATCTCTATAAATATTATAAATACAAGGTTAAGATTTTAGGTATTCCTCCATAATATATTTACGCATTGATTTAAAAAATAATATTAATAATAATCAGAATTTATCGACTGCATCGTAAGTATTTTCTGAATATCGGAAACAAATTCACATTTAAACGCTGTTAGTGCCTCGATCTTGGGTCTTGACGATAGGTGAAGAGTATGCGGGAAGCGCGACACTATATTCGCATCTCACTTTTGCATACTTCACTGAATAGCGAGGAGCTCAATTGTCTCAACCTCGCAAGTGTAAGCCACGCCCGGGTTAGCCATCAACCCTGCCACGCCGCAGTAGCTGTTGGGCTGGCAACGAGATTAGATCTACGCCCGTTCCGTGAGCGTAGCCAGATGGTTTTTTAATTTTTTCAGCAAATAAATCTCAATTATTATAATTTTTAACTTCAATTATAATTAATTAGGGGATTATCTATGAATGTTCTTATTTATCCGATTTAAAATCGCTAATTTTTGATCGTGTACTCACTACCCAGCACCGGAGCGCGCGTTTCAATTTTAGCACCGTAAGGGAAGGGTTAAACAAGTTTATCGATATTATCTCCATACAAAAGTGTACATACATTTATTTCGCTCATTTTTACACATTTTTTATTATCTTTTAAATCGCGCACACATGACTCTACTCGTATATATAAATAATACAACAAAGATCAAATAAAACATCCTTGCTTTATACCTTCTTTAATTTTAAATCACTCAGGAAGTCCTCCATTTCCTCTTATTCATGAACAATTTTCTTCATATAACTTCTTATAGACATGATCGTGGTGGCTTATTAACATCGCCGTTTCTGGAGATTATAATACATAAAATAATTCAACAATCTGAACGCGTTGTTGTATTGTGTACGACTCCATTTTTATAAATGTCGTACATTACACTTCTCGAATGTCACAAGACTGAGGCAAATTTGCGACGCAATTTGTGTTTTATCTAAAAATTTTAAAAAACCCCCGGTCAATTCGAAAGACCCTTTATAATATTTATACAAGTGGAATAAACAGTGTTTGTTAAATACAAAAAGTGGAATAAACATTGGTTATTTATTACAAAAAGTGGAATAAACAGTAGTTATTTATTTTAAAATTATAAAAAGTGGAATAAACAGTGTTTGATAAAAACAAATTACACTTTTATATATTTTTGTGTAAAGTTGAATCTTGGAAGAATTGGAAAAACGATGGATCGGTGTTTTTGAAATGTAGTGTTGGCGCAGAATGCTCCAGATACCATGGACAACCATGAGAACAAATGTGTCCATCTTAGTCGAGCTCAAAATAAATGATCTCCTTTTGTCATTATGTATGCGACGTGTCCTGTAGTATTTCGGCCACATCATAAGAATAGAGCCGAATAGCCTGAACATATTTATGGTCGTCGGAAGCGTCGAAGGAACGAGATCTCGAGGAAGATCTCCAATCAGATAGAGAAACTTAATCAGGATTGCAACGGGATATTCAATATTAGATGCTCTCTGATCGACCCGGGATAGATCCAGATAAAAGGAGACCATTAAAAGAGTCATCGACGGCGGCCGCCATCCTCAGACATGAGGGAGAGGATGACGAATAATATTTCAATTTTAATACGTTTCAAATATCCTTCTCAATCTTATTTAATATTTATCAGACACTTGACAGGAAAATAAACAAATGGAAATTTTCTATACGGCCAACCCTTCCAACTGACCAAACAAGAGTTACGCAAATAGTGCCAATAACCGGGTGAAATGTTGGAATGTTGTTTTGAAAAATAAAAAAATATTGGACATTTTGTATCTCTCTCAGTGTTTTTCCACGTCCACATTTCATTCCTCATCTAAGGAAATGTTGATACTGTTCAGTTCGAGTATATATATTTTAATACCCCATTGCCCTTTATTCTATCGCTATATTTACACGCCGTTTTTTTCATTGCACTTCCATCATTTAAGAAAATATTAGCAAAATATTATCTGCTAAATTGGAAAAAAAATGTTGAAAAGTATTGTCACTATTGTTTAATATCCTTAACTGGAGTATCTTACCTTGCTGTAAAATATTCAGCATCTTTCAGATTATTGACTTGCGCCACACTCACTTACATTTTTTTTCCAGTTCATCGCTCATTTTAAGACTTCTAATAATGAGGGAATAACAATTCAAATTACTTTTATTTTCAAGTCAGCAATGTTATGTGTTTCATTCCCGAGATTATTTTCCTCACCAGCATTTTTTCCTTTTAATGTTGATATATTATATACCATATGAGGTTCAGATTTTGTATAAATCAATTAATATTTACAAATAAATAATAATACTTATATGGATTATGATTTGTTTTAATTACTAATCCCCCCAGCACCCATGTAACTTCCTTAATTAACTTTTTTTCTGATCGGTTGAAAGATATTGTGGCCGGGTAATATTCCCCTCAAATTGTTTTAGAATGATGTGTTACTATTTTTTTTTATTTAAATGGCAAATTTATATGGCAAGAAAAGATGACGATGATACAAATCCATTCAAGATCTCAAATAAAATATATCAAATATACTACCCTGTTCCCAACACGACCGTTAACAGAGGGTGTAAAAAGTCAAATCGTGTAGTACGATAGGTTTATTGGTTGACGATAATTTTCAAAGCTCCCGAACAACATCAAACGATTAAGGCCACCCGATGTGAAAGCATCCTACCCTTAGTGCGTATAACCCTCACGTATGTGAGCAGGGGCGGTTCTTCCTAAGAAGCCTACTTAACAAGAACCATTGTTCATATTCTGAAAAGAAACACAAAACAAAAATGCCCAATAAAGGTAATGTTAAAACAAAACTATTTATTTGTCACTTCATCGTTTAATTACGAGTATATCATATTTGGTTTAAGATCTTATTTTGTTGTTTTTTTTCTATCAAACTGTACATTCAGTTGTTTCAATAACTCTGGCGTCACTTTGTGGAACTCCATAATTAATATAAAATTTAAAAAAAAAACACTTTCTTTGTTATATTCCACTTAATTTATTATATTGCATAACAGTTAATCAACATATTTATGGCAGGCAAGGACATTTGCGAAAAATATCAAGGTAAATAATTTTAAAATGAATACAAACAAATAATTCCCATACTTGCCAATTTTTTTTATTTTTATTTCATAAAACAGCACATTAATAAATTAAAAGAGGAGAGTTGAGAGATGTTGTAATAAACCGACAAATTAATTCCAGAATAAGGTACCGACTTGTAAAATGAGGCTTCATTTTAATAAAAGCGCTTCTCGTTACCTCGAACCTTTCCTTTATTTCCTAAAAAGGTTCCTATTTGTTTCTTCTACGTTCCGTAATACTTATATTAATGTACACGGTGTACACGCTTACAATAGACTAGTATATACGAGTATATACATTTTAAATCAACAGTTCAGTTCGATAATATGCGAAACAAAATAAGTTCTCATCAACCGCGATCTACACTTAATCGAAATCTTATTTTGTTGTGAACGTCACGTTGTGATGAAGAAAAAACTCTTCAAAGACACTCTTCTTTCAGTGGAGACACATCTGAGTATATGAAGAATAGTAGCTACGACATACTTACGGTCCGACGCCCTAAAATTGAAAGAACCAAGAAAGTTGACTATGATTTGAAGCTACTGGATCGGAGAAGCCATTTGGTCTAAATAAGAACTTATGTTAGGTTGAGTGAATATTTTTCGGGAATTGTAAATGATAATAGTAAAAGGGAATTATAAATGATAATTCGGCTGGGTTCGCCCTATATTGGTGGGGTGTATTTTGGCCGAGGGGATGCTATTAGATGAGCCCAGACCTTTTGATAGCTTCTGCGTCTGATGTATTGTCTGCAATTTATGTGTTTTTAGAAATGTTATTCAGGTGTGATCTTGTACATACTATTTTGCTGGCAATAAACCTAATATTTATTTATTTATTTATTTATTTATAAGGGAATTATAAATGATAATAATAAAAGGGAAATATAAATGATAAGGGAATTATAAATGATAATAATAAAAGGGAATTATAAATGATAATAATAAAAGGGATAATGAATTATAAATGATAATAATAAAAGGGATAAGGGAATTATAAATGATAATAATAAAAGAACAATTTATATAGCACATTTTAAAGAACAATATCTGCTCTAGGGCGCTTTAATTTGGGATTCGAACACACTATAATTTATAGATATGAAATATTACAAAATAAATAAATATTTAAGTTGAGTATAAAGATAGGAAAGTGGGAGCTATAGCCGTATATTGTAAACTTTACCGTCATTGTTTATATTCAGAAAAACAAATTTGGTAAGAAAACAGCTGAAAACTGACTGAGGGAAAACTCAATTATCATCGTAATATAAAAAAAAATGTTATCTATGAATTCATCCAGATGTCTTCAAAAATGGCAACAAAGCAAAGTAACATGATTGAATCTAAAAGAGATGCGATTAAAGCTCCCATGGTCAGAGAACAATTGAGTTGTCTAATACGAGTAGGCAAGTTAGGTCCGTCCTTGGCATGTTTTAAGGAGCGACTGAAAAAGCTCTTAATTTCTAGTCAGTAAAATAACGTGTTTCATTCCTGATTTTTTTTCTTTCCTCTCTACCATCCCTTCTTTTTCCTTTGATTGATGATATCTCACTTTATATGAACAGGAATGTTCGGGAGATTGTCCATCTTTGTGGGGTTTGTAAGCATATGATCACGTATGTGTTTATGGATTTAGTGGGGATGGATAGTCATTTGAATTATTTAGCTGACCATGTAACTTGCTTCATTTATTTTTGTCTGATTGGCTGGAAGAGATTGCCGCCTGGCAATAAACTTGCCAGATTGTATTTGCGATGTAAATGCTAAATAAAATAAATAAATAAATAGAAGTCCGCCAGATTGTATTCAACATTAAAAATCTTGCCAGATTGTATTCAACATAAAAAATAAGTCAACATTAAAAATCTTGCCTGAGTGGAAAGCAATATTTCTCGCTTTTAGCAACGCAGTGAATAATGACGATGGTGATGATTACCACAAGGGCGCTATATTTTATCACAACCGAGGGCCTGGAAAACGGATGATATGACCCTGGCTGTGTGAGGACCCCTAAATATTATAGATGGTAGCAAACCGTCGTGTTGAGAATCTACCCTTGTTCCATGGGTTTTGTAACTTTTATCGAGATAATATTAAATATGTTTTCAGACTTGATACTTCTACACAATCTGTATATTAGAAAATATACTTTTTCAAATGTTTTCAGTGCTTTCAGCATTCATAATATATTTATTAAACACAAACAGCGGGTGTTTTTACAATTTGTAAATTTAACTGAAGATTTCAATAACAGATTTTGACTATTCTCTGCTGTTGGAAGTGATAAAAATTATTACCTTGATGTTTGACCTTCCAACATTTTATTTATTTATTTATTGTCAGGCGGCAATCTTTTCCAACCAACCAGACAAAAGTAAATGAAGCGAGTTACATGGTCGCATAAATCATTCAAATGACTATCCATCACCACGAATTCGATGAACACATACGTGAGCAATATTTTAAAATGTCAGCTTGTACAATATTTCAACAGTCCGGAACTACAAGGGGAGGTCAATAAATTCGCGGAATTAAGAGGTTAAGTGAGAGAGCGGTAGTGATAATGCGCATGTTCCGATAATATAACTCATTATTAGTACATTCACCAAGTTTTAGTCTAATTTTGAAAATATTGTTTAAGATCCCGTCGGGAGAGCAACATATGTCAAACTTTAATAATATCCCAAGTATAGGAAAAATTGAACATCGCGCCATTATTAATTTTGTCACAAATCAAGAGCAAACCCCTCAGATCATTTTGAAAGAGACGTTAGAAGCTTACGAAGACTATTGCCGTAGAAAAACGATGGTTTACAAGTGGCATAGTCTTTTAAAGCGAGGGAGAGAATCGATTGAAGATGACCTCCGACCAAGACGCCCTGTTGAGACCACTTCTTCAAGTATCGTCAAAAAAGTAGAACAGCTTGTTCTGGAAGATGCCCGCCTAAACAGACGACAGCTTACAAAAGTAGTTGGAATATCACCTACAACCATTTTGAATATCCTCCATCAGCATCATGAGATTTCAAAACACAATGCAAGGTGGATACTCAGAATGTTCAAACCAATTAAAAAACAACAACGTTTCAAATATTCACGACAGTGAATATCCTCTATCAGCACCATAAGATTTTAAAACTCAATGCAAGGTGGATACTCAGAATGTTCAAGCCAATTAAAAAACAACAACGTTTCAAATATTCACGACAGTGAATATCCCCCATCACCACCATGAGATTTCAAAACACAATGCAAGGTGGATACTCAGAATGTTCAAGCCAATTAAAAAACAACAACGTTTCAAATATTTACGATAGTGAATATCATCCATCAGCACCATGAGATTTCAAAACTCAATGCAAGGGGAATACTCAGAATGTTCAAGCCAATTAAAAAACAACAACGTTTCAAATATTTACGATAGTGAATATCATCCATCAGCACCATGAGATTTCAAAACACAATGCAAGGGGGATACTCAGAATGTTCAAGCCAATTAAAAAACAACAACGTTTCAAATATTCACGACAGTGAATATCCCCCATCAGCACCATGAGATTTCAAAACACAATGCAAGGGGGATACTCAGAATGTTCAAGCCAATTAAAAAACAACAACGTTTCAAATATTCACAACAACGAATATCCCCCATCAGCACCATGAGATTTCAAAATTCAATACAAGGTGGATAATCTGAATGTTAAAGCCAATTAAAAAACAACAACGTTTCAAATACTCACGACACTGAATATCCCCCATCAGCACCATGAGATTTCAAAACTCAATGCAAGGGGGATACTCAGAATGTTCAAGCCAATTAAAAAACAACAACGTTTCAAATATTTACGATAGTGAATATCATCCATCAGCACCATGAGATTTCAAAACTCAATGCAAGGTGGATACTCAGAATGTTCAAGCCAATTAAAAAACAACAACGTTTCAAATATTCACGACAGTTTTTGGACCTCTGCAGAAACAACAAAGATGATACTTTGAGCCAAATTGTTACTGAAGATAAAACTTTGATTCATTATTATGAGCTTGAGTTAAAGCAGAAGTCCATGTAGAGGCATAAAAAGATCACACAGACCCCTTAGATATTCAAAGTGTCGCAATCGGCTGGAAAAATTATAGCTACTTTGTTTTGGGATGCGGAAGGTATACTGCTGATATATCACAAAGACAAGAGCATCACATTGACTGAAGTGTACTACTCTAGTCTGGCGATGCAGTTAAAAGAAGTAGTAAGGGAGAAAAGGAGAGGAAAATGAACAAAAGGAAAAAGCTGCTCTTCAAAAATGTGGCATCCAAACATTAAATCACCCTTCCTTCTATTATTTGTTTCCAGATATGAAAAAACAACTTCGAGGGAAGAAATTTACGAACGATGAAGAAGTTAAAAGTGCAATTTCGGCTTATTTTGAGGGCAGAAACAAATCTTTTTTTTTTCGTATGTATAAATAAGCTTATTAAAAGATCCGAAAAGTGTATTAGAGTTAATGGTAAATATATTGAAAAAGAAAAATTAAAAACATTTTTTCCGGTTATCCCCTCCATTCCGCGAGTTTATTGACCTCACCTTGTAATTTAGTTTGTCGTGCTCCAAGTAGGTTCACTCGACAAAATGTTTTGTTGCATGGTGAAGCGGTTTACTACTAATTATTTGGACAACTCTTGCATAACAAGACTTCACAGATTGGGTTATCAATATGGGCATTCTATGGACTTTTATATGACTTTGACTACTTACAGGAGTAAAGTGAAGAAGTTGTTCTTGCCGGAATGAATTGATAGAATTGTATAGATAAGCTTTGTTGTGTTATTCAAGTTAGACTTTGCCATTACCTCTTGTTAAACGTTGCATACATGTCGATGTTTATTATATTTGTTGTTTTTATATCTTGATATCAAGATAATCATTTGACCTTAAAATATAATTGAATGACAAATAAGGGGTCTTTCAAATTGAGCAGTTTTTTTTAATTCAATTTTTTTTATTCTTGAATAAAACATACAACATGATTTGACTTCAAAAAACTTTTTATTGGTCATTGAAGTATAATGTATGATATTGAAACACAAAAAGCAATATCTGCCAAATGTCCACCTCTTACAGCTCCACAGATGTCCACTCTTTTGTCAAAATTTTCGATGACATTTTGGCATAATTGCGGTTCTAACTCACCAGTAACGCGAATAATTTCGTCTTTCAGCTCAGGAATTGATCGGGGGGTCATTCTTATAGACCTAACTTTTCATGTAACTCCAGAGAAAATAGTCCAACTGTGTCAGATCACATGATCTTGGTGGCCAATTAACATCACCGTTTCCGGATATTACAATACATAAAATAATTCAACAATTTGAACGCGTTGTTGTATTGTATACGACTTGATTTTTATAAATGTCATACTCGTACATTACACTTCTCAAATGTCGCAAGACCCAGGTAATGTCGTGACGCTATCTGTGTTTTATCCAAGAATTTTAAAAAATGCTCAATTTGAAAGACTCTTTTACTTATGTATTCAAACATTATGTATTACTATCAATATTCCGTCAATAATAACGGGAGTATGTAAAAAAATCTTAATATATTTTGAAAATTTTTTTTCTTCAATTCAAAAGCTTTTTGATGGCGACATATTTTGTGAAATTGCGTGGTTTTTATCCAAAAAAAATCCTTGACAAAAAACATCTTTAACAAAATCTTTCAATTTCACATTATTTGTTTACATTGGAAAAACAAAGATGTTCTGAAAAATGTTCTTGTGTTTCTAAATATTGTAATAATAGTCAAAACCTCAAAAATACATCAATCAAATATACAATATAAAAAAAAACGTATTTCAGAGCATCGTCATTTCTTTAATATGACAACTGCCACATTTTGATTATTTTGTGCTATGGTTTCTTTAATTTTTGCCGAGACAAAAACAAAAAAAAAAATATTATTTTCATTATATTAATATACTGTTACACATTTTCGGTGTACAAAATTTAGCCTAATAAATTTATTGCCATGTAGCAATATCTTACAATCAACCTGAAACGATATTAAAGTGGCCTCCAGTTTTTGAATGTCAATTAAATTAAATACATGTTTAAAATACAGCATCATGTCTAGCAACATGGCGCTTATTGGCATCATATCTTTAAACAAATATCGATGATATTATACAATACAATATGAAATTACAAATATTGTATATTGAAAGAATTCGTACTGTATACGTATGATTAGTAACTTATGCCAATATAATCTATCTAATTAGATGGATTAGAAAAAAATGTATCCATATATTATCAGGCAAATAATCTAATGGAATATTCTCGTAATTGCAGGCCTGTGTATATTAAGATAGCTTTCTGTATAACAGTTCCATAACTTATATGCATATGTTATTTTCTGTATAACTTCACTGATTACTATATGAATATGGTTTTCTAACTCCAATTTACTGGTTTTAATCAGATGAATTTCAAAACTTTATTGAGATATTATTATGCCTATAATCTAGTCATTGTTGTACTTGCAGACCTGTTTATTAGACTAACGGTTTTTTAGCAAAATTGATCCTTAACTTATACTACCTTGATTAAAAAGTTTTAGCTTTTATTCATAAAATCGAAAATATAGTACCCGGCGGTAAGTAATACACATCGGGTTAAAGAAAAAGACTGTCACTTTGTAGAGCGTCGTCTATGTCGCACAATGCGCCCTCAGTCCGTGCAACAGAGATGACGCTCTACAAACCGACAGCCTCTTTCTTAAGCCCGATGTGTATTACTTACTGCCGGGTACTATACAAGTTTATTAATCAAAATCGATATCGACTGCAACGCACTTATGCCAGCGCTTGATCCGATCCTCGAAACACCGCTGGTACTCAATTTTCGGTATGTCCATCAGAGCCGTCTTCGATTTTTTCATGACATCCTTTCGGGTGCTGTAACGCGTTCCGTGAAACGGTTTTTTAAGTCGGTTGAACAGGAAAAAATCGCAACGAGCCAGATCAGGCAAATTTAAAGGCTGCTGGATAGTATTCGTGTTGTTTTTGGTCAAAAACTCATGGAAATCATGTCTTTCGCGATTTCAACGCGGTCCTTTTTTTGCATGGAATTGAGGTATTTCGGCACCAGCGACACGTCTGAGGCCCATATCACTAACCAAAATGTCTTGAGCGGATTCATAAGCGATGTTCAAGTCCTCTGCCAGCTCTCTGATTGTCAATTTGCGGTTTTCGGCCAACGTTTCTTTGATTTTATCGATGTTTTCATCGGTTTTCGACTGCCACTGCGTTCGTCATCCTCAACCGACTCACGACCACTTCTGAAGCGTTCGTGCCACAAAAAAACACTTCTCCAACATTAACAAGGTCTGCGGACCGTTAAATCCGTTTTTTACACAAAATTTAATGCAAACTCGTTAATGCACAGTTGATGCCATTTTCAAACTTGTAAAAAATCGAAAACACGCACAAAGGTAGATGTACTCAGTACGGCGTAACTTTTACAAATGTCAAGCTATGACGCTGGAATTTAAAAGAAAGTGTCAATGATAGATGTAGTAACCTAACAACAAAAAAAAAGAATTCCAATCGGGTGCCTGACAGCACCACACGGTGGCCGGTCTTAAAACTTTTTGATCAAGGTAGTATGTTCACGTAAAGTTTTACATCATTTATCCAAGTACTATATGAGTATGGTTACTGGTTCAAATATACGGATTTACGGATAGACGGAAATCTTATTGACGTATTACGGACGGATAAACGTAAACCTTATTGACATTTGTTATTCTTATATAAATGATCGTGTTGTTTTTGTAGGCCAGTGTATGTAGGAATGGTTTTCTGTATAACTGGTACTTTACTTTTCTGTATATCTTTTGTTCTACACAACTTATCTGAGTGCTTCATGAAATATTGGTTCTAATAAGATGAATTTCGAAAACTTCATTGAGATATTTTTATAGGGGCCGTGTTTGTTGAGACAGGTTCTTAACTGTGTAACTTGTGTTATTGTATTACATGTTAAGGGTGTGGGCTGAAAAACATCTGGTGTCCTCGTGCCGATGTTGTTAGATGAGCCCAGACCTTTTGATAGCTTCTGTATTTAATGTATTATCTGCAATTTATGTGTTTTAGAAGTGTTATTTAAATATATTTTGTACATACTATGTTGCTGTCAATAAATGTTTATTTATTTATTTATATATGTATATGCACATGGTTATTGATTTTAATTACATAGAGGAATATTAAATTATTGAGATATTCTCATACAAATAACCTGGCCAAGCGTTTTCATGTTTGCAGGCCTATGTGTTTTAATATTCTGCATAGCTGATCCTTAAGCTAAGTATAAATTTTCTTTTGCGCCAGTATTGAAATTCCAAGCATCTTAAAAAAATATTTAAACACTTTTATATTTTTATCGACTTTTTTATAAGGACCTCTACAAAACAGTTATACAAAAACTGTCTATTTTTATATTATTCAAATGTTTAGAAATATAATTTTTTTTTTCAATTAAATTTAAATTCTATGGACCACTTTTACTAATAACTAATACACCACCCAATACACATTGTTATTTAAAGAGTCGGTTTGTGGTTATTATTTTGTAAAAATATTTATAAAAATGAGTTGTGGAACCGTTGGTCTAGGTAATACGGAGACTTGTATGTTTTCTGAAATGGGATATTAACTTTCATCGTGCGTAGCCCAGTTGGTTACGCGTCGGATTTACAACACCAAAGAACTACGGTTCAAGTCTCAAACGTGATAATATGAGTTTGATTTATTCTTACTACGCATATTACTTCTCAGCATAATACGCATATACTGCTTACGTTCCTTTATACGGATAATTTTAAAGATCCTTTCTCATAAACCACATTTGAGAAATTCTGAATTATAAAAACGTACTGGCAATTTGGATTTTCTATCCGGTAATATATTTTATGTACAATCATTTTTATATTTAGGTTACTTTGATCTATAGAATTTCATTTATACACAACATAAATAAATCTCGCCATTTTGACATAGGTCCAAGTAAAAAATCATAGAAACCAAAGGAATCTAAAATAACCCTTACATTGGGGAAAAAGATCGACAGCTGTTTTATTTAATAAATAAAGGTGGTTCGAAACATGTTTTGAATATAAATTTTTAACATTTATGAATGATGTATTTTTGAATTCGTGGATGTTTTATTGGTACGATAATTTCTCGTTTTAATATAATTAATAATGTAATTAATTCTTTATTTAAAACATGTTTCAGAACATCTTTATTATTTTAATATTTTTTGATAGCTATCACTTATTGATTAATGATTAAAAGACATTAAATAAAAACGGAAAAAAATGTATTTACCAAGAATACGTCACTTTAATATTGAAGAATAAAATATTAATATTAAAAATATATTTCAAATGTTCATATACTTTCCTCATTATTGGCTGTTTTTTTCTAACATATAATCAGTCAATTTAAGAGATATAATCAATCATCGTCGTCGTTGTTGCTGGGCTTCGTTTTTTAAGTGAGTGAACTGTTGCATACCAGCAAACTCACCGGTCACACAACTGTTCTGGATCCGATGGCACACCGAAGTGATACGATCGGAGTACACCGGCATGTTTTTTAACCCTTTTATTTGAAGTATGTGACCAAAGTCCAGGAAAAAATATCTGTGTCATTCGAGGGGAGTAAGACAGCGCGGGGTTCGAAACGACCTCCCGCACGGAAGTGCAGTGCGTCGCCGCGCGGCCATGCACCTCACCTATAATCAATCAATCCGCCAACGAATATATAATTTTTTTCTTCTTAAAATACAACCTTGCGGAAGCTGTTTAAACAAGTCCTAAATAAAGCCAGAGAACGACCCTTTTTAAAAAAATCTATAGGAATCGAACTCGCAAACCCCGGGTTGGTAAACAAGGGTCTTAGTAATTTGGCTACGGACATCGTAAAAATTATTTTTTCAATTATCAATTATAAAATCAATTATAAAATTTCAATTATAAAATCAGTGTATCTCAGATTTACTTCAATATCAAAGGCTTCATATATAATTTATAATCCACCTTAAAAATGTACTTGTACTAAAAGTTATACTGAAATCAGAAAAAGGCTATTATATAAACTTTGCTTTATTTTATTCGATTTTATTTATGACATATAACACAAATGTAATTAAAAATATAAATATTCGTAAACGAATAGACTCATTATGCACCTAAAGCAATTGTTTAATAACTTAGAAATCTCTATTTCTGACTTATTGTATGAAATTATTATTTTATGTTTCATTTTTATGACTAAATTGCAAAGCAAAATATAATCCGCAGTCTAGTTGATAAGATGGTTGTCTTCAAACCTGGGAATAATTGGTTCAATTTCCATTACTATCCAATTTATTAAAAGGTTTTACTGTATGATTATCAAAAGCCTCTTTGACACATTTCTGACTGATTAGAAGCCATATGCATAAAGAAATAAATCCACAAAAAGTTTTATTTAGAAAAAAATTAACTGTCACTTTTTTTATTATTATTTTGTTAATTTTTATTCTAAAATGAATGCAAGTTTGACATCGAACTTGAATAAAGTTACGAAAAACAAACAAAATAATTCATCAAATGTTCTAAAAACTCATTTATTATTTTTTCAATACATTTTTAACACATTTATTATATTCAAGCTGTTTAACCAAACCATTATCGTTTTGAACGTTTTTTTTTATTCTAAGTTAAATTTTTATTCAAGAATCTCGATAAAAATCGGCGAGAAATGAGCCTGAAAGGGATCTTTATTGAGATCACCGTGATTAGCGACAATCACCCGGAGTGGCCGTCAATTTCCCCACAAAAGACGTCAAACTTTGGACATTTAACGCCAACCCCTTCCGTTTCCGTGCTTTTATGACTCTATTTAAGAACCTTACGGCTTGAGGTGAATAATTGAGATTTTAGTTGCGTATTCTTTCGTTAATGATTGTGTTAGTTTGAAGATACTAAAATTAAGGACGAATGTTTTTTTTACTCAGATAATTACAAAAAGATAAAACATATTAAATATATAATCCGGTATTAGAATGTTTTTTTTATATTGCGTATTTCAATGAATTGTGTTGAAACGTGTTTATTCTATTATAATTATCACCGTATACATTCTACCAGCAACACATTTTAATCTAGGTTGGTCCACAGCCTGGCACTTCATGTATTTCTCTTGTTTGCATTTCTTTTCTTTTTTTCTTTCTTTTCTCTCTTTTCGCTGGTGGTGAATCGGGGATTGTGCATAAGTGTTTGTGCGTTATCTCCTCATTCATTCTTTTAAAACTGCTAAACTATTTCAATGTATTACTGCCTATCTATTTCAACGTTATCTCAACTATTTTATTTCCCATTTTTCATTATGTAAAATTTGGACTCCTTTGAGGCTTTCTCTTTTTCGTTCTTTCTGGTAGTTAACCTGAGGTGGTATATGTGGGGTTACTTTATATTTTGTTTTCTTCCATACGTTTTTGTTTTTTTTATTTGTTTATTCTTTAATCTAAATATGCGGGAGTGTGGGATGGAAGCCCCCTGATGCCCTTGCGGTCAGGCTCGCCCTACATTGGTGGGGTGTATCTCGGCCGGGGGAATGTTTGTGGGATGAGCCCGGACCTTTTAATGTCTTCTCTCTTGAATGTATTTTTTTGTCATCTATTTATTTTTATATTCTTGTTCTACGTGTTCAAGGGTGTGGGCTGAAAAACATCTAGTGTCCCCGTGGCTGGGTTCGCCCTATATTGGTGGGGTGTATCTTGGCCGAGGGGATGTTATTAGATGAGCCCAGACCTTGTGATAGCTTCTGTATTTAATGTATTATCTGCAATTTATGTGTTTTAGAAGTGTTATTTAAATATATTTTGTACATACTATGTTGTTGTCAATAAACCTATATTTATTTATTTATTTATTAGAAGCCGTGGTCTAACCTGATATATAATATATACATATTATGTAAGTAGTGATTGGTAGTTTAAAGGTTTAAACGAATTTATGTTATTTTACTAATACATTTAAGAAAACTTATTACAATTCAACAAAAAAACACAAAATTTTAGAACTCTGCTTAAAATGTTCCCTGTTTTTTTATACAGATCAGGAGACAGTTTAGGAGGAAAAAAATATTTTTACTTTTTTAAGGTTTTTAGACAACGCTTTTTTACACACATTGCATCAACCTCAAAGACGCTTTAAAACATCTCTTGTATAAAAAATGTTTAACTCCATGGACCTTCCATAGTTTTAAAGCAGTATTTTCCAACATATTGGCCCCCTCACAGAAATGTTCAATCGTTGCACTTGAAAATACCCAATAATCGTATCTACTGATATCTCTTGAACGAAACAGACAAAAATGGATGTTAAATACTTAGAATCAATACAATAACTTGGGATCCGTTAACAATGAATTCAAAATCAATACAACATCGGTTTACTCGTATGTTTATATTATTTAAAAAATGTATATACTCGTATATATCTGGGAGAGTGACGGGATGCTTATTGGTGAGATTAAAGTTTTTTTTAAATAAGTTTTGAAGATGATTTTTTTGGTATTGTGGGGTTGATTTTTCATGTGTAAATACTTATTATCGGAACAGAAAAAAGGCATTTGGTGCGATAGGTGAGGATTTATATAGTTGTTGGTAGTTGATTTTTCCCGCCGAGTGGGCTTACCACTATTCCAAATAAATAGATACACTGTCTTTGGTATGAGAAAAAGTACGAACCTCGTGTGATCACGGTTCACGTTTAATCCTCATTATTATTTTTTTTTAGTTATGACAAGAAATATACATAATTTGCGAAAAAAACAACAGATAATTTAATTCGGAAAAATAATTTTAATGGATCTGGGTTTGTTGTCTTTCATTTGTCGTGTACCCAGTAAACTAGAATTTCGCCTGTATCTTACTGAGGACATTGTATTAGTAACAGGTTATATATTTCCATATTACACCCACGATGTTATGGAGAATAAAATAAATCTCCATCCAGCGCGACCTACACTAGAAGATTGAAATTTTCTTTATATTTTTATGAGTGCGACGTCACTTAGTGACGAAGGATAAACTGCCCAAAGAAACTCCTCCTGTGGCGACACATCACTGTGTATGAAGAATAGAAGTGACGTTGGATTTAAGGTTTGGCACAACGAGAGATATAAAAAAGCTCGCGGTACATTCAATATATTTATAAAACGACTCAATGCCTAGAGTTTAAAAAGTCTTGAAAGCTGCTAGTACTTTCATATAAATTTTCGAATGTAGCAAAACTATTATTTTGCGCCACTAGATCGGAATAGCCAATTATATTATATAATGAAGATCATAAAAACACTTTCATGGAATACAATAAAACTTAGACAAATATTTCAAAAACTCACATTTTAAGGGCATTCCACTTGACCCAAAAATATATATGCCGTGATATTATGCATGTATAAAACTAAGGAAGGTTTGCATAAATAACAATAAATTCAAAGCATAAGAGTCCTGTCAACAAAAGCCACAACAAACTCTGCAAAGTTCTCGGATATTTATTTGAATCAAGGCGGGCACGAAAGCTTGAAGAGAGAAGCATTTGTGTGACCTACATTTTTCTGGAGTATTATTTAATACGGGACGTAAAGTGCTCACTCAGGAACAGCTGGGAGTAATTAATTCTCTCTTCCTACTCTGTACAGAGCTTACAGTTTAATCTCTCCGTGCAATCGTAAAAAAGTAAGATTTAGATTTGTTTGTTATGCTTAACACTGTTGTGCTCAACGGGGAAAATGCGCATCGTTTTTTTTTTCTGTCTTTGACGATCGTAAACGAAACATTATTAGATTGCAGAAGCTTTAATTATCTTGAACAAGAAAAAATCGAACGCTGTATGCAAATAATTGAATAAAAATGTATTTTTGGAACATGAACTACAACTTTGAAGTTCATCGGAGATATATAAAATACTTCGGGGCTTACGATACTGCTAAAGTGTTAAAAAAAAGTGTCTGAAAAAAAAACCCTTACTTCAAGTTTGTTTAACGTGTTTTCCTCTCGATTTTCTTATCATCTAACCCCTCTCTTTCTTTTTGCTTTATTTATGATATTTTACTGTTTATATTGCTCACGAATTTTGCACACATAAATAACGAGTTGAATATTTTTTTCCATCCATGTAAATTCCTTTATAAACTTTTGTCTGGTTGGTTGAAAGATTGTGCTAGCTGACAAATGTGTTATTCAATGAACTGTTAAATAAAGAAATAAAATTAATAAAATACTACAATCCTATTTCGTTTTCTGGAATATTCTAGAAAATTTCAAGGGGTTAACCCCAGAGCCAACAGTTTAGTATCAAATAGTTTTCTGATGCATTTTTAACATGCTGGCTTTCAATTTATCTACTCTTAAATAACGTGCTATGAAATAAATTATTTCAAGTGTGATTTCGATTAATCATAAGATATCAAAATGATAACATATACTCGTATATCTAAGATTTTAGTCGATCTGTTAAAAATATCTGTGAATTTTAAAATTCTAAACAATTATGATGTTTTTGACCTAGTTGGTAAGATAACTGTTCTAACTTGAGAGGGACGGTTTCAAGTCCCGTTGGTACTCTGATTTTTTTGAAAGATTTTTCAGTCTGGTTTTCACTTAAAGCTTATATAACAATTTCTAGGTATATTATTTATAGTTAAGGCATTAACATTGTGGAGGTTTAAAAACATTGTTATTCATTTTATCAAATACTTTTTATTCAACTTTTTGTAACGGCATAACCCTACTGATTTCAAGGATTTAACCTCATCATCAGGGGAGCACAAAAAAGACCCTGGTCTTGTTTGTGCTCCCCAGTAGGGTTATACCATTACAAAAAGCGGAATAAACAGTGTTTGATAAAACAAATAACAATTTCTAGATAGTTGGAAGAAATTATTATTTGACAATAAGTCCACCTTTTTATACTGTATACAATGAAAGTATAATACAATACAATATAACACAGCGTGGTATAAAGGTTTTACAAAAAAAGATGGAAAATTTATTAAAATTTAGATTACAATAAGTGAGTTTTACTATCATTCTACAGGTTTAAATTATTTCGTTTATTTAAAATAAGAAAATGTATATATTAGTATATTTGACACTCACACACTCTTGTCATAGTATTCTTCTTCTTTTGTATAGGTGTTTTCAGTCTAGTTTTGGGTTGTTCAGTCAAGTATGTCATTGTTGTCGGTTGGTTGATAAATATAATTCAGACATTCTCAGAAATCATAAATATGTTCTCTTTATGTCCAGTTGTCTCCAGTTCTCCATATTCACTGTAAGCCAAGAGTCACTAATTCTACCTTATTGAAGTCAATATTTTCTAGTCGATAACATACAGCTTGCATAAACAGGCTAAACTCAATTGCATACACGGCAGAAAAATAAATACTGGCAATAATAACACATAAAAGTTAGCAAAAAAAAAAATACCTGTCAAGTTGAAACAATTAATTCCCGTTACTCAAGAAGGTCAAAATACTTTATTTAAAAGCATTTTCTGATATGTTAAGAAGTCAATATCCGTTGCCTCGTTCAAAAAGAACAGTCTGCTGTACAAAGAAAAAGCACTTCGTAAGTTTATACTACTCGTACTTATTGAGAGTTTGAATATATCAATATTTGTGTTCCTCGACTAGTTGTCAGGAACATTAAACTATAATTTATATTTTCCAAGTTAATTGCAATGGATGTTGTTCCCGTCTAAAGATATAAGATGAGGCTATTATATCCCTCATACTTCCAATGCAGTTATGAAATATATTAGAAAAAACTTTGCAAGATAGCCATATTTTATTCACTATAGTTCAGAAATTCTAGGATGAGTCCTGTGACAGCTCACAAATTTGCCTCAATACCAACTTATGTAATGTATTTACCTAAATAACTTGTTATTTATTAGAATTGAGGCTTATATTAAAGTTGATAAAATAATTAAAATGACTGAATATCGGTACAAGGTTGTATTGGGGCAAATTTGTAAGCTGTCACAGGACTCAACCTACATTTTTTGAACTATAATCTTTTTCATTCTTTTTTTCATTGAAACATTAATATTATAAATCTTTAATCAAATACTTGACACAAATTTTTCAAGTATCTTGAACAGCGGGATACATTGATAGTTTTTTTTGTTTTATTATTATTTAACCTGGCTAGTTTTGTAACGTGGCAATCTCTTCCAACCAATCAGAAATACGTTTCAATGGGCCCTAAATGAAACCAGACTGCCATCCCATTTTTTTTTATCTGGGTTCCAGATTGAAGCGTTTTTTTTAAATAGGCATTCCAGAAGGAATCGAACCCCCAACCTCCGGATCAGCAGACAAGAGTCTTACCACCAGGCTAGGGAAGTCGTCATTCATGGTTTAGTTATATTAGTAATTATATTATATTTATTATATACTATAGTTATAATAGTTACAGTAGTTTCAAAATAAAAATAGACAATCGTCATGTTTTATATAACACTAACGTTATATACATTATAATTTGGTTAGTTTATTGGTATATGCCAATCTTTTCCCACCAACCACAAAGATGGAAAAAATCTTAAGTAAAATCCACACAGGAACCATTTTTTTTTTCAACGGGAATCGAGCCCGCAATCCTCGCGTAGGAAGACTTACCATTTAGGCCACGGAGGTTGTCAATTGTTACTGCTCAGATAAAAATTCAAGAATGCTTTCGTCGCGCTAGCAGGGGGCTAAGACACAAAGACTGCACAAAATGGATAAAGGAATTAAATCGATCTTTACCTGCCTCCAATTATAAGGGAAATGAATGGCGTACGCAGTTTTAGGGAGAACTTGAAAACAACTTTTTTTGGAAAAACTTATCAAAATTAAAATCATTACAGTCCGCCTAAAGCTGTATGTGGTATAACAATATATCGGAAGACCTACAAAGGTTTGTTTGCAAGTCATCTTTCCTTGGTAAATTTTCTGCGGTTTTCTTACCAAATCTGTTTTCGTAAAAATGTACATATATGAGAAAGTTCCTTTTCTTATGGCCGTTATCACTTTCTTCTTATTCTTACACTCACTCTACATATTTTTTGTTTTCGTAATATTTTTAATCTGTCAATAATAGTGGATACAAATCTTGAGTTGCCTTTGAAAATGATAATAACAATTATTATAATAATAATTATTATAATAATTATTATTATTTCTTTCGTTATTTTTATTCTTATGATTTTAAGTATCATTGTTATTATCATTCTCAATACAATTGAACAATTATTTAAATAAAATGTTTGAATAATTTCAACACGTTGTTGCGGAGCTAGATGCTCCATTCTTCTTCCCAGAGTCATATCAGGTCCCCCCAACGTTGAATATCACCTGAAAGTAGACATATTTGCTCCCAGCAGCCCGAAAAAGATCTACAACGCCCCTTATGCCAGTCCAATCACGTATATTGCAGAGCCAGGAGATTTGCCTCCTGCAAACACCTCTTCCGCCTTCTATTTTGCCTTGGATGATCAGGTGCAGTAATTTGTACTTTGCTCCTCTAACAACATGACCCAAGTAGGACACCTTTCGGATTTTAATATTAGTCAGCAATTCTATATCAATGTTGGCTCTTTGAAGAGCCCTTGTGCTGCTGACCATATCCGTCCAGGGTATCCGTAGCATTCTCCGGTGTATCCACTTTTCAAATGCTTCCAGTCGGTTCATACTACCAACTTTGAGGATCCATGATTCTACTCCATGCAATAACACTGACCAAACGTAGCATTTGCCCAATCGTTGTCGAAGTTTCAAGTTTAGATTATCATCGCAGAATACGCTTCTCATTTTATTAAAAGCCGCACAAAATGCTTTATAATAAACTATTATTGACCACTCTCTACGACTGTTAAATATAAACTGACAAATAACAGTCAAATTAAAATGGCGGCCAAACAGAATTGACCTGGAATATAAAACGCACCATTATTATTGTTGTTATTATTGTATTTTTATTATTATTATTATTACTATCATTATTAGTAGTACTATTCTTGTCATCTTTATTGTAAGTTATTGTTATTATTTTAAAGAATATTATTATTCTTGTTATTTTTACTACTATTATTATTGTTATTAAAACAATAATAATTATTATTATTTTTATTACGTTGTTGTTATTAGTATCAATTTCACTACAATATTATTAATAATTTTGTTATTATTCTTCTTATTATAATAAACAAAGTAATGCGGAACAAAGAAGATTCATCGTAATCACGACAGCAACAGAAAAATATTTCGAAAAAGATGAATACAAGTTTGTACAATGTCAATCTCAGTGTCCAATTCAGAAACGAATTAAATGTAACATTACCGTTTTAAACAAATGATTTTTCTCTTTGAAATATCAAACAAATTTCAAGTGCAGGTCAAAATAATCCAAGAATAAAAGTAAACCAACAATAGAAAAAGTTTAAGCAAGTTATGTGAATTCGAGCGAGAATTCAAAGGACCGGAATAAATTATTCGGACGGAATAATGAAAAGAAGATACAAAACAATTACGTGTATAAAATTTTTTGACGCGTAAAATTTGTAAAACAAATTGTGCAGGGAATTATTTTAAATTTAAATTCGATATTATATTTATCTTATTGCCTGTAATAATAAAATTTTATTTAAATCAGAGTTTAGTTTATTCGTTTGGTTACCTTAACGATCCCAGTGGCTATTTATCAATGCGAGTTGGTTTAGATATATATTTTTTTGATCCGGAGTATGTGGGTTCAAACCTCGTTGTAAGAAAAAAGTGTTTTCAATGAGGTTCGCAGTTTAGTTTTGTCTTGAGGCCTCTTTATTTTTTTCTAGTTGGGTGGAATGTATTTCAGCGTGTCAATTAATCCTCCTGGTTGTACACAACACAACAAAAGTGTAATACAATTTATTTATTTTATTTATTATAACACATGACAAGAAATATACATAATTTGCGAAAAAACAGCAGGTAATTTAATTTAGACATACATTATTTTAATGAATCTGGGTTTGTCGCCTCAGTAAACTAGGATTTTGCCTGTATCTCACTGAGGATATTTAGCATGAAAAAAATAAATCGATACTTCTTTCCGATTTTTAATTACACAAAAACAAAACCCCGTTGCACGTTCTCATCAACCTGACAAACAGTGACACTCAATTACAACTGGAAACATCATGCGGAATCAAACTCTTCACACATCATCACTCCAGATAGACCAAACTTATTCATCCCATAATATACCGCACACAATCATAAGAATAAAAAAAATAAAAAAAAACAAAAGTAAAACGAAAAATGAACCTAAACTGAAACAAAAATAAAACCGAAAATGTTCATCCCATAATATACCGCACACAATCATAAGAATAAAATAATAAACAATACGATACAATCCTATACCATATCCGAATTGGTTATTCGGAAATATTGAAAATCGTGGTCGGGAGACAATTGTATCTACACCCATCAATCGAGCCTTTTAGGTATAGTATATTACCACTTCATTAGGAACGGAACTTATAGTAAATTGCACATATTTTGACTTGAAAGTATTGTTGTTAACATGCAAACCCTTTAACAAGACTGGCAGCCTTTTTTTGGGTATCATCGGAAAACGAATCCGACTACAACTAGTCGAATTCATGCATTTTACCAACTTGTCCACGGAGTTTGAAAACAAAGTAAATAAAATCACATTTTTTTCTCAGTTCTGCACAAATATTGCGGATCATATTTTAGAGATAAAATTGGTTTTGCGGATTTCACAGTTAACAAATTTAATTATAATGCAATAATAATTAGACCACTTAGTTAAAGTGCATTTAATTACCTTTAATTGCATTTAAATTTTCATTTTGATTTGCGATTCAATTAACTTACAGTCGATTTGTTTAACGGGCTTAAAAATAATAATTTGTTATATTATTAATTGATAAAAGTCCACAATAGTATTTTCGTACCAACTTTGATAAACAGGAATGAAACGTAGATGGAATAAGATTGAAAGGAGCAGAATAGATGCTGTAGAAACTTGTGCACTGACAAGAATACATGGGGAGATTATAACATAACATAATATGGAATGAAGTGATTAGGGGTGACTAAGAAGTTAAAAAACAGCATAATGATGTATTCTTGTGTATTTTTATTATTAAGGTTTAAGCAAGAAATTTACTAGTTTTATTTAGTAATGAACGTTCTTCCAGAAATACTCCAATTATAAAATATATTTTCTTTTTCTTATTTATTCCAGAATATTTATCAATTAATACGAGTGGCTTAGTTTTTTTTTTAATAAACAATCCCCTCAAACAGGGATGATTTGTGCCACCAAATTAAAGACATATGTATTGCAATTATTTGAGTCAATATAAAGAAGAAAAACAATTTAAAAAAACGATAATTCTAGATAATTCAAAGTTTCAACTGATTAAGCTTCAAAAATTTCACAATCGATCAATAAATGGAAAAGTTCATCGAAAATTGAAGAAATGCAACATTCATTGAACGTGGTAAAGACGTGGCTTTAAATAAATCAAATCTGTCTCGCAAAAGACAACCGAAAATATGTTGTCTATAGTTTCATAATCCAGACCACACTTGCAGCCGGGATTTTCTACAATACCCCGCCTAGTTATAAAGACGTACGTCTCCCAGCCCAAAAGTTACGAAAGTCCTTTTATTAAACAAAGTAAATTATTGTACAAACATTTGTCAAGGCTATACCTATATATAAATTTATTACTTAACTAATCTTAATTATATGTTATAATTTAAGAACTTACTTAATCTTATTTTCCTACATATCATTGTATTTTATTTATTCAATCTTAATATATGAGATCTTAGAAATAATTAACACCTACATACTACTTATAACTAGATAACAATTCTTACACTAATTATTTAGCAAAAAAAGTCTGATTTTCAATTGAGGTCTCTTTCAATTTTTTTATTGAATTGTTGTATGGAAATAGGCTTGCCACTTGTAATATCTACAACGAAAGTTTAAAGCAATACAATGCAATTATACTTGATTTACAATTAAGCATTGAAATTAAAACTCTAGTGGCATTTATTAAAATTTTAAACTGTTGAAGTGGCATTCATTACTTGTTATATAACCATAAACTAGAGACAAGAGCTTATACACATGCCCCAGGGTTATTTAAATAACTCAAGCTGGAATGATCATCCCTATTCAAATGAATCGCCTACACTATCATCAAACAGGATGAATGATGATTCGCAATGCAGATGTCGTTCACGCATCTTATAATTTTCTATAGCGCCATATATGAATATTTTTTTACAATATTCAGTGATGATTTGTGCATGATTTATTTGATTGACACAATTTTATTAAGAATCAATAACTTATTACAAGTTGCGACCCGCGAAATATTCACGGAAGTAAAACAAATTCTACATTTATGAAAATATATATTCATAAATATAAAATTTGTTCATATATATCATTTAAACATCGTCCCCTATTACACCGTTTCAAAAATTGTTAGCTAGGTATTTAAAATTCGTTCAGTATCACGGACCCACCGATATTCAAATTTCGAATTACTTTCGCAGAGACTCTAAGTATTCCTCTCTCGCTCTCTTGTATTCAAAATTTAATTCTCGTATTATTTCTTTGACGACAAGCGCCGTACGGGTTTTGGCCTATTTATACTATGATTGTTTATTTAAATAAATGTTATTTGTTTATTTAAATAAATGTTCTTTGTTTATTTAAAATGACAACTAATTTTAACATTTCAACTTAGGTAGGCTGGAAGTTCGATGTATATATTCTTTCCAGATTTAAATTAAGATTTTAAAGTCTTCGAGATAATTGTAGTGTAAATATTTGTTTTATTTGAAACGTTTCAAAATTGAATTTATTGTATACATATCTAAGAAAACGCTTTTTGTTCTTTTTTTTCACTTTCAAATGTAAGAAATAAATTTATTTCATTTGGTACTTTCCCATTACACCGCGACATCGTAAACTAGAAAACTTCCACAGTCACGAAATGAATTGAGAATATCAAAGCACAACTGGCCATCAAGAGATTTTAGCCATACGCAATGTAAACAATTAAGATGTATTAAATTCGGCTGTTTACGCTTAACAATCTAGGCTCAGACGCATTAAGATGGAAAAATAAATCAACATATTCAACTTTATGCAAAAAACTCGTTAACTTAATTTGATATTTACTAAGATAAAATATTATTTTTTTTATTTTTCAAACCTAGAGGAAAAGCTTGAAGCTTTAAAGCCCAGAATAACATCTTACTTGTAAAATTTACAAAGTAAAATTAACCGTACTTTTGAAAAAGAATCCGCGTGGCATAGTTGATAAAATACCTGTCTTCCAGCCTATAGAGTTACGAGTTCGATTATGTTGGAATTAATTTTATTATTAAACAGGGCACTATTCTAGTTTTTACTTGCGATATCTTTGTCATTTTTCTGGTTGATTGGAAAAAATGGAAACGTGGCAATCAACCGACTAGGTTTTACTGTATATAACGAAAATGTTTGTTCAGTACAATACAATAGTATCAGCAGTACAATATAATAGTATCAGCAGTACATTACAATAGTATCAGCAGTACAATACAATAGTATCAGCAGTACAATACAATAGTATCAGCAGTACAATACAATAGTATCAGCAGTACAATACAATAGTATCAGCAGTACAATACAATAGTATCAGCAGTACAATACAATAGTATCAGCAGTACAATACAATAGTATCAGCAGTACAATACAATAGTATCAGCAGTACAATTCAATAGTATCAGCAGTACAATACAATAGTATCAGCAGTACAATACAATAGTATCAGCAGTACAATACAATAGTATCAGCAGTACAATACAATAGTATCAGCAGTACAATACAATAGTACCAGCAGTACAATACAATAGTATCAGCAGTACAATACAATAGTATCAGCAGTACAATACAATAGTATCAGCGGCCAGACAAATTATCGTATTGGATTTGTTAAATTGTCCACCTAACTAGGCATAAATATATTAATATATTCCAGTAATTAAGCGGACCATAACTATAAATCATTTTGATTGTTTGTAAATGTCATACAAGTACCCGGCGGTAAGCAATGCACACCGGGCTTAAGAAAGAGACTGTCGGCCATAATCGGCTAACTTCTGTTTTGTAGAGCGTCGTCTCTGTCATTCATACACGTGTTCCATCGTGATTTGTCAGTCGTTGTCAAGCGTTCTAGGGTGTGGTCGCTCGGTGAGACGATGCTCTACAAAGCCGAAGTTAGCCGATTATGGCCGACAGTCTCTTTCTTAAGCCCGGCGTGTATTCCTTACCGCCGGGTACTGTAGTTATTTTTTGTTGCTTTTATGATATATTTTATATATTTATAGTTTATGTATATGTATTTATAAGTAACTTAAAAACTAATTAATAACTTGTGGAAAAGGTTTGTGTGAGCTTTTAAGTGTGATGTTTTTTGTTGTTTTTATTTTTATGATTATGTGCGGTATAATGTGGGATGAATGTTTTTGGTATGTCTAGAGTGATTAAGTGTGAGGAGTTTGATTTCGCGTAATGTATACATATGTAATTGAGTGTCATTGTTGGTCAGGTTGATGAGAATGTGCAACGGGGTTTTATAAAATCAAAAATTGGAAAGAAGTATCGATTTATGTGTTCATGCTGTATGTCCTCAGTGAGATACAGGCAAAAGGCTTGTTTACTGGGGACACGACAAATGAAAGGCAACAAACCCAGATGCATTAAAATTGTGTCTCCAATTTAAATATCTAGTTGTTTTTTTCGCAAATAATGTATACTCGTATTTCTTGCACTATGTAAAATAAATTAAATAGATTAAGTATAAATTAGTAATTTCAGTATATAATGAAATTTTTCCAATAAAATAATGAAATTTGTTCAAGGGAAGTACCAACTGGATACCATTAAACGGGAAATGTCGTTTCCTTTCACAAACAGGCCAAATCTACCTGATTTTTTGTATATCTTAGTAGAGTTTTATTTATCGAAAAACTGTTAAAAAGGTTTCTTAAGTTACGAATACCAGTTTTATGAATGTGATTTGAGACTACAAAAAATGGAATCATTAATTGTTTCAAATGTTTTATCCTAAAATGTTTGCAAAGCATGAAAATATAAAGACACCAATTATCAAGACTCTAAAATAAAATCAAAACTTCCCTAAATTGATTCAAATAGTTTTCGGGAAAAAAACAGTTGAAGAATCTATTGAAAAATTCAGTTTCTCACTTGAGCTGAAATAAAAATAATTATGCTTGAAGATGTGACACAAGCCAGGTCTTAAAAAATTTCTTTGTTATTTAAAGCATTGTAAGAACTTTTTAATTTTATTGAATTAAAAAGTATTTAAAGATATTTAGATTTAAGTTGAATCCCTAAAGAATTTGAACCTATAAAAACTTTCTTAAACAGAAATGTAATAAATCTTCATGCATTTTGTTAAAGTCAAGTAAAAATTATATACAGTTTATGTTCAATACTCGATTTATTTTTTTTCAAAATGTCACTTTTGAAAATATGAAAAAAATTAATAAAAAGGAAGTACAAAATTAAACATTCATATAATATCCTTCAATATATTCGAATCGGTGGTGTGGATATGTTGTACCAAGTAATCGAGCCTTCGAGTTTGGAGTGAGCGAAATCATCTGTTCAACATTAACCTTTCCTTCCCTGTGTTGGGTATCTTCTACACGTTGCTTCAAATAACCATCAATATCTATATAAATATAATAAATACAAGGTTAAGATTTTAGGTATTCCTCCATAATATATTTACGCATTGATTTAAAAAATAATATTAATAATAATCAGAATTTATCGACTACATCGAGGTGTTTTGTAAAGATCGAAAACAAATTCGCATTTAAACGCGGCGAGTGCCTCGTTTTGACGATAGGTGAATAGTATGCGGGAAGCGTGACACTATATTCGCATCTCACTCTTGCATACTAGACTGAATTGCGAGGAGCTGAATTTTCTCAACGTCGCAAGCAAAGGCGTATGCGCCGGGGTATGCGACTGACGTTCCACGCAACTAGTTGCCTCTAGGCTTGCAAATAGGTTAGACGTACGCCCGTTCCGTGAGCGTTTTTTAATGTTTTCAGATGGTTTTTTTAATGTTTTCAGCAAATAAATCTCAATTATTATAATTTTTAACTTCAATTATAATTAATTAAGGGGATTATCTATGAATGTTCTTATTTTTCCGATTTAAAATCTCTAATTTTTTATTGCGTACTCACTACCCAACACCGTAACACGCGTATTATTTTTATCACCGTAAGGGAAGGGTTAATAAATGTGTCTGTGTATCTTATAGTCGATCGTTTTCACCAAGCCACCATCAGTATACTATACAGGGAGTGGCACTAAACAGGGTTTTTGAATTAAAAAATTTGGGCGTAACCTTTGATGTCGGACTCACGTTCGTTAACCATGTCTCACGTTTGATATCGGACTGTTACAAACTACTCGGTTTTATAATGAGAATATCAAGAGAATTTAAAAGCACCGATATCCTCCGAAACTTATATAATTATCTAATTAGAACCAAATTAGAATATGCATCTACGGTTTGGGCTCCTCATCAGTTCAAATATAAAAACAATATAGAACAAATACAAAAAAAAACTCCTCAGATATCTATGGTACAGAACAAAAGGCGATTACCCAAAATATGCTCACCATGCCGAACTTCTCACGGTGTGTAACTATAGAAGCCTTGAAACAAGAAGGCATTAATCCATTGCGATATTCCTAATAAAGGTTTTCCAAGGCTGCTTTAACTGTCCCGCGATTCTAGAAGCACTAAGTTTATGTGTACTCAATAAATATAGCCGTGCAAGAAATCACCCTCTGTTCTACATACCAACTTACAGGATGAATATCATGGGTAAACACTCAGTCATGCGTGGTATAGAGATATTGAACCAACTGAATAACACTGTTGGTATATTCTCGGTACCATCTTGCAGTATGAGAAGAATCCTGGCTGATATTATTCCTAACGAATAAGCTAATGCTAGAAGCAGACCGTCTTTGTGTAACAGGAGAAATCCGTGCCAAGTGGATAAAAAAAAACACCGGACTATGGCACGGACCTCACAGTTCGTTATTGAACGTATTGGCAACACTACCACCCTGCGCATGTGAGCATTGTTACCAGACGTTCTTTTTTAAGACTGGTTCTTTTTTTTTACTTATTTTTTAATATCACAGGAAATTAAATCTAAAACTTCCTACTTTAAGTCATAATTCTTACTGATTTAGTTGCTGAGGTAATCTAATGTTTAAAATAAAACATCACCTATCTATCCCTTCCCTCTATATCTCTTATTTTCTTAAATATATCTATATTTTTTACCTCAGTGCCCCAACCATACCTTTTTCATATGGTTCTGCCGATCGATGGTAAACATAATTTGTAAAAATAATGTCATTAATGATATTATAATGACTGACAATAACTTATAATATTTTGTTTTATAGTTAAGGCATTAACATTGTGGAGGTTTATAGACATTGTAATTTGTTTTATCAAACACTGTTCGTGAAATAAACAGTGTTTGACAAAAAAAAACAATGTCAATAACTTACTAAAAGCTTTTGAATGCTTGTGGGTTTTTTTGTTTTTAATATTACAATGTTTAAATAAGCAAGCAATATTTTCCCGTATCTCTTTTATCATAAACAATATAATTACACGTTTAATAAAACCCAAAACAAAACCAGAGTATAGCAATTGGCATCTTTACGTTGTTTACCAGCGTATTTTCTTATTCAGGATTTGTAGAGCTTGAAAGTGTTGCGTTTTGTCTTTGTTCAAAAGATTTTCTGCTTCCCGTGGTTTTCCCATATTTTAAAAACTTCAGCTCTCGTGTTAGGTGTTTCTTTCAGGATTCACGTAAATAAGCCAGATAACAAAACCAGTTTATGTAGACACGAAGAAAACTATGTGTTTTAAAATGTGTTTCAAAATTAAAAAAATATGCTTTGATTTCATTTGAAATTATTCTATAATTTTGCGTATAAATTTTTGTGTTGAATTTATTTAAGATTGGAATAAGATAAGGTGTTTAAACCTTTCAAAAAACGCTTTTCATTAGAATCCATAATTTTTAAATATATTTTGGAGATATTGGCTGCGACCATTAGATTAGGAACTTTCCCGCACCTGCATATGTTAAAAAAGAACATATTTAGAAAGAAATCCGCAGAAAACTTTTAACGGAAGACGAACTTACAAATAACCTTTGAATATCTTCCGATATGTGATAATACATTCGGCTTTAAGTGTAGGATAGTGTGTATATAAAGCGTTCATATGAAGTAATGATTATTAACAAGGCTTTTTTTTAAGTTTTTTCTCCAAGTACTTCCTCAAGTAGCACACATCACTAATATTGCTTACACTAGAAAGCAGTCAAAGATTGATCCACAATGATGCTTCCTAAAGCTGCACATATCACTCATCTCGCTTGCACTTGAAGGCAGTCAAAATGGTTGATTGCTTACACTTGTTGGATATAATACTCAACTGCTTACAGTTGTTGGCCATAATACTTGACTGCTTAGAATTGACTGCTTACACTTGAATATAGTCAAAGTACTTGACTGCATACATTTGTTAGCCATACTACTTGACTGCTTACACTCGGAGCCAGTCAAAATTCTTGAAAACTTACATTTGTTTATCATAATTCTGCTTATATTTGGAGAAAGTCAAAATACTTGACAGCTTGGACTGTCAATTAAATGTCTAAGTAAAGCAATTTCAACGTAAAACAAGTCAGCCAATGGTCAAAGTAAAGTCAAAGAAGTTGACTGCTTAACATACACTTCTTGGCCTTAATACTTGACTGATTACACTTGAAGACAGTCAAAGTACTTGACTGCTTACACTTGTTGGCCATAATACTTGAATTCTTACACAACATACTTGACTGTTTGCACTTGGAGGCAGTCAAGTATTTCCTAAATCTGCATACTTTACTCATATCACTTATATTGTTAATATGTTACTTAGAGGCAGTCAAATATCGATACATGATGAAATATTACTCGAAAAAGTTAACATTATCCAAAAATAAAGATCATATTATTAAATATTACGCGATATCAACAAGAATGTGGCAATAACAAAATAAATACATTAAAATTGAAACAACTCACTGTTATCGACTACAACCGACAAAGAAAAAGTCTCAAAATATTGCGCAAAGCTTCAAGAATGTACATTTTTCCAAAGTATTCGCATATGTTCAAAAAATGTCTTATGTTTGAGTTTTCAACTACTAAATTGACGTTCGCAGTCGTAATATTGTCAATACTATCGACCGTAGACAACTAAAATTAAAATACAACCCCCTATTGTGTCATATTATCAAAATGACATATTTAGAAGGCAAGCTTCGTCCAACAAAAATTGTGAAAAAATGTTAAAAAAATATTTTATTAATTCACGATACGAAATAGGCTAACCGTCAATATCGACTATAATTGTCAGCCATAATGCGAATGTAAAACGCATCTGTGTGTTTTGGTTTGTTGTATGGAAACTGTTGTACATAATTCAAGCAAGGATGCTTTTTTGATAGATTAAATAAAATGTTTTGATTGAAGTAAACTACAAAGATAATCGGCAAGTTAATTTTGCTATAACCTTTATTTTGGCAGTTTTATATTAAGCTATTTTTGTGTTGATTAAAAGCGCTATAAGACTGTACAACTTACATCATACATCTTAAAGTAAAATATAAATTCACGTATTAAATAATCTTAAAGTAAAAGCAATCTGGATGTGACCACAAGGAATAGTACCTGAGGTACCTGCTTGATAGCAGGAATGCTTACCGTCAGAACACGGCTACCGATAATATCCATTAAAATAAGCAATATCCATCTAAAGAGATATAAACTTTAAACCCGTGGACTTCTTCCGTTTATCAAGAAACGGAAATTGAAGTACGAGTATTTCGCATATGTTACGAGAGTTAAACTGAAACATTCTTCAGATTTATGAAAAAGAAAATTGATATAAAAGTTCTCATGGCTAAGGAATATTGGACTGAAAACTGAACTGAATGTTGAAGAGTCACTTTATTTATTTGTTCAAAACTTTATTGCACCATGTAGCGGGTTTATTGAAAAATGGCAATCTTTTCTAATCAACCGTGAAATCGTTTTTGAAATAGAATTCATGACAATCTGATTTTAATAACAAAATTTATATTATTTGTGTAAAGAAATTATTTTTTCGAAAGTACTGGAAACTTGCTAGGATATTTAATCTCCAGGCTTTAAGCCGCTTTAAAAGTATATTCAGTGTGCTACAAGTTATTTTCTTTCTCTTGTGACGTCGGACCTTAGTCGTCGCCTTCTATTATTTTCGCACTCAGGTATGTCAACTGTCGAGGAGTCCATTTGTTCGATCTTCGTCACTACGTGACGTCGTGCTCTTAAAAAAAATAATAAATATTTCGATTTTCAAGTGTAGATCGTGCTGCAAAGGAGCTTGTTTTTTTTCCACACATAATAGCTTGGGTGATGACGATATCAAACTGAGAAAGTTAATTTCTGTAAAGAAAAATATCTATTTAATATCAAAAGAACAAAAATTCAAGAAACAATTGAAAATTTGACAAGGTCATTGATCAAGAAAATTAATTGAGAGAAGAAAAAAAAAACGATTTTCAAAAACCTGGAAAAAACACGTCATGTCACTTAAAAGATGTGTTTTAATTAACTTTTTGAAGCACGTCAACTGTGGTGGTTGTCTTATATTGGTTTATACAGCTGGTACCAGAGTCTAACAGCATGAACAATAAAATATGATGGGAAAAATAACGAGTGGTGAATCTTCATGCTGCACAAAACTAAGAAATATTCACGAACAAATGATGATCATTAACGCATGAATCATGCATTAAAGAGAACAAAAAAATATTATGATAATCGAGTTTTGCAAAATTAGCAGAACCCTTGTATTAGATATATAAATTTATTTCTTCTGTATAAAAGTAATTTTCAGTACTCTGAACCTTTCTAATCGGCGGCATGTGAAACTAAAACAATAAAGTTCATAATTAATTCGATCTCTGTTTGAAATCACATTCAGTTTTGGTATTTGTCGAGTTAATTAAAAGTCGTGTCGTTTGTACTTCTTGTTCTGGCGGAGATTGCCAAGCGGCAAACACGGATCGGTAGAATTTATCCAAAATATAAAACGCAACAAATTTTAAATTAAATGTATTAAATAAATAAATTACATCTATGTATAATGCTATAGAAATGCGTGCACTTAGAATAATACATATGGTGACCGTGTATTATTTATTTATTTAACACTTTTATTGCAATACAATCTGGCAGGCTTATTGCCAGTCAGCAATCTCTTCCAACCAACCAGACAAAAGTAAATGAAGCAAGTTACGTGGTCGCATAAATCAGTGGTCCCCAACCCCCGGGCCGCGGCCCGGTACCGGGCCGTGGACCAAATTATACTGGGCCGCGCAAGGGCCTGCTTAAAAATCAAAATTACTTTTGAAAAATCGAACATACCCAATAAAACTTAATTATAGCTAAAATAATTATTCCGTTGAAAACCCCTTCACGCTAAGTTACCACCGACCTTCCGACAATACCTGTTCGAGACAACAACTCTGCCGGTGTTCTGGATAACAGTCATGGCGGAATACCCTGAGATTGCCACCACAGCACTAAAATCCCTATTGCCATTTCCGACATCCTATCTATGTGAAGCGGGGTTTTCTGCAGTGACAGCAACCAAAACAAAACAAAGAAATAAACTGGACATAGGCAAGACACTTCGGGTGTCACAATCTCCTACTCGTATTACCCCCAGATGGAACCATCTCGTTTCAATGAAGCAAGCTCAGGGTTCTCATTGATTTAGCATTAAGTTAAAATATTAAATCTGTTTTTATTCATTTTTAAGGGGTAACTGTATTTTATTTTGAAGGCATGTTTAAACACGATTCAATTAAAAATATTAAATCAAAACACATAAAACCTCAACATTAAAACTTTTAAAGAAAATAGATACTATAAATAACTTTCAAGTTAATATATCTGTAAGATATCAGAATAACATTAAAATCCCGATATTAAACCCTAAGCATTCTCAAAATTATTTTCTCTATCTTGGAAAAAAATACTTTCAACCTTCCGTTGAACCTTAAAAATATTGAAAATACCCATCAATCCAAACTTTATAATCCTTCATTGTTATTATATATTTTTTCTTCATTTTTCCCACAAACCTTGTGTTTTCTCTACTATTATTTGTCACTATAACTTATGTACCACAGTTGTAAATTTTATTATTATATATTGTTATTAAATTAAAAAAAAAACTACATTCAATGTGTCCCCCCTCCCCCCCCCCTCCTAATGGGCCGCGGTAAAATTATGAAACGTTGACCGGTCCGCGGGGACAAAAAGGTTGGGGACCACTGGCATAAATCATTCAAATGACTATCCATCCTCACGAAATCCATAAATATACGTGAGAACATGCCCACGAGCCCCACAAAGACGGACCATCTCCCGAACATTATTTTTCATATAAAGTGAGATATCATCAATCAAAAGGAAAGGAAAGGATGGTGGAGAGGAAAGGAAAAGAAAAATCAGGAATGAAACACGTTATTTTACTGACTAGAAATTAAGAGTTTTTTCAGTCACTTCTTAAAGCATGCCAAGGACGGAGCGAGTCTTATATTGGTATGTAACTGATTCCAGAGTCTCACTGCATGGACAGTAAAGGACGACGTCAAGAAAGAGGAGCGGTGAAATGGAAAGGCCAATAAACAATCTGGTTTGGCTTACGCCAAACCCAATACACGATGGGAAAGGAAATGGTACTTACAGGTTTAGTGGTGAGAGTCGCTTTAGTCGTTTCGAGCTGAAAGGTTGACGTATGTACACCACACTTATTTTGTCACAATGTTTGGGTTGATCCTATAAGCACTGGGTACTGGCCCACATATAGTCAATTTCAACTGCACGTAACACACGCGTTTTTAATATGAGTACATAAATACACCAATTCGAGTCACTTTGGAGAAATCGTCACTTTTTAATTTGCACTGTACATTCGTCCGGGTCGATGACACCCCCGACACGCGTGGATGGCGACTGACTCTCTCGGGGATGACACACGCCGCGCGCGTGGACGGCCATCTGGTCTACCCCCACATCACGGTCACGTTCCGCCCGCGTGGATCTGAGCTGATTTTACGTTCACGCCGGTTTTGGCGTGAACACAATCTCTGTTTGAGCGTAGCGCTAATCCATGATTGGAAAGACGCTGAAAAATTTCGGCGAGATAAGAGAGTGTGGCAGGACAGTTAAGGATATGTGTATGACAGAATATGGAATTAAGTGAGTCAGGGTGAATGTGAAATTAAGGCTCATGTGTTGAGCACGATGAAAAAGACTATTCTGAAATGGTTTGGGCACGTAGAACGAATGATTGAAGAAAGACTAACAAAACAAATAAGTAGCACGAATGTGATTGGAAGACGTGTTATTGGAAGACCAAGGAAAGTATGATTGGATCAAGTTAGCAATAATTTGAAAGAAGGAAATGTAAACAGTCAGAGGAATCGTTGGAGCTGTATGAGAAGGTGCATGGATGTAGAAATAGTGAAGTATGTGTATCATGATATGATAGTTTCTCTTTTTTGCCACCCTTACTAAGAAAACGGCGTGGTGGTATGTATATTGACTAAAAACTAAAACTTTTAAGAAAGAAATCACACAGTTTGTTTTCCTTTTTTATTAGAGTTTATGGGTTATAATTTATGTCAAAGTTTATTAAAACAATTATTTATTATTTCACCAACTCCTCTCGATTGAAATAAGTAAATGATAACGTATTGCTTATTTTCGAAGAATTTATTAGAATGGAACAAATAACTAACTTATCAGACTGTAAGAAAATTTCGTGAGATGTAAATAGGAAGATCTGAGAATGAATGTGGTAATATATTATTTATAGTTAATGCATTAACGTTGCGGAGGAAACTCTTATTCAACGGGAAAGGCAAAAATGCAATACTTAGCAACAGTGGTATGTATAAAGTTTTATGTCCTGACTGATAATTTATATATAGGAAAGACAGGAAGATCCTTTGAAAAGAGATTTCGTGAACACAAATCTACCTTAACAAATCCTCTAATTTATTCTGAAATGGCTAACCATCGTCACCGTGAAAACCATCAATTTTCTATCGATGGTGCCAAATTCTTACATATCAGTAATAACGGGAATAAATTGGACAGATTAGAGGCCCTAGAAATTTCTAAGACAGTGCATCGAGGTGAACACCTGGCAAACACATATATACTAAGAATCTCTCCGCTGCTTGTCGAGGTCGTCCCAAGCCTCCTCCAGTCCCCAACCCGAATGTCCCCAATCGTTAGAAGCGTGTATCTCGGTACCAGTTCGAACATAATTCAATCGTGTTTGTGCTCCCTGATGATAAGGTAAAAGCCTTGAAACTGGTAGGTTTATACCGTTACAAAAAGTAGAATAAACAGTGTTTGATAAAACAAATTACAATGTTGTAATATCCAAAATCATGGTGATAGGAAGGTGAAGAGGAAAGTAAATATGATACATGGGAGAGTAACACTGCAAATGTGAGAGAACGAAGTGGTAGAGGAAGGCCCAGGAAAGTATGGTTGGATCAAGTGAATGATATTTTGTAAAAAGGAAAAGTCGAGTATGATAAATCGTCGGAGACGTATGAGAGTGTGAATGGGTGTGGAAAAGACGAAACATATTGTCAAGATGTGGTTTTCTGGCGTTAAGTCGTCTCTGCTTACCTCAGCAGGAAAACTGCGTGATGTATCATATATAAGTAAATATTTATCAAGTAAATTAATCAATGAAGCGAAATATTACAAAGAAATTATTTCATTCCAGTTCCTATATTTTAAATTAATTATTGAATTTATTTTATTGAATTATATATTAGGTTTTAACGGCATGGCGAATTTATTATCACGTTTAGCTTTTAATAACCAAGTAGAAAATTATATAGAAGCACCTTTATGTAAATAAATAAATTATTCTCCTTATTTGGTTACGATCAGCTTGAATTCAAGGATATAAAATATACACGTATACCAAGTACGCCACATTTATTACTTATTTAAAGTATTTATTTTGAGTGTACAGAGATAAATAGATTCCCAATTAAGAGATACATGTCTTAGATCATCCACATATGCTAGAAAATGAGAATTGTTAATACGACATTGTATTGTATTAAGTTTTCGTTTCATATAACACAACCTGGCGAGTTTATTGTCATGTGGCAATTTCTCACAATCGATCAGAAAGATATTAAATTGTTCTAAAGTAAAAATCATACTGATACCAAAGTGAATCCTCATCTCCTGGGTCAGAAGACAATATTACCGTGTAAGTCAGGTTAAGGTCAGGAGATAAAAAAAATTCGTCGTGTGCACGATTTGATGTTTTAATTTCTATGCAATAATTTATCACAAAAAAACGAGTTTTATTGATTCAATATTTTTTTATACACACATCAAATCATGAAAAAATTTGAATCATACTCGTGTAATGATAAATGACTTTTTATTCATCTAATAAGACCTAGCTAAAAATCAAACATTGTTTGATGTGCTGAATTTAAAATTCACATCTCCTACTTAAATGATTTTATCTAATAAAGGTTATCTGTTAAAACACGTAAAACATAGTCAATGTCCAATGTAATCATGCATACCATCACGCTATTTCCATATCGGGGTAGACAGAGAAGATGAAGTGAAAGATTTTTCTTCCTCGACATAAATTATTCACCTCATAATATATATCAGTGCTCTTTTCATCTTACTCAACACATCAATATTAAGTTCACATATATTTCTGATCCCTTCATTCCGTATTCTTTCATGCATTGCCACCCCATGTTTTCTTCTACGATCACACATTTGCACAACATTTATTTGTCTTTATTCAGTATTTTACCACGTCCCAGTTTCACTCCCATACATAAAAATTGGACGACCTCCGTGGCTTGGTGGTAAGACGTTTGTCTACCGATCCGGAGATTGCGGGTTCGATCTCCGTTGGAATTCAATTTTTTTTAATGGAATTGCAGTCTGGTTTTCACTTAGGGCCCATTAAAACATATTTCTGGTTGGTTGGAAGAGATTGCCACATGGCAACAAACTCGCCAGGTGAAATAAAAAAAATGGTTCTAAAATACTATTATTGACTATTATCATAGCAGATTAACTTTAAGTACATAATATCAATTAATTTGACTATGATCTATCCAGTATTGTTTAGTATCACGCTATAAATTACACACTGTGTACCAAGAGTAGCTGTTAAGCAGAGAAAGTAATGCTTTAAATTAGCAAGTTGAGTAGCATGCTATTTCATCGTAGTAGCTTCTTCAGCACTGAACTTTCCATACAATAGCCATAATGTAAATAACAATCGAGATTTAAGTAATTTTTTTAAATATACTACCTTGATAAAAAGTTTTAGGACTTTATTCATAAAATCGAAAATACAAGTTTATTCATCAAAATCGATATAGTCCCCTTCAAAGTACTCCCCATCGACTGCAACGCACTTACGCCAGCGCTTGATCCAATTTCGAAACACCACTGGTATTCAATTTTCGGTATGTCCATCAGAGCCGTCTTCGATTTTTTCTCTGATGGTCAATTTGCGGTTTTAGGCAAACATTTCTTTGATTGTATCGATGTTTTCAACAGTTTTCGACGTCGACGGCCTGCCACTGCTTTCGTCATCCTCGACCGACTCACGCCCACTTCTGAAGCGTTCGTGCGACCGAAAAACGTTTGATCTCGAAAGAGTATCGTTGCCAAAACACTTCTCCAACATTTCCAAGGCCTGCGGACCGTTAAATCCGTTTTTCACACAAAATTTAAAACAAACTCGTTGATGCACAGTTGATGCCATTTTCAAACATGTAAAAAATTTAAAAAACGCACAAAGATAGATGTACTCAGTACAGCGTAACTTTTAAAAATGTCAAGCTATGACGCTGAAATTTGAAGGGAAGTATCAATGACAGATGTTGTAACCTAGCAAAAAAAAAAAGAATTCCAATCGAGTGACTGACAGCGTCACACGGTGACCGGTCCTAAAACTTTTTGATCAAGGTAGTATTGAAAATTTTAACTGCTGCTTTACAGATGTTTGTACTGTGCAGATCGGGTATTTAAGGTTTCTAGTTAAGGCATTAACGTTGTGGAGGTTTAACGACACTGTAATTTGTTTTATCAAACACTGTTTATTCCACTTTTTGTAACGGTATAACTCTACCGCTTTCAAGGCTTTCACCTTGTCTTCAGGAGAGCACAAACAACTATTGTTTGTGCTCCCCTGAAGATGAGGTCAATGCCTTGAAACCGGTAGGGTTACCAGTATACCGTTACAAAAAGTGGAATAAATAGTGTTTGACAAAACAAATTACGAGTGTCTGTATTTAAGTGTCTCATTGACTTGATTTCTTTTCACAACATGCCATTCAATATCCCTCTTAAGTATTCTGTTGTCAAACACGCAATTTTAAGAAAAGCAATATATTAAATGAAATTTTCGTAATAAAAATAATTTTCATTTGTAAATCGATCCATACTATATGTAACAAAGGCTTTTTATGTATAGAATAAAGGAAACATCCATTGGACGTGGTAACGATATGACATTAGGCAAGGTAATCTGTCACGTAATGGACAGCCGATAAATATATGATATGTCGTGTTGTACAAATGAAAACGTCATTCCAATACAAGATATTTTCTTTAAATAACGTTCTGATTCTGTAGGCGTTATTTGAAAAATTCATGCAAAAATACATCTGAGAGATTTTATGTTTTAAATAAATTTTTCAATCAATCAGTTTTGGTTTCATATTTTTTATTGGTATCCATGACAATGTATTGTATAATATCCTTAACTGTCTCGCCATCCCATCTTATCTCGCCAAAAATTTTCAGCGTCTTTCCAATCATGGATTAGCGATACGCTCAAACAGATTGTTCATTGGCCTCTCCAATTCACCGCTCCTCTTTTTTTACGTCGTCTTTAACTGTCCATGCAGTGAGACTCTGGAATCAGTTACAAACCAATATAAGACTCGCTCCGTCCTTGGCATGCTTTAAGAAGCGACTGAAAAAATTCTTAATTTCTAGTCAGTAAAATAACGTGTTTTATTCCCGATTTTTCTTTTCCTTTCCTCTCCACCATCCCTTCCTTTTCTTTTGATTGATGATATCTTACTTCATATGAAAAAGAATGTTCGGGTGATTGTCCGTCTTTGTAGGATTCGTGGGCATATGCTCACGTATGTGTTAATGGATTTCGTGGGGATGGATAGTCATTTGAATGATTTATGCAACCATGTAACTTGCTTCATTTACTCTTGTCTGATTGGCTGGAATAGATTGCTGCCAGGCAATAAGCCCGCCAGATTGTATTTGCAATAAAAGTGTTAAATAAATAAATAAATGTATTGTGTATTTGAGAAAAACTAACAAATATAAAAATAAATCCCATGGAAATTAGGAATGAGTATGGCAATTAATGGAATTAAAATGGGTTTAATGATCACGGAAATTAAATGGAATAAAATGAATACGGGAAATAAATTAATACGAGAATAAAAGGGAATTAAATGAATTCAGGTATTAAATTAATACGGGAATTGAATAAACACAATTAATAAATGAATACGGGAATAAAATAAACACGGGAATTAAATTATATAGGGGTATTTTGAGAAAACTTTAATTTCTTGAAAATCGATAAACACGTTGCACATCTGATAACATTGTTTCAAAATCATGATCAGTGAGCCGTTATGTATACAACGGTTCTCTAGTTGCGTTGCGCTCATGCGTTGGTATACAACGGTTCTCTTGCGTTGTGCTCATGCGTTGGCATACAACGGTTCTCTCGTTACTATAATAATTCAGAGAAGCAGTCCATGTTCAGAAAGATAATTGAATTTTTCACACAGACACTGAGACCAGATTGAATGAAACAGCATTACGATGATTTACATCATATGAAAAGTAAACTCTCGTGATCGAATCTGATTATCAGTTATCTCAAATGCATGACCGCGTGGTAGCTCATTGGAGTTTTATTGCGGAAAGTCACCGGTTTGAATCCCGTGCTGACACGGATCCACCGAGATTCCAATTTCGAATTACTTTCGGAGAGAATCCAAGTATTCCGCTCTCGCTCTATTGCATTCAAAATTCAATTCTCGTATTATTTCTTTGGCGACAACCGTCGTATGGGTTTTGGCTTATTTACACTATGATATAAACAGATTTGGGTATATCTTACTATAAATAAGAATATCTTTGATTTTGTTCATCTGAAATTTCAATAAATTATAAATTTAATACATGTCTTTAAAAAGTAAATCTGTGAATTATACTAAAATACTTTTGAAATAATCTGAGATATATTAAACATTGTCGACTTTAAGCCGCAATATATCCATCCATAGTTGATCCAACCAAATTTGTAGGTAGTTTGACTACAAAGGCATATTGCAATATCGAAAGAGAATTTAATTAAAAAGTCGATATGGAATATTAAAGACACTTCAGGCATACTATCTTTAATTCAGAAGAAGTACATATATTGTAAATTCTACACCCAGCTTCTTGAAAAGACTGATCGGTTTAAAGCAGTGTGTAATGCAATATTTCAATCCTGGGTTAACATTCTGGGAGATAAACAATATTAGTAAAGCATTTCTCTCAGATGACAAATCCTTAGCAAATAATTCCTTAAGTGCCTTTTAAAATTAGTAAGGAATGATGTGTAAGTGATTACTTTATTTTACTTTAATAAAGCTTTTGTATTATCTACAGCTTCAAATAAATAAATTACCAGTTTTAAGGAGCTAAATCTTCTTTAGTTACGTAAAGTAAATCAAATAGATAAAATGACGAAGAATTTATTAAGGGCTGTTTCGTAAAACTTGTGACAAAGTGTCAGGACTACAATAAAGTCAGTTGAAAAAAAAGCTTCCAAATTAAACCAATTTATTCTTCCTTTTTATCTTATTTAAGATTTTTTCTCTCGAGTAAAAATATTCAGAATTGAAACTACTTTCAAAAACATTGAATCAGTTCAAAAAAATTAAATAGTTTCGAAACACAACAGCAATAGTTGGGAGTTGGAGAGATCTGGCTCGTCGCCAGGCAGGGGTGTGGCACCCATAAATTTCCCGCCCTCTCCCTTATACTGCGACCATTTCTACTGCCACCCCTAATTAGAACCCCAAACCAGATAAATTAACCCCTTTCCACTTAGAGTCATTGTGCTCAATTTGATTTTTATATCTTGGTCCTCCTCTTACTACAATACGAAAGCATTTAGAAATATTTATGAGACTAAGGTGATTTATGTTTTTATTTTCTTATTCCTTAGTTTAGTGGTATACTTATTTGCTTAGCAATCTGTTATCAGTGGTTTTAATCAGATTCCACATTTGGAATGGTTTTACTTTCACATTAATTACCCTTTAACATTAGACTGCAGTTTATTCAATCCAGGTTGTACATTTTCAAAGGTATTCTTATTTACCTTTTAAAAATCATGATTATCATGTTTTAACCATAGTTTAAGCATGTTGACAATTTTTATGTGGATTTTTACGTCTCCTTCACTGTCTAAAATAACAAATAAGATATCTTATAGTGCAATTATTACTCGTAAGAAAATAATTTTTAAAAATCATGAATATTATGTTTTACTCATAGTTTAAGCATGTTGACAATTTTTATGTATCCTTCACTGTCTAAAAGAACAAATAAGATATCTTACAGTGCAATTATACACTCGTAAGAAAATAACTTTAAAAAATCATGAATATCATATTTTGCCCATAATTTAAGCATGTTGACCATTTTATGTGGATGTTTACGTCTTCTTCACTGCCTAAAAGAACAAAAAAGATCTCTTACAGTGCAATTATTTGCTCGTTAGTAAATAACTTTTAAAAATCATGAATATCATGTTTTACTCATAGTTTAAGCATGTTGACAATTTTTATGTGGATTTTTACGTCTCCTTCACTGTTCAAAAGAACAAATAAGATGTCTTACAGTGCAATTATACACTCGTAAGAAAATAACTGTTAAAAATAATGAATATCATGTTTTACTCATAGTTTAAGCGTGCTGGCAATTTTTATGTGGATTTTTACGTCTCCTTCACTGTTTAAAAGAACAAATAAGATCTCTTATAGTGCAATTATACACTCGTAAAAAAATAACTTTTAAAATCATGAATATCATGTTTTACTCATAGTTTAAGCATGTTGACTATTTTTATGTGGATTTTTACGTCTCCTTCACTGTTTAAAAGAACAAATAAGATCTCTTACAGTGCAATTATACACTCTTAAGAAAATAGCATACAATCATACTTTGATAGAAGAGCTATCCCCCCAGAGGAGTCCATCAACACATTGAGATGATAAATGTTTTTACTGTAGGAGTTTAAAGATTTCAAGATTCAACATATATTTTGCAAAAATTGGAAAAAGCTGTAAAACCATCCCTTTTCAACTCAATGTCAGAGTAGCCAATCGTACTGAAGGTAGTCCAACGTATATTTGTATAGAGCTTTTTTATATTTTCAGAGATTCTACTTACCTCACAGTTTTACAAAGTATGGTCCGTATTGATCTGTGTGGGCCATGGACTGTGACCCAGTGTGCAATTCATTCGCCAGATATATCATCCGCAAGATAATCGTAAATCATCAGCCAGATATATTATATAACATACGCCAGATGTATTATCAGTCGGGCATATCGTTCGCCAGATATACAGTCCATCGCGTATATCATTAGCAAAATATATCTCGTCATCCAAATAAGCGTATTAATTTAAAAACACAGCAAATATTGTTATATGTATGAATGTGAACTTAAAGTTGATGTATTGAGTGAGATGAAAAATAACATTCTTAGATGTTTAGGGTATCTAGAACGAATGAAAGAAGAAAGAATAATAAAACAAATATAAAGTACAAATGTGAGTGGAAGGTGTAATGAAGGGTGTACTAGGAAAGTATGGTTTGATCAAGTGAATGACATTCTGAAAGGAGAAAAAGTCAAAAGTTAAAGAAATCGTAGAAGTTGTATGAAAAAGTTATGGATCTTAATGATACGAAGAATATGTCAAAATAGGAAAGTCTAGCGCTTTTTTTTCTCTGCCTACCATGACAAGGAAATAGCATAATAGTAAATATTATATTACACTTTTGTTATATACAGTATTATCTGGTGAACTTATTGTCATATGACAATCTCTTTCAACCAACCAAAAATATGTTAAATAGGTTTTAAGTGAAAACCAGACTAAAATCTTTTTTTTTAATCGGGCTTAAGCGGGAATCAAACCCGCAACCTCCAGCTTAGGAGGCCAGCGTCTTACCAACTAAACCACGGAGGTTATCGAGAGAACCAAGTTTTCCAATCGCGACATATATTTCGCTACTTCTACATCCATGCACCTTGTCATACAACTTCTACGATAAGCAGTTTAGTCTGTCTGAGATCCAGCAGAATTTGAAGACGTCTTGGTATTTGAAAAATAGTTAGTAACTAGACCACGGAGGTCGTCTGTACGTATTTATGGTTAAAAATAACAGATTTCGACAAATTTTCAATATATTAAAAGTATCAGCAAAATGCTCCAGAGGAGAATGCCAGAGTAAAAATTTAATATAAACCCGTATCGCCTGACGTAACCCAGATTCAGCAGCTGCTGACAGCGCACTGTACAGTTTCCGCGCCTGGGGGCCCGATTCGTTCCCGGGTCCTCGCCAGCCGCAATGCAATATCAACATTTCCTCACTGCTGCATAGTGTATGACCCACGAGACTTAAATTATTTTTAAATTGTTCAATTTTACTCCTTAACTATTTTAAATAAACAAAGGTATTTTATACTGAACACAAAATAAATAATATGTTTACTAATAATAATAAAATGGCAATTTAAATAAGTACCGTTTATACAGTGTAAGAATAGAATGGTTGGGGCTGGGGTCATTAGATTGAATTATTTTTAAATTGTTCAATGTTGCTTCTTAAATATTTTAAATAAACAAAGTTATTTTATACTGAACACCAAATACATAATATGTTAATTAATAATAATAATATAGCAATTTAAATAAGTACCGTTTACTTAGTATAAGAATGGGATGGTTGTGGCTGGGGTCACAAGATTGAATTATTTTTAAATTGTTCAATGTTGCTCCTTAAATATTTTAAATTAACAAAGATATTTTATACTGAACACCAAATATATAATATGTTAATTAATAATAATAATATGGCAATTTAAATAAGTACCGTTTATACAGTGTAAAAATGGGATGGTTGTGGCTGGGGTCATTCGATTGAATTATTTTATTATTTTTTAATTGTTCAATGTTATTCCTTAAATATTTTAAATAAACAAAGATATTTTATACTGAACACAAAAAACACAATATGTGAATTAATAATAATAAAAAGGCAATTTAAATAAGTACCATATATTAGGTCCTTACATATGAAATTGGCGTTTTGTTTGGGAGGAACATAAAGTTGATTTTTTTTAATATAATATATTTATTTAATCAAAGTATGTACCATTGCTATCTATGCACTTTTGCCATCTCATAGGTAGTTCATCGATCCCTTTACTAAAAAAACCATTCGGACGGGAATCAAGAAAATCTTTGAAGTCGGTTTGGACTGCCCCATCGGAGTTGAATTTTTTCCCTTGCAAGAAGTTATCCAAATTTCGAAAAAAATAGTAATCTGTTGGGGCAAGGTCCGGAGAGTACGGTGGATGTCTTAGACATTCCAATTGAAGCTCTTCTAATTTGGTAGCCGTCTGTTGTGCAGTGTGTGGTCTAGCGTTATCATGAAGCAGCAGTGGCCTAGAGCGATTAACCAGCCTCGGTTGTTTAGCAGCTAGCTTTTCCATCATGGTTTGCAGTTGCTGACAATAGACATCTGCCGTAATCGTCTGGCCAGATTTAAGAAAGCTGTAGTGAACGACACCAGCACTAGTCCACCAAACGCTCACAAGTAACTTTTTTGGAGTCAATTTTCGCTTGGGGCATGGTTTGGCTGGTTCGGCAGGGTTCAGCCATTGCGATGAGCGCTTCCGATTATCATACAGGATCCACTTTTCATCACAGGTAATGATTCGATTCAAAATCCCTTCATTATTGTGCCGGTTGAGTAATGCAACGCAGCAGTCAACGCGCGTTTGTTGATTTGCTTCACTCAATTCGTGAGGTACCCACCTTTCAAGCTTTTTCACCTTCCCAATTTGCTTCAAGTGGATTAAAACAAATTTATCACTAACACCGCAGCCTGCAGCTAACTCGGACGTGGTTTGCGATGGATCCGCTTCCACAATAGCCTTCAATTCTTCATTATCAACTTTGGTCTCCGGCCGTCCACGGGGCTTTTTCTGCAGGTCGAAATTTCCAGAACGAAAACGTTGGAACCAAAAACGCACTGTGTTTTCTTTTGCGGCACCGTCGCCATACACATCATTAATCCTTCGAGCCGTTTCTGCAGCACTGGTGCCACGGTGGAACTCGTACTCGTAAATAACGCGATATTTCAAGTTTTCCATTTTGTAAACTGAGTGACGCAAAGCAAAAAAACAATTGAGGAAAAAACAAATGAATTATAATTTTCAAAACACAAATACTTGAGTAAATAGCTGTATAAATTTGAATTTGGAATTCCTAACCAAAGAGAAGATATTTGAGATCAAAGTTGCCAGTACGGCAAAACGCCAATTTCATATGTAAGGACCTAATATATGGTGTAAGAAGAGGACGGGGGGGGGGGGGGGGGGGGGGCTGGGGTCATTAGAGTGAATTATTTTAATATTTTTAAATTGTTCAATGTTACTACTTAAATATTTTAAAGAAACAATGATATTTTACACTGAACACCAAGTATAGAATATGTTAATTAATAATAATAAAATGGCAATTTAAATAAATACCGTTTACATAGTGTAAGAATATCCTGGTTGTAGCTGGGGTCACTAGATTAGAAAATTCCCGACGTCTGCGTATGTTTAGAAAAACATATTTGGTGAGTAAACAGCTTATAGAAAACATATTTGGTGAGTAAACAGCTCATAGAAAAACATATTTGGTGAGTAAACAGCTCATAGAAATACATATTTGGTGAGTAAACAGCTCATAGAAAAACATATTTAGTGAGTAAACAGCTCATAGAAAAACATATTTGGTGAGTAAACAGCTCATAGAAAAACATATTTGGTGAGTTAACAGCTCATAGACAAAGTAAAAAGAAACTTGTGTAGATCCTCTCGTGTGTAAAAATAACACACTCGGCTTTAGGGTATATAAAAGTAGATATTTGTTAGTAACACCTATAGCTTAAGTTGTAATGTAGTATATGTAAACCACCTTATCTTGGTCTTTTTCTCCCCCTTCATCGCACTATAATTGTATATCCTTATACTAAGGGTACTAAGGGTACAAAAAGGTCATTGAATGATAAACGTGACTCTACAACATTTTTCTTGGAGATTGGCAATAATTTACACTTGCAGTACAAACACTTTATTTCTTTAAAAAATCCAAAAGTTTTGAAAAGAAAAGTATGTTTTCTTATAAATTTTATATTTTATTGCACTTCTGTTATATATATACTACAATCTGATGGTATTTTTACCTGCTGGCATTTTTTCCTAACTATCCACAAAGATATTTTAAGACTTTTTAAAATACCGCCCACCATATTTTTTTTGGTCCTTTGGAATTGAATCGATAATAATCATTCTGAAGGCGAAGGTATTTCACTATGGAGGCCCCCATTAAATATTTGGAAAGGAATTCGTAATATTTTAAAGTATAAATTAAGTTTTAATTATTTTTCTAGTACCTTTACCTTCGTGGCTTAATTGATTAGACGCGTGCCTTAGAGCTCAGAAGTTGGTATCAGATTATTTTTCAATAAAGGGTTTTACTCTGGTTTTCAGTTAAAACCACTTTTACAATTAGTTGAAAGACAATGATACAACCGATACAAAATGAAAGACAATGATACAACCGATACAATGATACAAAAGTTTTCTTATTAGTTGAAAGACAATGAGACAACCTAATTAACACGCCAATGTGCACAATATATAACGAAAATGTACTCGTAACACAATACAATAAATATCCGAAACCTCCCCCCCACAAGGGCGCCGCATTTTTTTTGCCATTAGGCAAATCGGAAAAAAATTCAATTTAAAAATCCCTACACGTATTCTCTATACTGCTTACGACAGTAAAAGAAAATTACTATAGGGGTAACCACTCCAAATGACCTAATGAGACATTTGTATACGTTAGATTGTTTAGTTTCAAAAAGCAGTTGACTTTCTGATAACCAGCCGATAAAATAAAAAAATATTAAATATTCTAGTATGAATTTCAAATTTATTACTTCCAGAATTGTTAATTTTTGAAAGACTGGAATAGTTAATTTAAACCTCTGTAAAATTTTATTTCAATCAATTTAAATCATTAATTAAAACGTTTGTAAACGTTCTAGTATATAACATTACACATCGTAAGGAATTATTAATTTTTTTTTTTTAAAGAATAGATATGACCAAAGTCATAGGTGTCATTATGCCATCGAACACTAGGCGGAAAAAATGTTCGAGAAGAGTGGCATATTTTATAATTATGATGTGTTATGTTATATAATCTTATATCATCCGGAACAACCACCTTCCTATTATTATATTCAGTTTTTACTTAAATGTAAAAGGATGTAGGACATCTGATTAAACCAGGAAGATCGTTCGAAAGTCGAGCCGAGTGGACTACAAAAGATGATGTCTAGAATGATGTGAGATTCGTTGGTATACAAAGTATTGTGCTGATCGGAGGGACAGTCCATGCTCAGAGAGAAAATTGAAATTTTCTTGCAGATGCCGAGGACATATTATCTGTATGGTGATATTTCGTAATACATATAATACTACCTGAATAATGCTTTATTTTTTTTAAGTTATGTAATATACTGTAGCAGTAGATAGGTCCACCCGCCGGCCTGGCCGGGCGCATTCCATGTTAGAGTATATGTATTCTAATTTCAAGAAGAGTGACATTTTGTTTTATATACATATTACAATTTTGACAGATGTTAAATTTTATTTCATTCGGTAAAAGATATTTTTAGATAAATGTTGAATAATTGAGATATTTGTTTCATTATGGATAACTCTCCTAAAGTGGTGACCCCGACGTGATTTTAACACAGATCTCCTAAAGTGGTGACCTCGACGTAAATTGAACACAGATTTCGACTATAACAAATATTATCATCTCGATAACGACCGCACAATGACAAACCAAAACCAAGAACCCGCATCTGGAAACGCATCATCTGCACAAAACCTCGCCGGTATCGCGCTGGCGATGCGGATCACGGCATTCTGGCGCGACAAACCACGCCTGTGGTTTATTACATTTGAAGCCGTCACCCAGATACAGCACCACATCTGATGTGGACGAACTTGATGCCAGCCCATGTGAGGTCGGTCCTGGCGATCAGACATACGATCTCCAAGACTGCCTCCCTCGACGAACTCGCACTACTGACCGACAAGATGCTGGAACACACGAACATCCCTACAACCACGAGCATCGCTGCAACCACGAGCATCACTGCAACCACGAACATCGCTGCAACCACGAGCATCGCTGCAACCACGAGCATCGCTACAACCACGAGTATCGCAGACTCCGCCATCATCAAGCACCTGCAGACCAACCCTCCACGCCGGACGCCATCTGCAACTTGACCTACATAATCGAGCATCGACGACCAACGTACTACAGACAAACAGAAGTGCGAGTTCGTCGAAGGAGGCAGTCTTGGAGATCGTATGTCTGATCGCCAGGACCGACCTCACATGGGCTGGCATAGATGCTTCGGAATCTAACGTTTGCGTAGGTACGCACCTTACGCTTCACTAGAGGGGGAGCACTGTAGCAGTAGATAGGTCCACCCGCCGGCCTGGCCGGGCGCATTCCATGTTAGAGTCTATGTATTCTAATTTCAAGAAGAGTGACATTTTGTTTTATACACATATTACAATTTTCACAGATGTTATATTTTATTTCATTCGGTAAAAGATATTTTTAGATAAATGTTGAATAATTGAGATATTTGTTTCATTATGGATAACTCTCCTAAAATAACAAACAATAATATTATTTACCACGATATGTTTCAAATAATTACGAAAGTGTAATTACATAGAAAGTCTATTATATAAAGTATACCTGTGACAAAGAAATTTTAATCTAAACATTTGATAAAAATAAACATATTAATACGTCATCATTGGCCCTACAAACCAGGATTAGTCTTGGCTACCTGCAGGGGTCTCTGCTACTTATATATCTTAATAGCATAGCATCCCTTCTCAAATTTGTTATAATCAATATGAGGCAGTTTCCTATAATACCAGCCACTCAAATTTACTTTGACCTCCCCACGCTCCCACATAGGATCACGGAACATGGAACAAAGCCTTTCTTGCAGACCTCATCGGATCACAGAACAAAGCTTTTCTTGCAGGGTCAATGTCGTGCATGAGTCCCCAAACTAGCGCAGTATTGCAATTTTTATAAGTTTTGCTTCTCTATAGGGATCGTCATACAGCTTTTCGTTATACCTCAATATCCAATCGCCTGGTTGGACCAAATATTCTCCAGATAATTCTTATTTCAAATGTATCGAAAGCTCTTTTATGTCGCTTTATATTTATCATAAAAATCATTTTAAAAATAATCAAATATGAAATATTCGAAGCAATAAAAAAAAACAGATGGGTGAGACTCTCGCGCGGTAGAAGAGAAATTTCTTAGCTCCTAGGAAAAGTTGATTTTTGGCATTGCTTTTTTCCAACTGATTTTTTCAACGATTTTTTTAAGGATAAGGAAATGGTTATATGAAATATAATTCAAGAATATCTCTCTTAATTTAATAAAAAATGATTATGTGGAATTCAATTTAAGAAAATCTCTCTTCATTAAATAAAAAAAAAATTTTTTTTTCATAACAGATAATAATAATTTTAATAATAAATAAAATATGTAATAATAATATAATACACTTAATATAATATAATAAAATTAACATTTTTTTATATTAAATATATTAATATTTGTATGTTATTTTTAAGTATACAATTAATTATTTTTTTTAAATTATTTTTTTATTTATTAATTATTATACTGTAGTATTTTTATTATAATAAATATTAAATAAAATAAAATAATTTAATATAAAATTAAAATAATAAATGTTAAATATAAAAATAATGAATGACTAAAAATATAATTTTTTTAAATTTTAATAATAAATAATAATTTTATTATTAATATTAAGTAATAAATAATTAATTATATTAAAAAAAATAATTATGTATTAATAAATGATATATTTAATAATAATAAATAATAATTATACAATGATACCATAACACACCGTTTCACTTTTCGTGACGTTCAGTCCAATTTTCCCTACAGCGCCAATAAAAGTTTCACTTCATAAATCTAATAAACAATAATTATATCTGTTATATTTCAATTATCATGAAAAACTACGTTAACAGAACACAAAGTTGTAAAATTGAAAATGCGTTTCTAATTTACACACTTTTAACATTTATACTATGTAACAATTATCAGGAAAAAACTACATAAAGTAATAAAATATACTAACAAAACGCTATTTGAACGTCTTTGTTAGTATTTTTATCTTGGATATAAAAGTTTTTTTTATATACTATATGTACCAATTTCTGTTGAAGCGATTTTGTTATTTCGAAAAATATTATTTGTAAACAGCTTTGATCTCAAAGGCATAATAATTTCCAATCAGCAATTTCGTTAGATATCAACTTGACAAACACCAAAAATTTAATCAAAAATTTTATGTATAAGTTTTTACATTCAATTCTGATTCTTTTTTTTTTTTAAAACGTGTTCGTTCGTCCGCCATTGATGCGGTGAAACTTTTATTTATTTATTTTACACTAAATTGTATAAAAATCTGGTGGAATTATTAATCAGTTGTTATATATTCCAGTTAATCGCACAAAAGAAAAACGAGGATACTAGATGATCGCAACAAATAATCAAATCACTTCATTTAGACAAAAAAGGACGTGGATTCAATTCAGGAATTATTTTTCTTAGACCGTTTTGCGTTTAAATTTACTTTTTTTCAATTGATTATATTCTGATTATATGCTGTTTATCATGAATTGTTCAAGAATTGTTAAGCATTGCAATGAAAAAAAATCTACATAATAAAAGGCTGCAACAAATTGAACCTTTCTGTTGTTTTTGGATAAGGTTAAAACGTGAGGCCGATTTATTCGATTCACAATTTGGCATCAGGCAATTCATTTGGAACGTGATAAGGCATTTTTTTTTACAAAAGTACTATGGCCAAAGAGAAGATATATTTTCGTGTTTTTTTTTTATAAAATGGCTTTGACCGGATACAACATGAGTAACTGATTAACATTTTAAAAGATGCTCATGTTGAAGAAAAAGTGAAAATTTAAGGAGGCATCTGTCAAAGATGTTTGTAATTTGTTTTATCAAACACTGTTTATTCCACTTTTTGTAACGGTACAACCCTACCGGTTTCAAGGCATTCGCCTCATCATCAGGGAAACACAAACAAGACAGAATTATATTCGAACTGGTACCGAGATACATGTTTCTAACGGTAAACATTCGGGTAGGGGACTGAGGGTTTAGGGAGGCATGGGACAACCTCGGCGAGCAGCGGAGAGATTCTTGGAATATATGTGTTTTCCAGATGTTCACCTCAATGCACTGACTAAGAAAATTATAGGGTCTCTAATCTGTCAAATTTATTACCGTTACCACTGATATGTAAGAATTTGGCATCATCGATAGAAAATGTATGTTGATTATTGTTAAGGCATTAACGTTGTGGAGATTTAAAGTCATTGTAATTTATATTTATCAAACACTGTTTATTCCACTTTTTTTAAAGGTATAACCCTACCGGTTTCAAGACTTTTACCTCATCTTCAACAAGACTTGTTTGTGCTTCCCTGAAGATCAGGTTAAAGCCTTGAAACCGGTAGGGTTATACCGTTACAAAAAAGTGGAATAAACATTGTTTGATAAAAATAAATTACAAGAAAATGTATGGTTTTCACAGTGACAATGATCAACCATGTCTTTAAACCTCCACAATATTAATGTATTAACTATAAATAATACATCAAAGATGTTTCCTTTCAACACATTTTTAACGTATGTTTGGACAATTTAAAAAAAGGCATTTTTAAATTAACTAAAATGCATAAATAGCATATAAAGTGTTTATCTGCGTTATAAAATATATTGAGTGTACAGTGATCTTGTTAGATAACCTTCAGCGTTTATTGAATAAAATAAATAAAGCAGGTATCGAGTGATTAAATATTAATCTTCAAAGGTTTATATTCTTTATTCTACAGTCTCATAACATATTTATGCAGCTGACCAGACAACTAAAAGAGCTAATTGACAGTTTGAAATGTCAAGGAAGCCTAATTATTCGTGACTTCGGTCCAGGTATAGAACTGAATTGCGATGTGCAGGGTTTCTAAATATGAGATCGGTTTGCTGGTATATTAAATATTAATATTTGCCAATGAATAAATTAGTGTTATAAAAGGTATATTATTTTTTGTGGTGTTGAAACAAAGACCATGACAATCAGAATGTTAAGTAAGCTAAAAGTATACTAAATGTGGATTCATCGGAGAATGCTCAAACTTTCTTGGTTTCATCGTATCTTAAACACTGAGATGCTGCGGCGTGCAATTATATAACAAGAGCTATTACGCACCATAAAATGCCAAAAAAATGCTTATTGGGATCATATTTATTTATTTATTTATTTATATATTATTACACATGACAAAAAATATACACAATTTGAGAAAAAACAACAGGTAATTTGATTTGGACATACAATTTTAATGGATCAGGGTTTGTTGCCTTTCATTTGTCGTATCCCCAGTAAACCATGCTTTTGCTTGTATCTCACTGAGGATATTTAGCATGAAAAAATTAATCGATACTTCTTTTCGATTTTTGATTACACAAAAACAAAACCCCGTTGCACGCTCTCATCAACCTGACAAACAGTGACACTCAACTACAACTGGAAACATCTTGCGAAAATATATACATAGAGAAAAGAAAAATATAACTTCCATTAAATTAATATTGATGGGCAAAATAGAAGGTGGACGCGGAATCAGTAGAAGGTGTATGTCTCTTGTTACGCAACATTCGATAATGGACAGATGAGTTACAATTGATAAATTCTTCCGCGCTGCCAAAGACACATATATTTTCTTAGTAACGATTGTCAATGTCAGGGGGGTTGAACACGACATATAAAAGATGGAAGGGCAACATGGTGCTTTGATCTAATTGTCATCAGAACTTTGAGCTTCATCTGTCAATGTCAGGGGGGTCAAAAATGACATATAAAAGATGGAAGGGCGACATGGTGCTTTGATCTAATTGTCATCAGAACTTTGAGCTTCATCTGTCAATGTCAGGGAGGTCAAACATGATATATAAAAGATGTAAAGGCGACATGGTGCTTTGATCTAATTGTCATCAGAACTTTGAGCTTCATCTGTCAATGTCAGGGGAGGTCAAACATGACATATAAAAGAGGGAAGGGTGACATGGTGCTTTGATCTAATTGTCATCAGAACTTTGAGCTTCATCTGTCAATGTCAGGGGAGGTCAAACATGACATATAAAAGATGGAAGGGCGACATGGTGCTTTGATCTAATTGTCATCAGAACTTTGAGCTTCATCTGTCAATGTCAGGGAGGTCAAACATGATATATAAAAGAGGGAAGGGTGACATGGTGATTTGATCTAATTGTCATCAGAACTTTGAGCTTCATCTGTCAAAACTGTGTGCTTGTTGAATCTCAGAATTAATACACGCGCATGCGTCTTCTATCCACAAGATGACTGATAACCATACTTGACAACGTAAGATTTCCTATCGATCTACTAAATTCATGTACAATATAAATAACGACACCAAAACTTGGTTCTAAAAATGCAAGCAGCGCTGAAGAGGAAAGGTCGAGAAATGATGAATAAAACACATTAAATTATTGACTTTGTCAAGAGTTTTTTCAATCGATTTTTAAAGCGTGCCAAAAACTAAAGTCTAAAAACAAGAGAGTCTAAAAATGTGTTGGTAACTGGTTGTACAGTCTCACTACATGAATATTAAAAGACACTAACTTAGTTTTTAGTACTTACAAATAATTTTAAATTAAAAAAAGTGGTTAATATTTATGTAACTTACAAATGCGATATATTACAATATAATATTCCATTTTACTGTATATTGGATTTTATGTGAAATATTTCAGCGTTAACACAGAGTCCCCTGTGAAGCATTATACGAGCTGACGATATAATATTTTAATGTTCCAGCACGGACATGGAATTAATGTCGTATCCTTAAATCGAATTACTTGTGCAGATACAGATGTGTGACAAACCCATAATGTATTTAATTTACTTTCATACGGTCTCATATTAACCTTTTCACAAAAGAAATAAGTAAATTTAATTTCATTTATTATATACTTCGACGAGTTTTATTAGTATTTATCTAAAACCCTGACATATTACATAAACATCTGTAAAGATATTATTCAAATTAACACTTTTGTTGTATACTAGTATGTATACAGTAAAATCTCTTCCAGCCACCCAGATTTCAAAAAAATGATTCAAGTGAAATTAAGACTGGAAACTTTTGATAAAAATCGGGGAACTGCGGGAATTAAATCCACTAACCCCAAGCTAGAAGACAGGTGTCTTACCAACTAGGTCATAATGGTCGTCGAATTATAAAGATGTTATACATACCATCATGTCATTTCCCTGTAGGGGTAGGGAGAGAATCAGGGTGTCAAACTTTCCTATCTCGACAAACATCCATCACCTCTTTTACATACATACACCTTCTCATACAGCTTCTACATTATGTGTATATCTGACTTTTAACGTTTCCTTCCTTTAAAACGTCATTTACTTGATCCCACCATACTTTTCTCGATCTTTCTTTACAACTTCTTTCTCGCATATTTGCACTACATATTTATTATACATGCCCAAACTACCTCAGAGTGCTCTTCTTCGTCTTACTCAACACATCATCCTTAAGTTTGCAGTCATCCATAATAACTTTATTCTTTCATTAATTGTCACCCCATATACGAGTATGTTTATCAGTGCATGCATTTCTACAGAAATTATTCGACGTTTTTCAGTCTTTTTTCCGTGTCCAAATTTAAGCGTTAAATATTATTTCTCTCTCTCCGTGGTTGCAGTCCTAAGACTGGTTTGCAGCAATTTCAACTCTTCTCCTCCATTCCTCCCTGTCGTGTGCGGCTCTTTTTAAATCTGTATATGTTGAGCAGCGCACGTCCACCAACAGGTCCTCCAAATACTCTCGGCGTGGGCGTCCCCTAGAGTTTGTCCCCTCGGTCATACCCTCCATTATGGCATGCAAGAGGCCCTCTTGTCGTATTATATGACCGATCCATCCTGCACGCCTTTCGGACAGGATCCTAACAGGTGCCTTCTTCCTTCGATTCGTTGGAGAACCTCTTCATTTGTGATGTGGTCTCTCCAGGAAATTCCTAATAGTCTTCTATAGGACCACATCTCAAAAGCCTCTAGTCTTCGTCTATCTCTTTCGGATAGGCATAGGATTTTATATTGTGTACTATAAATATTATTTATAGTACACAATATAATATATTTGAATTTATGGTAATAAAAATATTTGAATGTATGGTAATAAAAATATTCGAATTTTTTGTAATAAAAATATTTGAATTTATGGTAATAAAAATATTTGCATTTATGGTAATAAAAAAGTTATAATTAGGATATGATTTATAAATGTATAAATTATAGCATTTAATTTACATGACAAAATACCTTATAATTTCATCAGAAATGTCATATCACTCAAGAATATGAGTTTATCTGCCAAAAAAGTTGCGGGATTTGTAAGAAGAGTTTTGAGAATATTAAACGATTTCTTTACGATTCACTGGTTCGTAGTAATTGGAATGTGGCTCAATCATATGAAACTCAAGTAGAATCCAGAAATTCTTAATAGTTGAGCGAATCTAAAAAAAATTTACCCTACAATTTAATTAAGAGTGTATATGGCTACTATTGTTTAAGCAATAGGTGAAATCTGGGTACCTGTATGCGAGAACAGAAATTACTTAAATATATAAAAGCACTTGGTTGAAAAAATTTATTTTAATGCACTGGACAATTATTTATGTATATGTGGATCAAACTGGTTTTCGGCGCCATGTTTACACCCTGAACTTTTGGGAACGTCCCACTTGAACAGAAATATTTATACTCTTGTCAGCGTTGCCACAAATTTTGAGTTATATTCTATTCGAATCTGTCTAACTTCAGCTATTCGATGCAAAATAGCTCATTCGGCAATCGAATGTAATAAATTTACCCGAAGTCGTGAGAGATATTAAAATTTACGGTAAATATAAAACATAAATTGTAAAATAGTTGGTAGAAAACAAACCATATTTATTAAGACGTAATGTGAACACGAAATGAAAATTCAAATTGAATCAAAATCGTGGAATCGATTTTTGTTTTGTGTGCAGTTTCCTTTTCCTTGAGTGTTTTTTGTGTCCATAAATGACTGAATAATTCTTTGTAAAGTGAAATTTATAATTTAAAAGCATTTTTTTAGTGTAATATTATTATGGTAGAATTTTTCATACTATTGTAATAATTAAGAATGTTTCTGATTTTCTAGAACTTTTAGGTTAATTTAATTTTAATAATTTAAACTATGAAAATTATCAGAATCAACTTTGACTCGAATAGCTCAGAGGCTTAAAAAAAAGGAACACAGATCTCTTTGGTCTCAGGATTCGACAGGTAATAAATAACACAAGAATTACCCACAGCACACCATTGTAAATGATTTATAATATTAATCCTTCCACTTTAATAGAACGGCAAGAATCTAAAATGAACTAATGCCAACCGGCCACTCTCTCTTGTTTGTAAATGATACAAGAATCCGAAATTTAACTCTTTCTAGAATAAAACGACCAAAATTCACGATTAACTAACTATCACTCGGACACGCTCCTTTATTATCAAATCCACTTATTTCTTAATAAAGTTTCCCGTCAAATAATAATCACAATCGCTAAACTTCTATCTATAACTCAGCCGAGAGTTTGGCGATCTAATCCTTCTGCCTATCCACGAACTTTCACAAGACGGGTTTGGTTTTAAATAACTCTGATTAAGTGTTCTTTAATGTTCTAAATAAAAAAAATGTCTACACTATTAAATACTTGTAATACACTAGAAGCTTCTCTAGTTTTTATTACTATTATTTTATCTTTTTTCTTCTAATTAAATCATTTTTTAACTGATTATATCTCGCTAAAAATAGATTGAATTTTTATGTTCCCACGTTTTTTCTCGATCACAGCGTTCGCGGCACGGTTTATACACAAGGTGGCGGCAAAAAAGATAATTTTTCACCTTATTATACACTTGCACTAAATGATTTTTTTACACTTGATAAATTAATAAAATACAAACATAGATACACTCCCTTTCTCTGATAGAATAACTTGTGAGAATTCAAGTTGTCATAAGGCAAAACGTTAGGGCGCCATTTGTTAAGACTGTTTCTGATTTTCTAGAACTTTTAAGTTAATTTAATTTTAATTATTTAAACTATGAAAATTATCAGAATCAACTTTGACTCGAATAGCACAGTAGTTAAAAAAAAGGAACACAGATATCTTTGGTCTCAGAATCCGACAGGTAATAACACAAAAATTACTCACAGCACATCATCAGAGGAAAGGTAACAATAATGAAACACAGTAACAATTTAGATTAAAATTATTTATTTCTACTAACGGATCAAATGATCCAGGTAGGACTAGTTTGAATTTGAATAAGAATCTGACTCCATTAATTCCACTTGAAGAGTTTAATTTTAAAAGATTAATATCCTTTGCAAAAAGGATTATATCTAACGATCGCTCTGGAAGCGTCGTAAAACAAAAGAAAACAAGGTTATGCAAAATTTGAAATCACCAAAAGAATAACAAATAAGATAGAATCACAATACCTTTAGATTTTTTACGACGTAATTGTTCGTTGTAATGATGCAACCGGTTTCTTCAATGTCTGCACACCACTGGAAGCGTATTCTAGGAGCTGTGACTGAGGATCTAGTTCGTGGCGTCACCGAAGCCGCTCTTTCCTCCAAGCTCTCTGATCAACGGGTCTGAGAGCTCGTTGATGGATTTGAAGAACGTGAAATAGTCTCGGAATATGACACAATCGGCACGTGGTGTCATTGGTAGAGAAGAAATCTCGTTGATGAAATGGATTCTAATTGTACTAGAGGTTAGAACTGGTCCCTAGCCGTAATTATTAACTAAAAGAATTTCGATGATCTTTAGCAGAGAACAGACAGGTATCTGTTGGTTCGAGGTCCGCGCGGGAATGGAAGCGCAACGCTCGCCCCTAAAGAAGTTAGACAGCTAGGAAAGTGGGGATACGTGCGTCATCTATGTACACCTGCAACTTCGGGCGGTATCCTTGAAAATATCTAATGGATTAACGAGCACTTCGCCGACAGATAAGATATTACCGACAAATGTATATGAAGCAAATAATATGTTGATCACGTGAAATTATTTCGAGAATATAGCAGAACGTCATAATTTCTATCGATAATTCAACACGTCCTAACTAAATTTACAGAAAATTAACGGCATTTCAAAATTTTTGATTTTGTAAGACTGGCCGTTCTTATCAAAATGGAGTCTTCTAACGCCTTTTGATTTTTCATTATCCATTTCGCTTATTCAAAATAATATACTCCTCAAAATTTGTTCTTTTTTGTTTTTATTTTATAAAACCTACTTACCGCAGGACGGACATACGCCTAATAAGGCTGGGGCGTGCTTTGCATATTTGACTGTAAAAAGTTGGAAATAAATTTTTAAAAAGCCTTACAGATATATCAATTATAACCCTACAAAAAATGTCAATGTAAAATTGTTAACACATAATCTTTCGTCTTCATTTACATTTTTGGCATTGTATATGCATGGAACGAAAATATGTTTGTGAAAAACTAAAAATAAAATGTTTATATGACATAACAAATGAACCAATGTTTAAGTATTACTAAACAAGTATTATTTTACTTTCTCCACATTAAAAAAAACTAAAAATATCACATATTATTTTAAATGAGCGTTGACTGATCTAATGATTCTTCAAGGAGACGTTGATCCAAAAAAAGTTGGGCATATCTGCTTTAAATGGTCAGTACGTGGTCAATATTGGTAAAAAAAAAAGCTGAGTTATATTTTAAGATTAAGTATAATTGAGTCAGACATAGTAATAGTATTAGATAAACTGAATTTAAGATTAACCATTTAGCTTCATAAACTGAAAAAAAATAAGTCGTTATCTAACATTCTTGTATATTTATGAGGTTTTAGTAAATTAAATGCTGTTAAGAGTGCAATTTTTCAAAGAATTTTCAACAAAATGCATTAAAGCTAAATAAATGAGGGAAAATACTAATGACGCAGCAGTATTTTAATGAATGTCCCAACTGCATTTTTAAAATGACTTCTTGACAACAATTGCTCAACCCAAAAAACCGCAATGTCTAACTGCTTTGGTGAACCTTCTATCCCTCATTCTTTGAAATACGTCAGCAATTTTCAACAAGTGTATTGCGAATGACTTAGAGATTTGTCGCAAAGTTTACTTGTAAGTGTTGAAAATTAATATCATCTTGCATTTAAATTTCGACTTAATTAATTTTCCCTTTAAATGACAATTTTATGTAAGGTCGATGGCACGGGCCATTATATTTTATTTCCTTGAAAACCATTTATTTGCTAACACATCATTATACAATAATCAAGTGGACTTATTGCTATGTATTTCAACCAATCATACAAAATTAATTTTGTATGATTGGTTTATTTAAATAAAGGAATTGAGTGGCAAAAGTAGTACGAATTAGTGTTTATTTGCACAAAATTTGTGACCGATGTAAATAGCAACAATAAAATAGAGATATCATTAACCAATAGCTGAAAGAAATGTTTATGAAGTGGAACGTATATCGGGAATGAAACACATAACGTTACTGACTAGAAATTAATATTTTTCAGTCACTATTTGAAACACCGTCGGGGATGAAACGAGTCTAATGTTAGTTGGTAACTAGTTCCAGAGACTACGTGAATGGAAAATAAAAAAAAATTAACCGGGAATGCCAATGTATATATAATCTTTGTTTGAGCGTTGTGCACGACCATGACCGCAAAGATACTAAATATGCCCACCAATCAAGAAATAACAAAAATTTATTTTCGCAAGGTACCATTATGTATGCACATATAATAATTTTTTGCCATGATAAACAAATGTTAACAACAAAATAGCAAATTTGTTTATTTATTATTAATTTGTTTAAAACGTTCATACAAATACATCTCGTGTATTTATAATTAAAAAACGATTTTGCCCTCGAGGAGAGTCTGCTCTCTAAACGGGGCTTTATAGTTTGTTATTTTATTATCATTTTCTTCCAATTAATTAGCTTTTCTTTTATAAGTATTATTATAGAATAATGTTATAATAATTTTAACTAAACTGAAATTTCAGCTACTTTAAAGAAAATTAAACGGAACAACCCAAAATTGTCAAGAAAATTTTCATAAAATGGGTATTTTGTTTCATGACATTTACTTCAAACACTTTTGCAACTTCCTTAAAGGTTTTAGCTGTATTTTATTAAAATCAGCCAATGTCAAATTTGTCAGCTATAATTTTAAACAATAAACATTGTTTAAAAATTTCTTTGTAATATTTTTTTCTCATCCTTTCAATTTGTCGTACGTGTCCTCAATCATTGTGAAAATAGTTCATAAATTTAGCTCTGGGCAGAAATAAAACCTTGGATATTAATTATAAGATATAATTTTTAATCTTTCTTATTCTCATTATGATATGTATATAGAAAAATCCTTTTGAATATTAAATATAAATAAAATTTCATAAAAACTAATTGAACAATTGAATTTAATCATGTGTCATTGAAAGTTACTGTAAAGCTGTAATTATAAGGAATTCCCGTTTTTAATTCTTAACTTATATATCATCGTAATTTTAAAACAATTTATAATAAATAAATTGTCGAGTCATTGATTGAGCTCTGGAATATTTATTCAGGAATAAAATGTAAGTCATCCAACTAACGAGCTCATTTTATGTATATTAAAAAAACATGTCAGTTTTAAAACGTACAACTTTGTTTGAATAATTTATTTAAGCTTTCCGCGAGCTAGAAAAAAATTAGAATCGCTTGACTATAAGTTTGCCTTACACGCAGTCAAGTCATTAACTTTTCCCTTCCTGTGCTAAAAAAAACCGCGCGTTCCGGTGCTGTGTATTCAATATACATGTAAGAACGAGCGATTTAAAATCGAAAAAATAAGAATATTCATTGCCAATCGCTTAAAATAATGAAATTTGAAATCAAAAATGATAATAATTGAAATTTAATTGCTAAAAACGTGAAAAAAAAGATCAGCCGACGTTCACAAAACGGGCAAAGCGACCACCTCAAACGAATGTCCACGAGCTACTGAAGCGAGAGAAGCGAGCGAACTGAGATTATATTTCTTGCGTTTCCATATACCGAATTAGAGTGAGAGTGAGACATGAATAGCGTCGCTTCCTTACCCATAGTGTTTTTTTAGAATGAATATACATACCTACGTCACACACTGGCACACGTTTGATTGTATTGGGGAATTTATTCCCGATTTTCACAAAATATCTCTGATGTGGCCGATGAGTGCTATATATTATTAATTTTTTTTTTCATTCAATGCGTAAATGTATTACGGAGGAATACCTAAAATCTGAACCCAGTATTTATAACATTTATAGAGATATGTTATTAAAGTTTTTAGAAGCAATGTGTACTAGTTACACATTACAGGACAGGAAGGATTAAACTCAGTTTATTTCTGTGATGTAATTAAGGTATTTCTTATTTGACTCAACAAAATTCTTTTTGCTTTTGATTGTGCAATACTTTTAAAAGTCAAATACTTAGTTTAAAAAAAAAACAATTATTTCGTAATCCAAAATTGCACCATATTTCACCATACTATTGATATGTTCATAATAGGTTGAAACCAACCAAACTCTTAATTAGAACTTATGTTAAAAAAATGACGACATTTTTATTTCGAAACTATTTTAAAAAGATAATATGCTGCTTACAAACAAAACTTTTAAAGTATTTGTTCTGCAAATATTTATTTCTTCACAGCGTCACTTTCTCAAAGTTTTCCTAAGTAATGCTATGGCATATTATTAACACTTTTTATAAAATGTTTATCCAACCTTTTCTGAACACATAAGCATTAAAGATCCTTCAAAATGTGAGTTATTCTGTTGAAAAATGTGTTGTTATTCTGTTCAAAAATCAATCGTGTATTCCGTTCGTAAATTTTTCTAAGCATATACATATATTAAAATTACCTTCTGCTGAACGGTTTTTTAAATTTCTGTTTTTATTGACCTACATATGATATAATTTTGATATTTAAGAACAGCGAATTGATAAGTTTTGAAAAAAAATATAAAAGTGAATAAAAAAAGAATTTTGGTTCTCCAAAATGTCTTTTTTTTCGGTACTTATTTTTACAAATATTCGTATCTCAAAACACGGTTCAAAATATCAATGTTTGTTTTATCTGAAATATTTTAATGTACGTTATATCCTGGTTAATTTAAACTTGACTGAGTCCCTTGTTTGCCTTCAACTAGCTGTTAAAACTTGACTGAAAATATTTGAGACTTAATTTATATCTCATGGGTGAATTTAAGCAGGTAAAATATTTAAGATATGCTGTTTTTCACGCTTTTATTTAGTAAATAGCCTTACTTGGTTTAAAATATAATGCGAACGTAAACATTCTTTATTAAGTAAACTAGAATAAAAAAATTGCTTTCTGATGTTTCATATTTAATTTTTAAACAGGGTAAAAATATATACTTGAAAAATCTTATTTTTCTATCTGAATAAACAAACTAAGTTAAATTTGTTTATTGAAATATGTATATAGACATTTTTTAATTATTTTGAAACAGCAGATATGTTTCAAAACAAATTATGATGAAGTGGTTTTTAACCTTAGAAAACCCAGTTGACTGAGTTTGTTAAAAAAAACTAATTATTTCTACTGAATTAACAGATTCAACATAATTTGGAAACTGAAAAAACTAATTATTTTTACTGAATTAACAAATTCAGCATGATTTGACAACTGAAAAAAACTAATTATTCTTACTGAATTAACAAATTCAGCATAATTTGACAACTGAAAAAACTAATTATTTTTTTCTGAATTAACAGATTCAACATAATTTGACAACTAAAAAAACTAATTATTCTTACTAAATTAACAGATTCAACATAATTTGACAACTGAAAAAACTTATTATTCTTACTAAATTACAGATTCAACATAATTTGACCACTGAAAAAACTAATTATTCTTACTGAACTAACAGATTCAACATAATTTGACAACTGAAAAAACTTATTATTCTTACTGAATTAACAAATTCAGCATAATTGGACAACTGAAAAAAACTAATTATTCTTACTGAATTAACAAATTCAGCATAATTTGACAACTGAAAAAACTTATTATTCTTACTGAATTAACAGATTCAACATAATTTGACAACTGAAAAAAATTATTTACTGTAAGTTTTTTATTCAGATTTGTTTCTTTTTATACAACAATGCTCGTTTTATATTTGACACTCGTTGAGTGGTTGTTTTTTTGTTTAAAAAAACTTGTTTATCTTACTGAGTACTTGGGCTTGCAGGATGTGTTGTAAAGGTTTGTATGAACTCTTGAGTGTGGGTTTATTTTGTTGTTTTATGTTTGTATTTCTGTATATTTTTGATTTTATTGTTATCATTGTGTGCGGTATATTATGGGATGAACGTTTATGGTCTTTATGGAGAGATGATGTGTGAGGAGTTTGATTTTGCGTGATGTTTCCAGTTGTAATTGAGTGTCACTGTTTGTCAGGTTGATGAGAGTGTGCAACGGGGTTTTGTTTTTGTATCGATTTATTTTTTCATGCTAAATATCCTCAGTGAGATACAGGCAAAAGCCTAGTTTACTGGGGATACGACAAATGAAAGGCAACAAACCCAGATCCATTAAATGTGTATGTCCAAATTAAATTACCTGTTGTTTTTTCGCAAATTATGTATCTCTCTTGTCATGTGTATAATAAAAAAAAAATTTAATCAAGGTATGACTAAATTTGACAATCAAAATAGCCACATAATTAATAAAGATTTATTGATATCAAGTAATGTTAAGATATTTACGTAATAAAACTATTTTTTTAATGTAACGTTTTAAAGTAACGATTATTATGTTTTAAAAAGATTTTTCCGTATCAATTTTAGGAAACAAGTTTCTAAGCTTTTTATTATTTCAGGCAACATTAAAATATGTATCACTGTTTGACAGTAAACATAAAAAGCACACACTCACAAAGCGATAAAAGGAAAGAAAAAGCACGTCCCGGATGTCATTCCTTACCTCGATGTTAAAAATATTATCTGCATCCCTCGGGACAAGGATTTATGGTGATGCAAATCAAGTCAGATTTTGCTTAAAAAAGGACTTACATGTGTCAACTGGGTTACACAAAAGAGTGAATGATACGAATTTTGTAGCAAATGTGTGGAATATAAATTATCTTTTCCATATTTTGGTTCAAATATCATTCCGCCCTATTTTACATTTACGTTAAGAATATTACATTTAAAAATGTATATAGTGGTGTTTTTTTAGTTGAAGAGAATTTGTGGATCAGATTTTCTCTTTGCGTATGCTTGTGAAAAAATAAAAATGTGTAGTGTGTGTCTATGACCTTAGAAAGCGTATGACCGCGTGATAAGAGCTAAGGCTTAGAAAATATTGAATAACTATGGTGTTGAATGTAAATTAATATGTAGCAGTGAACCATTGCTAGTTAGAAGTACGATACACATTAAAATAAACGGTGTCTTAAGTGAGTGGTTTAATATTTCAACAGGGGTCAAATAAGGATGTAGCTTATCACCCAAGTTGTTTAACCCTTCCTGTCTTGTGATGTGTAACTAGTACACATTGCTTCTAAAAACTTTAATATCTATATAAATATAATAAATACTGGGTTCAGATTTTAGGTATTCCTCCGTAATACATTTACGCATTGAATGAAAAAAATATTTTAATAATAATTAGCACTTATCTGCTACATCAGAGATATTTTGTGAAAATCGGGAATAAATCCACCAATACAATCAAACGTGTGCCAGTGTGTGACGTAGGTATATTTATTCTAAAAACCGCTATGGGTGAGGAAGTGCGCTATTCACGTCTCACTCTCAGTCTACTTCGGTATATGGAAACGCAATAAATAGAATTTCAATTCGCTCGCTTCTCTCGCTCAGTAGCCACAGCGGGCTTTCGTTCGAGTTGGTCGCTTCGCCCGTTTTGTGAATGTCATCCGATGTTTTTTTTTCTTGTTTTCAGCAATTAAATTTCAATTATTATCACTTTTGACTTCAAATTTAATTAATTTAAGCGATTGGCTATGAATATTCTTTAATAATAATTAGCACTTATGGGCCACATCAGAGATATTTTGTGAAAATCGGGAATAAATTCACCAATACAATCAAACGTGTGCTAGTGTGGGACGTAGGTATGTATATTCATTCTTAAAAACCGCTATGGGTGAGGAAGCGACGGTATTCACGTCTCACTCTCAGTCTACTTCGGTATATGGGAATGCAATAAATAGAATCTCAGTTCGCTCGCTTCTCTCTCTCAGTAGCCAGCGGGCTTTCGTTCAAGTTGGTCGCTTCGCCCGTTTTGTGAACGACATTCTGATGGTTTTTTTTTCTTGTTTTCAGCAAATTAATTTCAATTATTATCACTTTTGACTTCAAATTTAATTAATTTAAGCGATTTGCTATGAAAATTCTTATTTTTCCGATTTTAAATCGTTCATTTTTACATGCGTATTGAATACACAGCACCGCAACGAGCGGTTTTTTTAGCACATGAAGGAAAAGGTTTTTATCTATACAAATTCGTGTGTAAAAAGACAACAGAGCTCAATGGATGACCAACAAATGTAGAATGGGAATATTTGCGGATTGCAGCATACTTATGACATGATAGTATTGGCGGAAAATGAAGATGAATTACAGTTTGATAAGTAAATAGTATGACATACTTAAGGAGAAAGATCTGAGAATGAATGTTGTGATGTCAAAATCGCGGTGATAGAAAAGTTTGAAAGAAAGAAAGTAAATGTAATATACGAGTATGTGTAAGTAATCATAGATAAGAGCAAAAAGAATTGTATTATTGAGGTAGAATTTTGTCTAATGATTCAAGAGTTACAAGGGATATCAAACGGTGTGTTGCGATAAGAAACATGACCAATGTGTCACTTAAATATATGTGCTCGAACTCGAACGATATCAAAATCAGCTGAGACGATAGTTCATAACAGTGGTTTAGTATCACCTTCGATTTACACGAGTGAAACATGGACGTAGAATAAAAACTGAATAGAGCCCAATAAATTATGTAGAAATGCGTGCACTGAGAAGAATACATCGGGTGATAATGTATTATACAATAGAATACGGAATGAAGTGATTAAAGATGAATGTGAACTTAATCTTTCCTTCCCTGTGTTGGGTATCTTCTACACGTTACTTCTAATAACCATCAATATCTCTATAAATATAATAAATACAAGGTTAAGATTTTAGGTATTCCTCCATAATACATTTACGCATTGATTTAAAAAATAATATTAATAATAATCAGAATTTATCGACTACATCGAGGTGTTTTGTAAAGATCGAAAATAAATTCGCATTTAAACGCTGCGAGTGCCTCGTCTTGACGATAGGTGAATAGTATGCGGGAAGCGCGACACTATATTCGCATCTCACTCTTGCATACTGGACTGAATTGCGAGGAGCTGAATTGTCTCAACGTCGCAAGCATAAGCGTAAGCGCCGGGGTATGCGACTGACGTTCCGCACCACTAGTAGCTTCTAGGCTTGCAAATAGGTTAGACGTACGCCCGTTCCGTGAGCGTTGCCAGATGGTTTTTTAATGTTTTCAGCAAATAAATCTCAATTATTATAATTTTTAACTTCAATTATAATTAATTAAGGGGATTATCTATGAATGTTCTTATTTTTTTAATTTAAAATCGCTAATTTTTTATTGCGTACTCACTACCCAACACCGGAGCACGCGTATTATTTTTATCACCGTAAGGGAAGGGTTAAAACGGTTGAGTAGGATGACTAAATAAGTTCATTGTTCTTTTTGGCAATATGTTCAAACTATAATACATAAGCATTGTCCGTTCTTTACTATTAGCTTATTATTGGATGATAGGAAGTGTCCTCCATCAACAACACATCTCGAAGGCATCTATCAAGTTTATTTTCTTCTTTTTCAATGTTCATGTTTCATTTCCATACAGTGATCTGATGAATGCTAGAGAATATTTTTTAACTGCTGAATTGTTGTCATCTGATTTAACAACGGTTAATCTATATCTTAATCTTGTTTATGGCATATGTATGTTATAGTAATTTTTGAAGTTTAATATAGCAAAAATACTTTCTTTTTTAGTTAAAATCATTACAGGTTACGTTTAACAGTACGAATATGTCAAAATCCAAAACGTATTGTTTTCTTTACATTTAAATTGTAAAAAAATAGTTATTCATATATTTTTTCGGAAAAAAAATACCTTTTTTTTTTAAACCTGGCGAGTTTATTGCCATGTGGCAATCTCTTCTAGCCGGAAAGATGTTTTTATAGGCCCTAAGTGTTAACCAGACTGGAATCCTATTTAAAAAAATCTGGGTTCCAGCGGGGATCGAACCCGCAACCTCCGGACCGGCAGACAAGTGTCTTACCACCAGGCCATGGAGGTCGTCTCCTTTCTTTAATTCTTGAAAATAAAACAAGATTTATTACTGTTGATGACTATATTTTAATTCAATATTAAATTTATGCAATAAATGTGTATAATTTAGCGCCTTTTGTTATAATTAATTTTAAGTTTCTTTGGTTTTTAAGGCTTTAATAATGTTTTAAAAAAATATATCTATAAACATATTTTACCATTTTTGAATAATGCATATAAACCGTATTTTTCTCATAGTTGTTCAAAATATTATCCTTAAAAAAATCCCCCTCCTTTATCATATATTTATTATAAAATGTGATTTTATAGCGTACCGATAAAAATGTCTATCAAATATTAAAGCTTTCTCAGAAATACACCCTTCATCCCCAAACCATCCTCGAGTATCCTTTCTCAATAGATGACGTGATGCCTTTTCCTTGGCATCTAATGTAGGCACCTTGACTTAAGGCTATATAAAAACTTGCTACCTGTCCATTCACCCCATTTATCATCCCGTATCTGAAAGCTTCGCAATATATTTAGTGAGAATATGATATATCCTAGGATAGACGAAACTTTCCTAAAATGGTATTGTAAATATTTTATGATCGATGGAAAGTTGTAAATATAATTATAAAAAATGTTCTAAACCTACTTGTGTATTTTATTCTAAAGACTTGATAAAAAAGGCTTTTCATTGATTTTTTTGCTTGCAAAACTTTCTTTAAGGTTAAACTTGGGAAGAAATTTTCTTAACAAATATGTTTTGATTAAGCTCTTTAAAAATGAACCTGCAGTTGTGTCTTTTTCACCCACATTGTCTCTAAAAACCAAGTCTCTTTTTGTCCTTGTAGTGTGATCTACACTCGTAAGTTGGATGTAGTCGTTTAATACTTTGATGAAAGACCTACCTTCGGAGAGAACTCTCCTCTGCTGACAGTAGATTAGATACTACGAACATAGATGATATAAGGGAAATAAAAAAAAAAGTCTTATTTATACTACATAAGACATCTTATAGTTAAGGAGGTCGCTATCTTTTTTATAAAAAAAATTAAAACACTGTTAAATTATTCCTGGTCATTACAAAGTTTGAGTTACCATTCAGGCTGAAGGTAGTCCAACGTACTCGTATAGTCCTTTTGATTTTCAAATATAACATTTTCCTCGCAATTCTACAAAATCTTATCTATGGATTGATTTGGGTGGTGTCATAAATTACAACATGATGAAAATACTAGATTTAATTTTAAAAAATGCTGTTGAAACTATCGTGGCCATTGAGGAATTGGGAGGTCCTGTAGTAAGAAACCACTGAATGGGAGTTTAAGTACACTCTGATGCAAAGAAATAGTTTATAATAGTAGAAGAACGAGCTGGAAACGGAGGAAAACCAGAATACCCATCACTGATATGGTAGTTTCTAATGTTTTAATTTCTAATTCACCTCGTACCTCTCGAAGCGTATGCTAATGTTTTCTACGAGTCACGAGCATAGTATTTTTCATATATGGCTCTAATCTTGTATTTTTTTTTCAAATACCATTAGTCACCTATGTTTCGCTGCAGAGCGTTAAAATATTTGAGAATCTAATACTAATTTTATTAATAGTATTGCTTGACGTTTCCACCCCAACATATGTCAGTCTTCAGCAATAAACATTTTTATAGTAAGTGTAAAATGTTTTAGAACATATCAAAGTGAGATATAAAATCTTGAATGTCAGTAATAAATTAAAAGTCTACCATTCATCTGAACCTTAGCACAAGCAATGCTACATATGATGTTTTGAGAGGTTTTAAGATAAATACAATATAATACCGATACAGGATAATAAAGTTTTGTTTAAAAGTCCTCACAACTATACAAACTAATATATGCTATCTTTTTGTTTCAGATAATATCCGTGATGTCAGTCTTCTTCATATGTGTGTCAGTTTTATCTTTCTGCCTCAAGACTCACCCTGATCTCAGAGTAGAATATTCTTTGAATTACCCTATAATCGAAGTATCGAATTTCTCCTCACCGAACACAACAAACGTGACATTTTGGACCAATGAGCCTGAGAAACAGGAAATATTAATAAAAGATACTTTAAGAAACGGAAACAATAATTCGACTAGCAGTATTCTTAAAAACGCAACAAAAGGGGGGACAAAGAATTTGATGAGGATCAGAAAGAGAAATGAGTTTGCAACGTCGCAATATGGAAGAACACATAATGTCAATAACCAACAATACTTCGAAGGAAAGTTTAGAAATCAAAATAGCAGATGGCAAGAGAACCCGCCCAGGTATGGACAACCGCATCGGGCCTTCTTTTATGTGGAGCTGGTATGCAATGTTTGGTTCACATTTGAATTGGCTGTCAGATCAGTGGTAAGTTTAATAATGAATTTATTCACTTAAAGCTTGTTCGTAATGTTTGGTTTGTGTTAAAATTGGCTGTCAGATCATTAGTAAGTTTAACAATAAGTTGATTTATGTGGAACTTGTCTGTAATGTTTGGTTCACATTTGAATTGGCTGTCAGATCAGTGGAAAGTTTTACAATACATTGATTAATTAAGAGCTTGTCCGTAATGTATGGTTTACATTTTAAATTACTGTTAGGTCAGTGGTAAGTTTAATAATGAATTTATTCACTAAGAGCTTGTTCGTAATGTTTGGTTTGTGTTGAAATTGGCTGTCAGATCTTTAGTAAGTTTAACAATAAGTTGATTTATGTGGAACTTGTCTGTAATGTTTGGTTCACATTTGAATTGGCTGTCAGATCAGTGGGAAGTTTTACAATACATTGATTAATTAAGAGCTTGTCCGTAATGTATGGTTTACATTTTAAATTACTGTTAGGTCAGTGGTAAGTTTAATAATGAATTTATTCACTTAGAGCTTGTTCGTAATGTTTGGTTTGTGTTGAAATTGGCTGTCAGATCTTTAGTAAGTTTAACAATAAGTTGATTTATGTGGAACTTGTCTGTAATGTTTGGTTCACATTTGAATTGGCTGTCAGATCAGTGGGAAGTTTTACAATACATTGATTAATTAAGAGCTTGTCCGTAATGTATGGTTTACATTTTAAATTACTGTTAGGTCAGTGGTAAGTTTAATAATGAATTTATTCACTTAGAGCTTGTTCGTAATGTTTGGTTTGTGTTGAAATTGGCTGTCAGATCTTTAGTAAGTTTAACAATAAGTTGATTTATGTGGAACTTGTCTGTAATGTTTGGTTCACATTTGAATTGGCTGTCAGATCAGTGGGAAGTTTTACAATACATTGATTAATTAAGAGCTTGTCCGTAATGTATGGTTTACATTTTAAATTACTGTTAGGTCAGTGGTAAGTTTAATAATGAATTTATTCACTTAGAGCTTGTTCGTAATGTTTGGTTTGTGTTGAAATTGGCTGTCAGATCTTTAGTAAGTTTAACAATAAGTTGATTTATGTGGAACTTGTCTGTAATGTTTGGTTCACATTTGAATTGGCTGTCAGATCAGTGGGAAGTTTTACAATACATTGATTAATTAAGAGCTTGTCCGTAATGTATGGTTTACATTTTAAATTACTGTTAGGTCAGTGGTAAGTTTAATAATGAATTTATTCACTTAGAGCTTGTTCGTAATGTTTGGTTTGTGTTGAAATTGGCTGTCAGATCTTTAGTAAGTTTAACAATAAGTTGATTTATGTGGAACTTGTCTGTAATGTTTGGTTCACATTTGAATTGGCTGTCAGATCAGTGGGAAGTTTTACAATACATTGATTAATTAAGAGCTTGTCCGTAATGTATGGTTTACATTTTAAATTACTGTTAGGTCAGTGGTAAGTTTAATAATGAATTTATTCACTTAGAGCTTGTTCGTAATGTTTGGTTTGTGTTGAAATTGGCTGTCAGATCTTTAGTAAGTTTAACAATAAGTTGATTTATGTGGAACTTGTCTGTAATGTTTGGTTCACATTTGAATTGGCTGTCAGATCAGTGGGAAGTTTTACAATACATTGATTAATTAAGAGCTTGTCCGTAATGTATGGTTTACATTTTAAATTACTGTTAGGTCAGTGGTAAGTTTAATAATGAATTTATTCACTTAGAGCTTGTTCGTAATGTTTTGTTTATGTTGAAATTGGCTGTCAGATCATTAGTAAGTTCAACAATTAATTTACACATGTAGAACTCGTCTGCAATATTTGGTTATCATTTGAATTGACTATCATGTCAGTGATAAGTTCAATAATTAAAAGATCTATGTGGAGTGTGTCTACAATGTTTGATTCTCATTTGAATTGGCTGTCAGATCGTTAGGAAGTTCAACAATTAATTGATTTATGTATACTTCTCTGTAATGTTTCGTTCACATTTGAATGGTCTATCATATTTTATATGTGGTAAGTAAAATAATCGATTGATTGATTTGAATAGAACACATATTTTGTTATTTCAATTTTAATAATTAATATTTAAAACGAACAGTCGTCCAACAGTTTTTCATGCTGTATTTAGTATTTTATTATTAATTTCATAATTTATTTATAAAGACAACCTCCATGGCCAAGTTTTTTATGCAGTATTTAGTATTTTATTATTTATTTCATAATTTATTTATAAAGACAACCTCCATGGCCAAGTTTTTTATGCAGTATTTAGTATTTTATTATTAATTTCATAATTTATTTATAAAGACAACCTCCATGGCCAGCCTCCATGGCCAAGTTTTTCATGCAATATTTAGTATTTTACTATTAATTTCATAATTTATTTATAAAGACAACCTCCATAGCTCCATTATTTGACAATCTTTAACCGTTGAAGCTACTAATTACTTGTCTAAAAGGTTCTTTTTTCTAAATTTAAGGTTTCGCTAAGTTATTTAGCGATAAATTAATCGAACCAAATACAAATAATCATTTACTATAATTTCAATTTTACTCAATCTTAATTCTTTAATTTTTATTCTAATAAATTGGTAGTTACCTCTTCAGTCTCTTGTTCTTGTTGTGTATGTTGAAATAATTGTATTTATTGCGCATATACTCGTACGTATGCAGTGCAACGCACCTTTACTTCATATGCTGCAAATATTCAGCGCGCTTTGTTCTTCCTTCGTTTGGATCCATTCGAATTGATTTAATCAAATCGTAACTAAATGACAATAGTTCACTCATTTCAAGACAACAAGAATAAAAGATAATGGTGAATATTGAAAGATTGGGACAATTTGAGAAATTCTTCTGTTTGGGTAGTATTTTCCCTGATGATGGAAGATTTAAGACGAATATCGAATGGAGTGTGACGTTAAAAACAAATTCATGGATCACCAAAACATATAAATTTATACAAGGCAGTACGAAAATCTACTAAGATGCAAGTCCACATTAGTATTTTGGTGCAAACTTTGATGTAAGGGAGTGAAATGCGTAGGTAAAAGAGACTAAAGAGCCAAATAAATGCTGTAGAAATGCGTGCATTATCCTCAGTGAGATACAGGCAAAAGCTTAGTTTACTGGGGACACGACAAATGAAAGGCAACAAACCCAGATCCATTAAAATTGTATGTCCAAATTAAATTACCTGTTGTTTTTTCGCCAATTATGTATATTTCTTGTCAAGTGTAAATAATTAAATAAAAAATAAATAAGAAAAATACATGAAGTGACAATGTATGACAGTATAACTTGTGTGTGCACCCCTGATGATGAAAGAAAAGCTTTTAACCTGGTAGTGTTATATCGTTACAAAAAGTGGGAAAAAACAGTGTTTGATTAAACAAATAACAAAGTCTTATTTGTGCTCCCTGATGATGAGGGGAAAGCCTTGAAACCGGTATGGTTACAAAAAGTGGAATAGACAGTGTTTAATAAAACAAATTACAATGTATTTAAACCTCCACAATGTTAATGCCTTAACTATAAATAATATAATGTATGACAGAATACGGAAGGAAGATATTAAAGGTTAATGTGAACTTAAGGCTGATGTGTTTAATGAAATGAAGAAGAGCATGCTGAGATTGTTTGGACACGTGGAATGAATGAAGAAAAACTTACAAAAATGATATACAGTGCAAACATGAGTAAAAATCGTATGAGGCGAAGACCAAAAAAAAGGATGGTTAGATCAAATGAATGATTGTTTGAAAGAAAGAAACGTAGAAAATCAGAATAAATCGGATAATTCGTATGAAAAGGTGTATGGACATAGAAGAGGCTAAGGATATGTGTCGAGATAGGAACGTGTATCGCTCTATTATCTATGCATACCTCAACAAGGAAATAACGTGATGGTATTTATGTATGTATTAACCTTTCCTTCCCTGTGTTGGGTATCTTCTACACGTTGCTTCTAATAACCATCAATATCTCTATAAATATAATAAATACAAGGTTAAGATTTTAGGTATTCCTCCATAATATATTTACGCATTGATAAATTAATAATAATTAGAATTTATCGACTTCATCGTAGGTGTTTTGTGAAGATCGGAAACAAATTCGCATTTAAACGCTGTGAGTGCCTCGTCTTGACGATAGGCGAAGAGTATGCGGGAAGCGCGACACTATATTCGCATCTCACTCTTGCATACTTCACTGAATTGCAAGGAGCTCAATTATCTCAATCGTCGCAAGCGTAAGCCACGCCGGGAGTCAGCCACCTGCGCTCCGCGCCGCAGTAGCTTTAGGGCTTGCAACCAGATTAGACCTACGCTCGTTCCGTGAGCGTTGCCAGATGGTTAATGTTTTCAGCAAATAAATCTCAATTATTATAATTTTTAACTTCAATTATAATTAACTAAGGGGATTATCTATGAATGTTCTTATTTTTCCGATTTAAAATCGCAAATTTTTTATCGCGTACTCACTACCCAACGCTGGAGCGCGCGTTTCAATTTTAGCACCGTAAGGGAAGGGTTAACAAAACTAAACCTTAACTATGCAATTAATAATTAAAACGTACATATTATACCATAATTATGGCAGCATCTATTCATATGTGTATATACCATATGTACATAACAAACGTACGGAAGTACAACCGACTTTATTTTATTTGATATATAATTGGTATTTGACTTGCTTTCGTATTTTCTATTTGATTCAATATGTTTTCTTTCAAAGCATTCATGTTTATTTTTGTTTCAAACAATGAACTAACTTTGTTATTTTATTTTCAATTTGAGTTAGTACAATTTTTTTTAACTTCAAACATTTCCGTTTATTCAGATTCCGAGAGCAATGTTTTCCTTCTGAAGGTTTTGGGTAAATTACGAGTTCATATTTAATTAACATCGTTGTACAAAATATTTGGAGTATCTCACAGCGAATAAAAAAAGAATATCAACAAAAAACTTATCTACAAGTATTTAAAATCAAGCTTGAAATATAAATTTCGTTCTGTTATATTATTTTTATCATTACAACGATGTTTGTTTATATTTATTTCTCACATATCTTTCTTTTATATATTTATTATTACACATGACAAGAAATATACACAATTTGCGAAAAAACAACAGGTAATTTTATTTGTACATACAATTTTAATGGATCTCGGTTTGTTGCCTTTCATTTGTCGTATCACCAGTAAACTAGGCTTTTACCTGTATCTCACTGAGGACATTTAGCATGAAAAAATAAATCGATACTTCTTTCCGATTTTCGATTACACAAAAACAAAACCCCGTTGCACGTTCTCATCAACCTGACAAACAGTGACACTCAATTACAACTGGAAACATCATGCGAAATTAAACTCCTCATACATCATCACTACAGAAAGACCAAAAATATTCATCCCACAATATACCGCACACAATCATAAGAATAAAAATTAAAATAAAAACTAAAACAAAAATATACAGAAACACAAATACAAAAATAACCAAAATTAAAACAACAATAAAAAACCCAGACTCACGAGCCCACACAAATCTTTTCCACTGGTCATTCATCCTGAAAGCCCAAGTACTCAAAATCCTGTTGCAATAACAACCACGCTCCGAACGACTGTCTAAATGGTTTTCCTATATTTACCTTTATTGAATTCGGCACGCCATTGTATGTCATGGGAGCCAAATAAGCATATTGCCTTTGGGCAAAAGAGGTTTTAACTCTAGGGATGCTGAACATTTCATTAGTTGTCATGCGTGTCATGTGTCTCTGCTGAGTCTGCATCTTCCCCTCCTTTCGATGGTAGTGCCAGGGAATGGATTTGAGATGCAAATTGGCTATGTTCAGGACTTGATACTCTCTGAAAGGCTCCACCGTGGGATACCGGGCAGGAAGTTTATGAATTATTTTCACAATCATTAAGGATAGATTCTTCGAGCACTCAAGCTTCAAACTTGATGGTTGTGAAATGTCTCATTATAAATCTGATTTCGTTAGAGATCATCCTACATGTTTCACTATCGTCGTTCAAAGTTGATAATCCTATCGTCATTCTAACATGAATCTTAAGATGCTCTTTTACGTCAACAATGTGATCTTCTGTAAGAAAGCAGCCCAATCCTAGATACCATACACTTTGGTAGACACCACAAACATATGGACTTCACTGAGTAACTGGTCACGCTATCTTTTGTTTGATTAAAAGTATATCTGAACACAAGAGTTATTAAAATCCATAACTGTCTTACGCGTTTAGTCCCAACTTAATGTTATTTTATGTATTAGGTGTTAACATAAGTTGCGCCCGTTTTTTTTTTCAAATTTAAAAATGAGTACAAAAGTAAAACAAAATGGTAAAGGTTATACGTCATTCGAAAGAAAATTTTCTGCTCTACAAGATATTGTGTTTGTTTTTACGTTACCTCGATTGAACGCGAACAGAAGGAGGTGTCGAAAATGCTCACTTTCGTCTACTTGACATTCCATTTTGAAGGCTTGTAATCAAATAAAATAATATACAATATGTAACGTAAAAGCACCCAATACATATATTTAATAAAACTAAACACCCTTTCCTTATTAAAAATATTGTTGAACTATTACTTAACTTCCATACTCAAATTGTATCGATTGGGTTATGACTATACTGCAGTCTCGGGCATATTTGACGACAATTTTAAAGCCTTTAAAAGTTTTCTAAGGGAGTGTTTTTGTTTGTCTGAACCATAAATCTGACGTTACGGCGTGACTTGTTGATTTTTTTTTTGTTTTTCGTTGACTATTAGAGTCCATGCACCGTAAGGAAAGAATAGTGTAGAAGGGTGACCATGATTTTATATTTAGTATATATTCAGATTATTTAGTTTATGGATTTTTTTGTTTAGAATAAATATATGTTTATTAATACGAAAAAAGAAAGTTTTAAAGAAACAAAAAGTTTTACTTATGTCTAACAAACCTTGTATTTTATTTACAAATACACAATGGAAAAATTTCAATAAATACAAAATGTTTATTTGTTTTTTTAGAAACGTATTGGTTAACCTTTTTACGGCGATGGCTCGAGTATCTTTCGTGTGTCCCACAGGCGGCGGTGTTTTACCTCAATAAATTTATATTGTATCTACATAAAAATATGACTCACCATTATCCCGAATCTGATTACTGTGGAACTGTGCGCCGATGCATTTTTTAGCTGACACTATACACACGTAATATTATCCAAATCAAAGCTATAAATAAAGTGCGACAATATAATAAGCAATAATCGAAGAAAACAATAATCCATAAACAATGAAAAAGGCAATTAATTCAATACGCAATACGCGTACTTACAAAAAAAATATCGACGCAAAATACGTCATATTGATCGGGAGAAATCGTCATTAGAAACATGACCTTCAACACACCCGAACGTGTGGCGCTAATATTTAAAATGCTTTAAATTTCGACGGCCTCGAATCGGTCTGTTTAAATCCTTCTTATGGATCAAGTACTTGAAGTTTTGATGATTTTAAAAGAGATGTCACTAGAGGACACGTTTTGTCTTATATTCAGGTTAAAAATTTTAAAGAAGATTTAATTTTGACTGAGATATCGACACGCAAAGTTAGTGGCCACTTAAATGGCCACTCGCCAGGACGGCACGTAATATGTATGGGCCAGTTAAGTGGTCCCCCGCCGTGAAAGAGTTAAGAAACACAGTAAAGAAATGTTATTAAATATAACAATACAACATAAAAATACAAAAAGAACTTAATTTATTATGCATAAATAAATTTAAAAGAGAAACAGTCTCATTTCACAAATAAAATTATTCACAGTCTGATGATGAATCACTATCACTTGCCTCACTTAAACTTATTATGAAATTGTGATTTTCACTTATATGGTCAAACATGATTTCTCTTTCCCAATATTCCGACTCTATGTCTTTCACATGGCTACATATTCCGCTCCACTCTTCAGAGTTTATCAAAGAAACTTTTTCTATTACTAATTGATCCACTGTATTCAATGTAAACAGTACATTTCTAGAACCAACATACCCTTCGATCATGGTGACACTAAATTTTTGACACGATGACACACTAATACTAGAAACTGACCAATCAGCACACAGGAGTTGACTTACACAATCACATGCTATGTGTACCTACATTATAGTACAATACAGTTACAGATTCTTTCCTTACGCCGCGTGGACTCTTAACTTTTCGAGATATCTAAAAATATGTTGACTTTTTATTGCATCGGAGTATTTTTGTGTTAAGGTCTGAGCTTCGAAATGAATCAAGTTTTTATTTTGTGTATTTGTCATTTGGTATACATGTGTGTACTTCATTTTGATACGATTTTTGTATATGATTCGTGTTAATCTTTACAATTTTTGTGACAAGTTGTTTTAATATTCATACGGACTTAAAATTTTAATTTGTTTATTACTTTCGTAACCTTTTTTAATGGTGTATGAAATACTGTACATTTTATTAAAATGTATATGTTTTTTAAATGGGATAAACAAAGAGAACAGAGCGATAATCTATCCAATCGCGCACATTTCCGTCACCTTTATAACATCCATACATATCATATAGTGTAGAATAAAATACAGATCAAACCCCGTTAATGGTCACCTCAAAAATCCTAGAATTTAAATAAATTCTTTCGATCTAACGTCGGAAAGAAATTATATTTATTTATTTATTTTACACATGATAAAAAATATACTTACATAATTTGCGAAAAAACAACTTGTTATTTAATTCGGACACACAATTTTAATGGATCTGGGTTTGTTGCCTTTCATTTGTCGTGCCAACAGTAAACTAGGCTTTTGCTTGTATCTCACTGAGGAATATGGCAAGCAAATAATAATAATAAAATTTCTTATTGACCATTATTTGTATTCTTACAAAAATACATAGATCCGCTATTCAGATGTTCATTGGTACTTAACACACCCGTGACGTCAGACATTAAGTATGTTGGTCCACCTATTATTTCATACTCAGGTGGGTTGCCACCGGAGAAAGAGTCTTTTTGGATTGTTCCTTCTTCGTCACTACTTAAAGTCGCGCTTATAAAAAAAAACGATAATTTAGTATAGATGGCGCTAATGAGAAATTCATTTTTCACCCCAAAATGGCGTGGGTGCTGATGGGATCGAGCTGACCTGGCACTAAACAAAAATTATTTTATACATACATACCATACATATCATGATGTCATTTCCCTGTTGGAGTAACCAGAGAGAACAGAGCGTGATGTTTTCCTTTCATGATAATGTTCCTTGTCCTCATCCACATCATTACATCTTCTCATACAGCTCCCCCTATTTTTTTCTTAACTTTCCTTGTTTCAAAATTAAATTTACTTGGTGCAACCATACTTTTTTGGGCATCCTCTATCACAAGTTTTACTCATTCGTGCATTATTAATTAATTTAATTTGTATTTCATAATTAATTAGTGGAATAAGCAAAATAATAATAAGCCCTCTTCCACAACTACCATTCAATTTGCTTTGTAAATTATCATAATTAAGTCAATCTTTCGTTGCCCATTCGTGAAATTAATAACACAAATACCTAGGTTAATTATTAAGGTAGTTTAAGTTTGTACATCATAGAATCTTGGTCAAAAAGTGTTTACACAAGTAAGTTATTTTAGTTTGAAAATTAAATTTTATCTATTATTAAAATATTTGTACTAACCATACCTGATGTAAATTAACAGTAATGAGATAAGAGAAATTTTGTAACAATACAAAACAAGGCTTTGAAATAACAATGCCACATTTTAAAACAACAATATCTGTTGAAAATTTTAATTGTTAGAAACAAAATCCAACTTTATTTTAGGAATTGTTTGTTATCTGAAAAATAGGGCAGAAAGAAACGCCTGCTAATTGTCTGATTTCAAAGAGGTTTGAATAGATTAAAAATGGGTTGCTTTTATTGTAATCCTGTTTATACGACAGACATTTCAAATAAAGTTTATTGAAGTTATGTAATGGGTATACAAATTTACAGTTTTAAATAAGGCTTCTTAATTAAGGCTACAATCGAGAATTTTATTTTGTGTATTTTCTCCGTATTCTCCGTATTTTCGATAGATTTTATTAATTTAAAGAAAATAACTAAATTAATTTGGTTCTTGAGTTTTATGCCTTTGTGATTTTACGCAGTTTATATAAAGTTAAGGTTTAAATATAGTGTCCTTGTGGCGAGTTAAACAACTTAAGTATCTAGTAAGAATAATAAACAAAATATAACATTTAAAACGTGCTATTAAAAAAATAACAGGTGAAAGCCTTGAAACCGGTAGGGTTATACCGTCACAAAAAAGTGGAATAAACAGTGTTTGATAAAAATAAATTACAATAACATAAGTAGATATTCAGATAAATTACAATAATACTTTTAGAACATTGCTGCGGATTTATACTGGACCAATACAACTGATTTTTTAGACCATTGTTGCTTATTACTGCTGATTTTTATTAGAATAGTATTATCGATTTCTGTTAGATTATTGATTATGATTTATTAAAATGGGATGTTGAATTCTATGAGACCATTGCTACTGATTTTCACAAGACCATTGCTATTTATTTCCATGAGAGCTGCTGATTTTTACAAGACCAGTACTGTTGATTTTTTTTGGATCATTAATGCTGATTTATTAAGATCGGACGTTGAGTTCTATATGACAATTGCTGCTGATTTTAATTAGACCCTTACTTTTTATTTCCATGAGAATCTTGCTGCCGATTACAGTAATATCATTGCTGTCAATTTCTACTAGATCAGTACTGCTGATTTCCATTAAATCATTGAGGCTGATTTTTTTTTCAATTATGTGGAATTATATAAGACTTTATTGACGATTTTTATGATAAATATCAAGACAGTAGAAACATTATTGATTCTAATTTTTTTTATCCACTTTGTACGGATTTCTTATGTTACGTAAAGAAGGTCTGCTTCTAGCATTAGCTTATTCATTAAGAAGAATATCAGCCAGGAGTCTTCTCATACTGCTAGACGGTACCGAGAATATATCAACAAAGTCATTCAGTTGGTTCAATAACTCTATACCACGCGTGACTAAGTGAGCCATGATATTCGTCCTATAAGTTGGTATGTAGAACAGAGGGTGATTCCTTGCACGGCTATATTTATTGGGTACATATAAACTTAGTGCTTCTTGAATCGCGGAACAGTTAATGCAACCTTGAATAACCTTTAGTAAGAATATCGCAATGGATTCTTGCCTTCTGGTTTCGAGGCTTCTATAGTTACACACCGTGAGAAGTCCGACATGGTGAGCATATTTTGGGTAATCGCCCTTTGTTCTGTACCATAGATATCTGAGGATTTTTTTTTGTATTTATTCTACCATATATTGTTTTTATATTTGAACTGATGAGGAACCCAAACTGTAGATGCATATTCAAATTTGGTTCTAATAAGATAATTATACAAGTTTCGAAGGATATCAGTGCTGTTAAATTCTCTTGATATTCTCATTATAAAACCGAGTAGTTTGTAACAGTCTGATATCAAACGAGAGATATGGTTAACGAACGTAAGTCCGACATCAAAGGTTACGCCTAAATCTTTGAATTCATAAACTCTGTTTAATGTCATTCCCTGTATAATATACTAATATTCAACAATCAGTAAATTTTAAACAATAACCTTTTGTTTAAAAGACCTTAAGCCAAAAAATGGGGTGGAAATAATAAAATAGTGTTGTCACTAGGTGTGCGTGCATCTGCAGTTATTTGGCACAACGCGTCTTCGCGCTTTCACTCACTCTAAGACCGCGCCCACACTGTCGGTCACGTATAAAACTTGTTTAAATTCAAACACTTGAATAACATTAATAAATATATGATTTGCCTTTCAACCAACGAGCCGACAATTTTTCAAACATTTCTATCCACACAAACAGTTTAAAAGACGTTCTCATTCATAAAATTTGAAATACACGCTCTTCTGTTTTTTTATACTTCTCAACTTACTTTCAATGAAAATTTCTACTACTGTCTTATTTGGTTCTTGTCTCAAACTTATTCCACGCTCTTCTCGTCTAAGTTTATTTTGAATTCCTCTAACTTTCAAACAACTTTATCATATTCAACTCATTTGAATTTAAAATCTCATTAATATCTTGTTACTAAAATACATGTACATTTTTTTCCTCGTAAAATAATATCGCAAGAAAAAATTTAATCCGCCATGAAAAGCAAAAAAGAAATTACAGGTAAATTTAAACATTTAAATATATCGCGATACGCCATTTCTCCCCTCGGCCTGGAAGGTTTGCCTTTAGGCCCAATATTTAATTCTGAACAAACGATAAAGAGAGCGTTCCTCAGATCCTTCAGGGATAAGGCTCTGGATGGAAAACGGTGATCCTTTGCAAAAGTGAAATACACTACAAACTTTGTAGCGCTTCAGGAAATGAAAATTTTATTTATGTCAACAGTCTTAGAATATATTCACGTGGATGTCTAATTTGAGGAAATTTCAAAATCAATCTTCGTTAACCTTTCACTGGCAATATAAAATGATTATATGAAAATCTCTATAAATGCCATGAAATTAAAAAAGTAGTTTAAGCATGCAGAAAGAATGAACAAGGTTATTTTCAAAAATATAATTTATACGGGTTGTGTGAAAAGTACAAAAAAAAGGAAATATTCGTACCTGGAAAAACTTGGCTTTAGCATACGAATCCAATTTCGAACGAATTAAAAGTCAAAAATCTTTATAATGGGACTGTTTGTAGGACGAGATGTATGGACGTAACATAAACTATAATTTAAACATAAAATATCTGCTCTTTCCGATTCTGAGCTATGCGGACGTCTGTTATTTGAATGTTACAGAGAAACAGCTGGACAAATTACAGCGTCTTCAAAATGTTTGTCTAAGATTTATTTTCAACAGAATGCAGTGAACTGGTTGAATGTTAGAAATAAACGCCAAATTTACATACTGGCTCTATTATATAACATCCTTAACTGTCCCACCGCCCCCTCTTATCTCGCCGAAAATTTTCGGCGTCTTTCCAATCATAGATTAGCGTAACGCTCAAACAGAGATTGTTCATTAGCCTTTCCAGTTCACCGTTCCTTATTTTTACGTCGTTCTTTACTGTTCATGCAGTGAGACTCTGAAATCAGTTACAAACCAATCTAAGACTCGCTCCGTCCTTGGCATGCTTTAAGAAGCGACGGAAAAAACTCTAAATTTCTAGTCAGTAAAATAAGGTGTTTCATTCCTGATTTTTCTTTTCCTTTCCTCTTCACCATCCCTTCCTTTTGTTTTGATTGATGATATCTCACTTCACATGAAAAAGAATGTTCGGGTGATTGTCCGTCTTTGTGGGGTTCGTGGGCATATGATTACGTGAGTGTTTATGGATTTCATGGGGATGGATAGTCATTTGAATGATTTATGCAACCATGTAACTCACTTCATTTAATTTTGTCTGGTCAGTTGCAAGAGATTGCCGCCTGGCAATGCCCGCCAGATAGTATTGGCCATTAAAGTGTAAAATAAATATACTAAAAACGTATGCCAGGTTAGAGAGAATTGGAAATCTGTTTTCTCTACCTACTTTTAAAAATAAATGACTTAATGGTGATAACAAATGATTTTTTAAATTAAAAAATATCAATCTAACATTTTATCACTATCAAAAATATTTTAGGTAACTTCGAATCACTTTATATGAGATTGTATGGAAGCTTGTATAAAATAAAGTATAACAAAATTTAACCAGCAAAGATTGACTTTATTATCGTGATATTTTTAACAAGTAGGAAGAGGGTAGGATTTTTTGATATTTTATTAGAATAAACCAAAGTGTTTTGCGGATCGCATCCGATAAGCACGTGAACGCAAGTCTAAACATCTGTATATATTATCATTTGGCTATATAAAGATCCATTTTTTAAGATATTTAATATTGAAAAGTAAACTGCTTTTTTGGGATATACTGTATTCAACTTAACTGCTTCGAAACAAACTGAATAGAAGCGAACAGATCATATGATAGATATACGTTTTATCAATTAGACGTCGGAGATTTCATAAAAAATATTTCAATCAATAATTATATAACTAGACAAAACTAATTGTCATGTTGTTAAATACCAAATAAGTATAATTTGACTAAGTGAATTCAAATTTGATGAAGGAAATGTAAGAAGTGAGAGAAACAAAATGATCTAATAGATGTGGATGACGCGAAAAAGAATGTGATAAGAAACATGAGATATCTATCCTCTGCCTACGCCAACAGGGAAATGGCATGATTATATTATTTATTTATTTATTCATTTAATTAACCTGTTCACCGCGTTAAAAATCAAATTCCACGAATCCTGTGCGCGGCACAATTTCAGCGTTTTTTAATTTCTAAGTTTAAACACATATTTTGTTTAGAACCACTGATATTTGATTACAACACCAAGTAAACATGACACTTAAGTAATTTTCTGATAATAAATAATAGTCATTACTCTTAAGGAGACTCATTAAATAAAGGAGATAAACTTAACATTACGTAAAATAAACAAAGGAATGCTACGATCAAATCAATGCTTCATGACACTCACCCAATCAAATGCATATAGCACTAGTAATGTTTATTTACGTAAGAGAGACTTAGTAATGTTTATTTACGTAAGAGAGACTCATCGCAGGACTCGATCCGCGAGACAGGTCGTTAATGCTGGAAATATTGAGAAACCAAAAAAATTCGGCGCTCTGTTTATTCAACAATATCTCATAAACTAATATATTATTTGACAAGGTTTTCAGAGATGTCGCTAGAATAAAGATTATTTTAAATTTTAGTTTAACTTTTATTCCGGTTTTGTGTCATTTTTTTTTAAGTATTTGTGATTTGAAACTTGGATTGTCGTCAGATCACAGGCGTTTGTGCTCCCCGCGGGGAACAGGTTAACGACACAACAGTGTCTTTATATACAAATGAACATGTGACAGGTTATACAAGTACTTAAAATTATTGACAAATAATACAAAACTTTATCTTAAACATGAAGATACAAAAAGCAGTAGTAATAATAAATTACAGTCATTATTTAAAAATTATTTAATAATTATATGTATATTTAAGTTCAATATATGTTATGTATGTATACCGCAAAATACAATATTACCAAACTTCACCAAGCAGACTTACGTAATTGTCGAAGACTTATTTTATCGAGGTAGAGAACTCATGTTTGTTTTTAGTGGAATAACGCATACATAGAACAAATATTGGATTTTTTGAAAATTTCGTGGGAATTTTATGGATAGATATTGAGATATAGAAAACACATGGCCTCATTAGTAGAACGAGATGCAAGTTGCTTTGCAGAATTAAAACCTTGCTACATGTTGATGCAGGGTTACTCAACTCCAGAGGCAAAGTATTGTCCTTAATGTTTTGCTTATACTACGTTATTTAGATTAATAAAGGAGATCACAAAGTTATTAGCTATTTCTAAAAATTGTTGTGATATTCTGGCGAATACTATACGAGTATATACTTATATTAAAAATATCTAAATTGTTGCCAAACTTGTTTCCAAGTCTTTGCATACGAATTATAGAGGAGTTGATTTTATAATTAGTAGAGCAATTTTCGATATAAAAGGGATTGACCTGTCTTGTGGAGCTAGTGGGAATACGAAATGAAATGCTTGCGAGTAAGTGAGGTGCATCAATCACTGAGTGAATGATTTTGTATAGCAGTACTATATCGGCGGTTTTTCTTCTGTCACACAGCTTCAAAAGTTTCATTGCATTTAATAAGTTATGAAAGTCTATTTAATTATATATATTTTTGACCCTCCCGTCAACTTTCCTACGCATTGATAAATAGCTGAATACTTTTTCTTTACAATTTTCCAATTCTGTTTTTGAGTAGTTATATTTTTTTGAAACGTTTTTCTTGATTGGAGTTTTAAATTTATGAGACTCGCCAGTTTAGATTGGATGAAAAATTCGTTTTCGTATTGAATTACGCTACCCGATATATGGAATACAAATGAATTCATTCGTCATGTTTGCTTTGCTTTGATACGCTTGAATAAATTCACAAAATGGCAATGGAGTATTTATTTAAATTAATCGACGGGTTCAAATTGAAAGAAACAGCATATGAATAATCAATTCCTTATCCAGATAAATGAAATAAAAACGATCAAAATGAACAAAGGGTTGTTTTTTATAATCAAGTTTCAATCAGATCCTGGTTTAAAAATACCATCTTGAGGTAAATTTCAAATTTTACGCTGAAAAGCTAGTGTATATTGATACTTGTATGTTATACGTCTGGGATTCGTAAAAAATGTTTGGAATAATATTTTTACTATGATTCAAATAGTTTTTAATGAAATTTTATACTAAGGAACTAAACATTTTCATACATGTGGTAGTTTTTTTAAAGGAGGAAGAGGTTTTAATTTTTATGTTAATGAAATCTATTTTAGATTTATCGCGCATTTTTAAATATAACGCGCAACCGTTGATATGGAGCCTTGCTAATAGAACTATAAATGTTAATAGCTAAGTATAGCTCAAAGAATTTAATCAGGATAAAACTATGTATTCTCTTATATGTATGCCTTATTTGCGTGAGATAAAACTATGTATTCTCTTACATGTATGCCTTGTTTGCGTCAGATAAAACTATGTATTCTCTTACATGTATGCCTTGTTTGCGTGAGATAAAACTATGTATTCTCTTACATGTATGCCTTGTTTGCGTGAGATAAAACTATGTATGTATTCTCTCACATGTATGCCTTGTTTGCGTGAGATAAAACTATGTATGTATTCTCTTGCATGTATGCCTTGTTTGCGTGAGATAAAACGATGTATTCTCTTAAATGTATGCCTTGTTTGCACGAGATAAAACTATATATTATCTCACATGTATGTCTTGTTTGCGTGAGATAAAACTATTTATTCTCTTTCATGTATGTCTTGTTTGCGTGAGATAAAAAAAATATTTCCGAGAAAGACTTTATTACCGAAAACATAAATTTCGAAGACACATTTAAATTTTGATAAACCTAGATATATCACCCCGTTTCCCTATTTTCTTACATGTATGCCTTGTTTGCGTGAGATAAAACTACGTATTCTTTTACATGTATGCCTTGTTTGCGTGGGATAAAACTATGTATTATCTTACATGTATGCCTTGTTTGCGTGAGATAAAACTATGTATGTATTCTCTTACATGTATGCCTTGTTTGCGTGAGATAAAACTATGTATTCTCTTACATGTATGCCTTGTTTGCGTGAGATAAAACTATGTATGTATTCTCTCACATGTATGCCTTGTTTGCGTGAGATAAAACGATGTATTCTCTTAAATGTATGCCTTGTTTGCACGAGATAAAACTATATATTATCTCACATGTATGTCTTGTTTGCGTGAGATAAAACTATTTATTCTCTTTCATGTATGTCTTGTTTGCGTGAGATAAAAAAAATATTTCCGAGAAAGACTTTATTACCGAAAACATAAATTTCGAAGGCACATTTAAATTTTGATAAACCTAGATATATCACCCCGTTTCCCTACTGAGATAAACAATGAGAAGAAAGTGCCAGATTTTCCTATTTCAACACACATATTTAACCACTTTCATACATCTTCTCATACAGCTCCTACGATTTCTCTCAGTTGTTACATTTCTTTCATTCGAAATATAATTCACTAGGTCCAATTACACTTTCCACAATTTTTCTTGACTACATATTTCACTCACATTTGCCACTTGCATTTAAAATACTTTTCTTCATCTAACTCGATACATCAATTTAAAGTTTAAATTAATCTCTAATCACTTTATTCCCTATTCAATCGTACATTGTCACCCCTTCTTCTCAGTGCTACCAGTTTTACAGCGTTTATTTAACTTCTTCCACTCTTTTTCCCATTTCCACGTATTACTCTCACACATTACTATTACTCTCACAAGTTGATACTAAAATACTTTTGTGAACTATCATCTAAGAAGATCTTGGTAGCACCATTTTTATTTTCTATCATCCGTTTTTTGACTATATAAAAAAATTACTGCTTAGCAATGTTTTGCAACAAAAGGTCACCTCAAACAAATGAGTGTCTTACATTAAATTTTGCCGACACCTTATGAATTATTTTAAGTTAATGTAACGAATTTCGAACAGTAAGAATTATATTTGGAATGATGAAATAAAAACTTGCTGGGAGTATTAAGATTTAAAAAAAAAATTTAACTATTTTTCTTGACCGCGTCCAATTAATATTGTATTACTTCTTTCTTCCAGAAACTTTTCCATTAAAATATCGATTGTTAATTTATTGAAGCTTAATTCGTTGAAACTTTAAATTATCTAGAATTGTCTTGATGGTATTAAATTGATTCATATAATTGCATTATGACTTTAATTTGGTTGCACAAATCTTCTTAGTTAAGATGGGTAGTCTATTTAAAGAAAAACAGGATTTAAAAAGGAATATCAAAATTAAAAAAACACACAAAAAGCATCGTCTATAATAAATTTAAATTACGTTTTATTTATTTTGTTCACTTTGCTCAAGGGAAATAAATTGAGAAAGTTTTAATTTCTTTACTTCAAAAGGTACTTTGTAAAATAGTTAACGCCATAATGACTTACAAAGGATTACCAGTTCAATAACCCACAACGAACTTCTCTAGACGACTAGCAAAAATATTTTTTACCTTTATTGGAGAAGCAAAAAATCTAAAGCATTGGCCTTCTGTGTCATATATTAACCACGTATAAACATGCGAACATTGACATTGTGTGTAATATATTAACCATGTATAAACATGCGAACATTGGCCTTCTGTGTAATACATTAACCACGTAACATGCGAACATTGGCCTTTTGTGTAATGTGTTAACCACGTGTAAACATGTGAACAAAAGAATGAAAATAAAACAATATCAACTCATCCTAGATTTTGGAGTAATACAAAATATATTTAATCTCAAGTTGTTTCCTTTTTATTCTCCTTTCCTAGAAAAGACAAGTCTAATGGCGAAAAAAAAACTCTGCGATTTGACATAGGTTTAGGCTAACTTCTCCATTTTTTATTTTTCATGCACCCAATATGTATCCATATTAATTCTACCCCAGCAAATTTCAATTTTCATGAAGTCTCAAATGAGATCTTCTTCATGAAACTGGAAATTTCAAACATGAAGTATATCGGAGAATCCTCGATGGAAAGCATAAATTCGTTATGTCCTCCCCACAGATGCTTGATTATTTAAAATAGATATTGAAATATGCACAGCATTCGCTTCATGCATATTCTTCTCTCTTAAACAGCACGTTACTCTCATCTTCGGAATGAAAATTTAGTAAAACATTTCAATTTAATATATATATATATATATATATATATATATATATATATATATATATATATATATATATATATATATATATATATATATATATATATATATATATATATATATATATATATATATATATATATATATATATATATATATATATATATATATATATATATATATATATATATATATATATATATATATATATATATATATATATAAATATAAATATTAATAATAAATATAATATACTATAATATATAAATATTGAGAATAACTTTCACATCTTTTCTTTGTTCTTATGAAATTTTGAAATATTTTCATAAACACATATTTTTGTTAACTAACCCTAACTTCATCCAGTTTCAATTTATCTTACTTTAGTTATTGTTTTACAATTTCAATATTCAATCCAATGAGATATTAAATTCGTTTTGTTTACTTGACTTCTAAATTTATATTAATTGTGTTTTATAACGCTTAGCTCGTAATAACTTACAAAATGGAGAAAATATTTTTTGTCGGTTTTTAAAGAACTATATAATTATTTTTTTTGGTAGTACTAAAAGTTATAAAATCATTAAATTTATTCAGCAAAAGGGATGATACAAATGAAAAGCAAATATCAAAAATGTTTCTAATAATTAAAGTAGATGGATATTTCTATTTATTTTCAGCCTTTTGTGAACAATACTTAAAGAAAATAAAGAAACCAACCCTTAGGTAACAATAAATCTTAATTGAATAATTACTTTATCTTCGGTCTAATGGGCTCCGCTTTCCCTCTTAAATGATTGTTCAGTTTAAATGCACATTATTTAAAAAAGCACAATCGAATTAATTAATTTTACTACCTGATTTGACAACCTCCGTGGCCTAGTTGGTAAGACATATGATCCAGAAGTTACGAGCTCGATTCCTGTTGGAATACCTACGAGTATTAAAAAAAAAAGCTTTTGGTCTGGCTTTTACTTAAGGCTTCGTAAACATATTTCTAGTTGATTGGAGGAAATTGCCACATGGTAGTAATCAAACAAGTTTGTACTGTATACAAAAAAAGTGTTATATACGATTCATTTGGATGCTGCTGTCAGACGTGATTTGTTTATTAATTGTGGGTTGGAAACCCGAGTTACAGCACCCTTGAGATGAGTTTGCTTTCAAAACAATGCTTTATAAAATTTTCCTTTCAATTGGATTAATTTGTACAGAAAACAGGGTCATTGCTGATTGAATATACATTTTTTTTTCTTAAATGATGTAGGGATTCCAACCATCGATGCATTTTTTTACTTATAAAATCTTAATTCTAATAAAAACTGTACGTTAGTCAAATAATATCATATAAAAAAGAGAGTCTTTTGAATATCAATAAATGCATATTTGTGTGCTCCGTGTATTTTTTTTAACTGAAATATTTGTCTTTTGTTCCAGGTGGCTCCCAACATCATAGATTTCATCAGATCACCAGTGAATATCATCGATTTTATCGCAACACTGAGCTTCTATATGGATGTCATCGTCGAGTCCAGCATGACGCATAAAAACAGTGACAAAACTGACATCCTCGAGTTCATATCCATCATCAAGATCTTGCGACTCTTCAAGCTGACCAGACACTCCCCTGGTTTGAAGATCCTCATCCACACCTTCAAGGCTTCTGCCAAGGAGCTGACCCTTCTCGTGTTTTTCTTAGTGCTCGGCATTGTGGTATTCGCCAGTCTTGTCTTCTATGCTGAAAGATTGCAGGTAGGTAATTTTTTTTATTCTCAATATATTATTTTTGCTCTAATGTGTGTTCTAAGATAACAATATAAAATGTATTATGGAAACAAACTAATAAGGGAGAATCAAAACCTGCTAATATGATAGTTTATAACAGAATTCTAGTACCAACTTTAATATATATGTAGAAGTGAAACGAGGAAAATAGGGAAAATATCTAAAAAGAACCAAATACTATATATAAACAACTGACAAAGCAAATAAACATTTCAAAAATGAGTGTAATGCGTGTTAGAAAAAAACCAAGGAAATTGTGATTGGATCAAGTGAACGATATTTTGAATGAAACGAATGTTCAAAAGTCAGAAGTCGTAAGAGTTGTAGTTTGGCGAAAGCCAAACTTTCAGTTGGAGATAAAGGAATGGTACTCACGGGTGTTGATGACGGGAGTCGGAGGTATCGGCTGATCTTCCAGGACTCTTGGAGCGTCACAGCGGTTGGTGATTTATTCGTCTGGTTCTTCTGGTTGAAGAGGTCGGTCACGTGGTTGAGAACCCATTCGCACTGGTTCGTCGTTGATGAAGCGGGCCGCCGGCGGCCGGCCCGGTCCGAGATGTCCCCCCGATCGTGGTCTGTGCGTAAGTGGACGAGACGACCGGAATATGTTCGTCGAGTTAAAACCGTTATACTGCGACAATACTATAATTTAGGATAGTTGCGAATAATATTAAACGAATTTGCGGGAATAATACCACATCGAGACTGGGCCGTCCGCGAGGACAGGGCGGCCCAACATGACGGGAGTTGGCAGCGACAGCAGGGGAGGCCCAACATCGGGACGATATTTCCCGTCACGCTTCGGCGTGAACAAGTTGTATTAGACGCATGTATGTTATGTCGAAAAAGCGATACGTTACTATGCGAAAGTCTGGCATCCGTTCTTATGCCTACTCTGACAAGGAAAAAGTGTGATGGTATGTATGTAATGAAATGGATTTAATACTTTTTATTTAGGCCTGTTAACTGGTTTCACTCAAAGACTCCCGAGTGGTTTTACAAGAATGATGGACCATTTATTCTAAAGTTGGTCGTTATAATAATGATCATATGCGCTAGATGTGTGCAGTTTTCATCATCTTGCTACGTGGCGTATTATTTCTAACCTTTAATTATTACGAATTGTAAGTTAACGTATTTACTCTAGTGATTCTAAATTCTAAAATGCAATATTTTGGATGAAATAAGGTGGTGACTCTCGGAAATATTCTTCAACATGTACGAAACATCAATTCCAATATGTTGGAGGAGGAGAGGTACCATATGTGTATAGCAGCCACATTTTCTTCTCAGTGTTATTTCTTAGGTGTATAAGCTTATATATACCTAAGAAAGTTCGACCGATCTTTCCCTTAGAGAAATTACTAATTACAACAATCCTTATATTTTCAATGTTTTACGAAAGGTCCTGAATTGTTAAATCGAACAATCATCAAAAATTGTTAAAAATGTGTAAAAGTTAATACATACATACTATCACACCACCTTCTTATTGGCGTAGGCAGAGAGGAGAGAGGGTCAAACTTTCCTATAGCGACACACACCTTTGGTCTCTTCTACATCCAGATCCTTAGATTTTTTATATTTTTTTCTTTTGAATTATCATGCACTCAATCCAGCCACACTTTCCTTGGTCTTCTAGGGAATACCGTCGTCCCTAAATATTGTCAACATGCACGGTCAACGACCGACGAAACGAACTTTGGATATGTCCAAAGTTCGCATACCAGAACATCAATATTGTTTACACGCAAATAATATTTACGTTACATTCCACGGTGGAAAGAGAACGCATCGCGTTGTCTCGCCGTTTTCGCCGATAAACATTCTACCCACTATATTATCCGCAACGTCTGCAAACACCTCTGCACGCGCAGGAGTGAGATAAAGTATATATTGCGGGCGCATTCACGCACATCTATAAATACCTACTTATCGACAAATAAAGATTATTATTCCCTTGACCATTCATTGCTGTTTACTATTCATTGATTGTTCACTCTCACTTCCCGCATTCCTGAATCGACGTATTTTATTTTAAATACAAAACAATCATAATCATCACGACGTATCAATAAGGCATTCCGCTAAAGTCTCTACCACGCCTTTCTCTCAAATTTGCACTTTGAATATGTTGTGTAAGTCTTTCTTCATCCATTCCTTCCATATATCCGAACCCTCTAAAAGAGCTTTTCTTTGTCATAGTTAACTTATCAGCCTTAATTTCACGTCCATCTCTATGCACTTTATTCACTATTCTGTCAAACATTTTCATCCCATATATAATTCTCAGTGCACGCATTTCTACAGTATTTAGTCGATTCTTTTTAGTCAATTAATAACTTAACGAAACGTTTTTATTAGTTGGCATAAAATATATAAATAATGTATCAAATGTTGTCTTTTGAATATTATATTCAATAGTTCAAACAATAACATATTTCCTCGTTAGTTCAAAAAATTACAATATTCAAAATAAAATCATTATGCTCACAAATTGATTAAAAGGTTTCCTATGGAAACAGTTCCAATAGGTTATTAATTAGTTTCCAATCAGACTTCGAGCTCTGTGCTAGATCTCCTCATGAAGCTGGGTACTTCCTTAACTAAAGGAAAGCCACTTCATTGGCTTCTCGCAGATCGGTCTATTGGGTGCTTCCTATTTATCGTGATTGATAATGCTCCACTCGACCTAAGACATAATTGCTAAGCGGAAGTAAGTCTTCAAGCGTGATTTGATTGCGGAAAATAACCGATAATTCGTATTCTCATTTAATAAAGATACTTTCACCTTGACGAAGAAATAAGGTCAGTTATAATTAATTCAATCTGCAAATAAATCTATCTGGGTTTTCATTAATATTCGAGCTAAAACTCTAGTTAATTTTAAATTAAAACAGTGTTAAATTTGTCAAAGCTTTCGAGTTAAACTTTGTGGAACGTCATATATTAATATTAAAAAATAAATAACTTTGTTATTGCACTAATTATATTCATCAAAGCTACATTTGTTTCTGCCTCCTATTCCAAGGTTTTCATTAATATTCGAGCTAAAACTCTAGTTAATTTTAAATTAAAACATTGTTAAATTTAACAAAGCTTTCGAGTTAAACTTTGTGGAATTTCATATTAAAAAAACAAATTACTTTGTTATTGAACTAATTATATTCATCAACGCTTTATTTTTTTCTGCATATATATATCTTTGGAATAGGAATTCCAAAGCTCTCTTTAGGCAAAATGGTTGAACAGGAACGCATGAAGAAAGCTTTGGGATATGAGGTAAAAAGACATATAGCGGGAAATAATGCAATTAGAAAAATAACAAAGTGATTTGTTGTTCAATACTCATTTTGTAATTTTCTTTAAAATTATAACGAAAGTATTTACATAAAAGGATATCAGATCATTATTTAAATCTCTAATTAAATATTAGCAATGTTTAACTTTTTGCAAACATTAATACAATCACACATATTTCTTGTTGGGGTAGGCAGAGAGGACATTGTGCCAATCTGTATTATCAAGATATACCTTCTTTTCCCAATTTTACTAATAAAATTGAATAAATTCTGTTATTTATATAAAAACAAATTCCCAATATATTCAACATTTTTAAACTACAAGAAAATGGAAAAAAATATTACAAAAACCAGCAAAAAAATGTGACAAGTGTTTTAAATTAATGTTTTTCAGCTGATTCAAGCATGCACAGTTAATCGATATTCTTTGAAAAAAATAACATGTTAAATGTAGTAGATTTCGATAGAAACCCTGCCTATTTCGGAAGGTTCCATGCTGCAACTTCCGGAAAATTTCAATATTCTTTCTCCGATGCTAGGCAAGTCTTCGGTACTTTAATCAAGGTCGTTGTTTATTTTGTAATATATAAACTTTTAAAAAAGTAAATGGTTATAAAAGTAAGGAAGTACGTTAATGAGGACTTCTAAAGATTCTACTAACTTATGATTACTGTACAATTACGCCATTTCAAAAGACACGTTTATTGGAGCACCAATTTACAATAGTCAGAAATGATCTCTTGGACGAGAGGGTGATCGCTGTCGTGGACCTGACTGATGGTGTTACAGCTGCCGGAGAGTCTCGTTTGGTGAAGATAACTCTAGACCACAGTTGTTGCAAAACTCTGCTTCAAACTCAACGCCACGATGGCTCACTCAGAACTGACTGACCATACCGAACGCTCGCCGCTCATCCGCACGTGACTTCAAACACAAGGTGCGTCGTGTTTGCGAACGTTTGAGCGGGACCGCGAAATGGCAACACCGATATAAATATTTGTGCGTTTGTAAACCACCCTAAAGTGACAGCTCACAAGTTATTTTCTAAGTGTCAGACACTGTAAACTTGAACATTACCGAAGGCTGTATGAATTGAACTGAGAGCACTTTGGTGTTAAAAAATATGAAGATGGATTCAGTTATGACGCCTATTTTAAAAAAATAAATAGGCGCAAGGATGCAATGCGCCACTTGTAATCATCCAATGCGCCACGGTTTGGCCACCCCGGTTCTAGTCATGCAATTTAAAAAATCGACGCCTTTTGTATAGTAATTGGCAAGGACTCCAACTTATTCGAAACTACTAACTTGATTATCGTTATATTGTATTTTTTCATAATGTATTCTTCAAGAGAGAGAATAAAACAACAGAAGTTTTATCTTGAAAGCTTCAAACAATATTTTAACATAATTGAAAGTTTCAATAGTGATCTCAATTTTTTGTTTTTATTCTTATTGAATAAACTTAGTTACTTAGACAAAATTATTTAATTCTTTATCAAAACAATTTAAAACTATTAAAATTTACTAAAATGGGGTCAAAATATTTAAACGAAGAAAAAAATGCTCCTCTCGTTGAAATATTTTATTTAAGTAAAAAAGAGCAAACAAAATTATATCTATTGGGTGTTAACATAAGTTTTGTCCGTTTTTTTTACAATTTCAAAATGAGCACCAAAAGTAAAACAAAATTGTAAAGGTTATACGTCATTCGAAAGAAAATTTTCTGTTTTTTTCGCATTGGATTAAAAGGGATTTCAGATTTATTTTTGTTTCAGATATTTGAAAAACCTTTTCAAAATATTATTTTCATAAACGAAGATGAATAGGTAAAAACACATAAAATTATAGTTAAAAGAAAAATTGTATTTTTTTAAATTGTCTTAAAAGCCTCCATGCAGATAACATTAAGTAAATTGCCGAAGCGTGAAAATCTCAGCCAAAACACTCAACATGAAAAATCGTGTACGGGAAAAATTGAGGAAGGAAACGAAAAATATATTTCTTTCACGAGTAATAATTTATATAAAACGGTACCTGAATATTAAATTAATTTGTTGAGCAAAAAGCGGAAGCCTACTTGGGATGTTTATTATAATAGCTAATTATAATTGTATGATAAAATGTTAAAAGATAATTTTTTAATTAGTTCGCAATACCATAAATGTGTTATTTATTTAAAAGTGGTTTCCAGTTATTATTAGCGTCTTGAGGGTTGACTATGTAATAGGTTAGTCAAAAAGTTTTGAAAGCGACATATATGGAGCAGTAGAAAACCAAAATTTCTTTCTCGCCATTTTAATATTCCATCTTTCATAAGAACGTATTCAAAATTTCATTTCGATCTGTCAATTCATTCTTTGTTTACAAGCCATTTGAAGTTGACGTGTCAGTGTATTTTTTAACAATGGAAAAATCCGAATATCGTGCAGTGATTAAATTCTTTGTTTTGGAAGGTTTATCGGCTACTGAGATCCATGCAAAGATAATGAAAGTATTAAAGGAGTCTTCTCCTTCATTTCCAACCGTTCACCGATGGGTTTTAGGGTTTAAGCGTGGCCGTACAAGCGTTGAAGACGATCCACGCTCAGGACGTCCAAAAAGTGCATCAACACCAGAAATCATAGCGAAAACACAGGATAAGGTTTTGAAAGATCATTGATCGACTGTGAATGTGATAGCTGACACCATAGGCATCTCACATGGAACAACATGGCATATTTTGGCTGAAGTTTTGGGTTTCAAAAAACTGTGTGCACAATGGGTGCCGCATTTGCTAACAATGCAACAAAAACACGTTCGAATGCGACTTTCTGAGCAACATTTGGAGCAATTTCGAAAGGATAAAAAGGATTTTCTGCGTCGATTCATCACTATGGATGAGACTTGGGTCTACCACCATGATCCTGAATCAAAACAAGAGGCTAAGGAGTGGTGTGAACCAGGCACTTTGGCTCCGAAGCGAGTTCGTGTCCAGAAATCGGCCAAGAAGGTGTTAGCGTCAGTTTTTTGGGATGCAAAAGGAATTTTATTGATAGATTATCTCCAAACTGGTAAGACAATCAACTCTGATTATTATTGTGACCTTTTGGACCAGTTGGATGAAAAAAATTGTGAAAAAAGACCCGGTTTGCAGAAGAAAAAAATCTTTTTTCATCAAGACAATGCACCTGCTCACACAGCTCAAAAAACCATCGCGAAAATCAGTGAATTGGGGTACGAATTGTTGCAGCATCCACCCTATTCGCCAGATTTAGCTCCCTGTGACTTCTGGCTGTTCTCACACCTCAAAAAATTCCTTCGTGGAAAGCATTTTTCATCAAACGAAGAGGTTATAGCCGTCGTAGAGGAGTATTTTGCAGGCCTTCCAGAAAGTCACTTCCGTGATGGGACAACAAAGTTGGAAGATCGTTGGACCAAGTGTATTGATCTTATGGGAGACTATACTGAGCAATAAAAGTGATTTCCCCCCAAAAAAAATGTATTTTCATTTCCGCTTTCAAAGCTTTTTGACTAACCTAGTATAACAGAATGCGGTATGAAGTGATTAATACAAAAATGTGCACTCAAGACTTATGTGATGAGTTAGAATATAACAGGGGTCGGCGAACTACGACCCGCGAGCCAAATCCCGCCCGAT